>BMAW01118423.1:674330-704182 GCA_019974015.1 Nephila pilipes
TATATATATATATATATATATATATATATATATATATATATATATATATATATATATATAGAGAGAGAGAGAGAGAGAGAGAGAGAGAGAGAGAGAACTTTTTTACTGATCCCCCAAAGTGTATTCTTTTAAATGCTTATGATGAATTCTTGAGAAATTGAAAGTTTTAGTAATTTGAAATTTTTTTTCCTTATTTTTCAATTTTACACACACATATTAGGATTCTGAAAAACAGTCATCTTAAAGTCCCAACTCAAATCTCACTGTTTTGGGAAAGAAAGAATTCACAGCCACTCCTATAAGTTTGTTTTTACCTAATGTCAAAGAACCTGATTGAAAGACTGAGAATTGTTACGATTTTTATGAAATTTAGTGACTATGTAACACGCACATCCGTTTACGATGCAGCACTCTTAAAACTTAGGAACATTCTAAGAAATGCTATTTTTCACTTGAACAGATTAAGTTCAAAACTTATTTAGTATTATAGTACGGGAGACGAAATATGGAACATATTTTATTCAAGAAAAGAGGAATTGATTCTGACAGAGATGAGAAGTATAATAAAATATACCACCCTCTGTAGGAGAATGAAGCCAGAAAATAAAATTAAAGTTCGAACGTTTTGTTATAGGAAAAAGTATTATCATATCTGGTCTATAATTTAACATTACGCGAAAACAGCTTTAACATGTGGACAGGAGATAAAAGTCCATAGGGCTTAAGCGTTCCGATAACACAATCAACTTCTCTCCATCATTTCTATATCATTCCACTATCTCTATCTCACTCTTTTACTCCACTGGTCTTTTCTAAGAATTAACCATTTACCACTCGATAAGCAATATTTTTCATTCACTCCCTTCTCGCCGTTTCTAGGAATCCTCTGATTCGCTACACTAACCCCATTTTATAAGCCCTCCCCCTTGAAAAATCAAAACAATAATAGAACAGATTATAGTGGCGTCGTCTGATAGTTATTTCCTTTTTATATTTAGCCGTTGTTTTACATCTATATTGATGCTTCATAGTGAACGGATATTTGCAGTATCCTGAAAAAAATTGGGGAAAATCACGAGTTCCAATAAGAGGAAAGCATTTTCAACTGGGGATAAAATAAAAATAATTCAACGTATTGAAGATGGAGTCGATCAATCGGCGATATGCCAAGAATTCTCCTTGTCAAAATCGACAGTTTCCAACATCTGGGGAAATTGTAGGGGGATTATCATTGCCTATGTAAAAATTATGGGTGGAGCAAAGATGCTACGTCGGAATGAAAAAGAGAATATAGAAGAAGCTTTTTTAAAATGGTTCACCATTCAGTGGAACCCAAATGCTCCAGCGACAAGAGTGATGTTGCAAAAGAAAGCAAAGGAGTTTGCAGAAAAGGATTTCATGAAAATTTGATGATTCAAGAAAAGGATTTCGTATGCTCCAACTGCTGGCTGGGCAAATTTGAAAAACATTACACTATATTTCATGCACTAAAATTGTGGATGAAGCATTTGGTATTTCGACATTGGATGTGATAAACTGTAAGACTCAAGTTGCTCGATGCAATTCAGAATTATGAAGATAAGTACTTTTTTTTAACGCAGATGAAATTGGATTGTTTTACAATATGACTCTAAATCACACTTTAAAATACAAAAGAGAAAAATCCACGAGCATGAAGCTGTCGAAAGTCAGACGAGGTGTTTTCGAGTGTGCGAACATTAATGGATCTAAAGAAAGAAAGCTAACAGTGATATTGGCAATTCACAAAAGCCTAGATATATTAAGACCATTAAAAAGCTTACCCATAAGTTAAGACTTACATTTTAAGTTTTTTAAGTAAGTTCAAAAAGCTTGAATGAATGCTGATTTGTTTGAAGAAGAATTTCATCAGAGGAAAAATGAATTGCTGAAAATGAAGCGCTAAGTTATATTTTTCTGGCAGATAATAGAACTGCCCAGCTCCTCTTAAAAAATTTTAAGTGCATATAAAGCTGGGTTTTTTCCCTTTCAAATATAACTTCTGTGCTACAATCGATGGATCACCGTGTTTTTCGTAACTTCTAATCTCACTATAGGAAGCAGTTCTGCGTATTTTGGAAATCTGCAAAATGAGAACAGGGAGTGTAAAATATTTCTTTTGGAAGTAATCGTGTTACAAGAAAACTCTAGGACATAAGTCACGGTTGCAACAATTCGAAACTGCTTTCAAAATGCGGGTCTTTCAAGGAATATATTAGAGCACGGCAAAGACATTATTATTGACGACGAAGATAAAATCTATGAAATAGTTCGATAATAGTCGATAAGAAAACCTAGGAACCTCACTTAAGATCGAAATGTACACAAACGAAAATTACAATTTCTTTCCGTAGGATGTAAAAATAAAAGTAGGCAATCCTACTTTAAAATTCTTCATTTATAATGTACTTTATAATATATTAATAGTAGTATTAATAATTATATAAATATACATATAATACACACACACACATATATATAAAATTTTGTGGGTTATCACAATAATAGTTTCCAACAAAATCATCATCAAATGTGCTAAGAAATTTCAATATTTCAGCAAAATTGGATTTTGTGAACCTCGGATATAATGCACCTTTTATTACGTCCGAGACGGTTCATTGTAATGGGTTTCGTCTAAGTATGTGTGTGTATGTTTATATATATATATATATATATGCTGCAAAATAAAGTTAATTTTTGAAGAAGAAAAAAAACCCGGACATATTGACAGCAGTTTTGATGTAATAAACTGAGAGAGATGGAGATCTTATTAGTTTATAAAATATGAGATTCAAAAAAAAATAATAGAAAAGTCATTTACTGAACTCGCTACTTTAAGCAATTTATTAGAGTGCAAATAACGTGAATCTGATGAAATAAAAAATCATAGACCTGTCAAGGCAATATCATAAAAGATAATATACATATTTTCTTACTGTAACTAGATACTTTTTGGTTAATAATTTTCATCCCTTTCATACTCAATGTGCCCCAAGTGAAACTACCATCGATGTATCTACTTTTAATTCGTTGACCTTTAGACATGTAAGGTCATGTTGATATATGTTCCTGCCGCGTACAGGAAAAGTATTAAAAAAACTGCAAATAATTTGCAGCATTTAATTGGAGTATGCATTGCATTCCTTATACAGTATTTCATGTGGGACAGAAGCATTTTATAGGTGTAATTCTATTTAATCTCTACCTAGGGCTACGTCGTTGATTGAATTTTGCGAATACCAGTGTTTAATTGATACCGTTGACTGTCAGGGGTATGGTTGTATAAAGATGAGATTTATGGATGGTAGGAAGACCCACTTGATGGAAAATTACTCAGGTGTCATGCTTAAAAAGAATTTGGGGGATTATAAATAGTCAAACTCCTCCTGTATGAAAATTGAACTATTTAATAAGCGTTCACATATCAAAACTAAGAGGAGCGAGTGTAATTGATTGCAATCTGTTCTGTTTTTACGTCTTTAAAAAGAATTAGGTAACTATCAATAATTGCTTCATTTAAATGTTTATTTGACGAAGTTATATAAAAAAAATGTATAAATCATTCACATTGGAAGAATACACAACAGAAGAAAAATATATAACGTTAAATAATTTTTTCGGTACATCTATTTTATTGTTTGAAAAATTGTTTATATTCTGTTTGTTTTAAGTATCGCTTTTTTCGTGTGTGTGAGAAAACTTTTCACCAATCACTAATTATTAATTTCTTTTCATATTTCATTTTAGTTTAAAAGATGAATAAAAGAGGAAAAAGTTTGTTCAGTAATTTTTTTGTATTTGCTAACAATTTTTTTCAAACGAAATAATCATCCATTCCAAAAGTAAAAGTACTTCTTATATAATTCTTCATATCGTTTTAGTTTAAGAAACATTTAACTGAAATGAATTTTAAAAATTTCTTTAACGGGATTTGTTTCATAAAGATTACTTTTGCAAATAGCGTAGAGCCCTATGTTGCTTTTATACCTCTGAATAGTTCTTCAACGATAAAAACGATTGAAATTAGAAATTATAAGAAAAGTTAAGTAATTTAAAAATTAGGCGTATAGTTTGAGAACACAAATTTTTTTCCAAGAAATTGTCAAATTGTTATAATTATAAAAATTCAAGTTCTTGGCAACAAAATGAAATTAATTTATTAACATTTTAGAACATTTCGAAATTCTAAAATATTCTTTTTATTGCAATCAAACAAAATTTAAATATTTTCTACTCATCCTCAGTTTATGGAATACTAACTCGAGTATCCGTTCTTTGCAAGGGTGAATTTTTAAAATAAAATCATAACGAAAATACAGAGGGGCCATAAAAAAACTTGTCTCCTTGATATATGAACCCCTAGCGGCTTATCCGCTCAACCATTCGAAGTGAAATTTCAGATATCATTATTTGTAAGTATGCGCTCCTGATAATGATGATTTAAAACAATAGAGGTCTCGTTTTTACTATTACAGTGAAAAATTTTGCAATTTTCGAATCGCAAGCCCACTTTTTTTTTCACTCTGCAAATTGGTCAAAGCATTCAAAACATGCATAGCTTTGGAACAACACATGTATGACGAAAATTGGCGAAGTAAAATGTTTGCAAAGAAGAGTATTGTAAAGGACCAATAATAACCCAAAAAGAGTTGGGGGGAAAAAAACCTTTGTTGAAATTACAAGTTTTCAACGTGCCCACCTTCGCAGACGATAACGCATTACATGTTGGAGACTGTTGACAACGGTGACGAAATATCTATATAATTTCCCAATTTATGACATCTTTCAATTCTGACAAATATCATAGATTTCATGTATGCACCTTAAATTTCGGATCCCAGAACCAGAAATCCATCGAATGAGTCAGGGAATCACTGTGACCATGAAACTGCAAAATCGTTGGAGAGGACCATATTTTACAGGAACATATGGTCATCCAGATCGCGGTCTATCACGTGTGCTATCAGTTTCTGTAATTTTTTTTCCAAATCTGACATGACGAAACATGAGCCATGTCATAACTCGCACTGCCCCGGCAGCATTTTCTCCATTCAGATAAAACAGCTTTATCAATTAACCTCGTTGTTCCCATATAAGTGTCATCAAGTTGGCACGATCGAACACCAGAATGAAGAAACAATCTTCCTGCACTGCTTATTAAAAGTTTTCCTCAAGCAATGTTTGGCACTCGGTGTTCTGTGATTGATACTTCTACTGCTTATTTTTGTGAATTATGCAAAATATGTCAATGCACTTCCTCTCTGAGTTGGTATTGGTTCTTTAGAACGCTCTTCTTTGCAAATTTTCTTATGCCGGCAATTTTCGTCATACAAATATCGTTCCGATGCCATATATGGTTTTTCAATACTCTAATCAATTTGAGCAGAAAAATAAGTGGTGTTGCTATTCGAAAGTGGATGTTCCAATCGAAATTTTTCAATGTAACCATAAAAATGAAAGCTCTATTGTTTTAAATCATCCCAGTCTTGACCGCATATCTTCAAATAACAATACTTGAAATTTCATTTTGACTGGTTGAGGACACTAGAAGTTCATATATCGGAAAAGTTGTTTTATGACCACCTTGTATTATTGGAAGCAAAGATAGACAGAGCAGTTCTAGGTGTTGGTATGTGTGGTGTCATATGCACCAGAGCTATGCGTAGCAAAGCGGTAATCTCCTTTAAAAAAAGAGGGGGGGAATGAAAGAGCCAAAAACTCACTCGCTGTGTCAATATCACAGATGCTGTAGCAAAAATTATGAGTGATTTGTCGAAAATATTTTCTATTCGAAGTGTTTGTTTCAATTACTCTTCGGATATCATTACTGAACGATTCGTTCGAAGCGAATGATTCATAACAGCGAACAAATGGATATAAATAACAATTTCTAAGCATCTACATTCTGATACAAAGAACAAACAAATGAATAAATATACATGAAGATAGATATACATAAGTAACGAAGGCGTGTGACGTAACATGCAGAAGAATCTTGTAAAAAACTTTGTAGCCTTTTCGGTCATTTAAGCATTAATTTAAAAAAAAAATCAGAAGTAAATTTCGGAAAAATGGCTCCAAAATGAACGCTAATAATACCCATATATTTTTTGTATAAAATTTCCTGCTTCTGTGTTTTGCAATCCTTCCGCTACATCGTCCGCACACACAAACTCTTCTATTAATATAGATTAATAAACGTTTCAATGGAAGAGTTTTGGGGAAATAAAACTGCTCCGAAAATTTCATCGGAATTTCAGACGAAGAAAATTTTTGTGTTAAGAAAAATCTGAAAACATTTGTGGCTGTGTGTTTGCTGAAAAATAATCGATACATAAATTATGTAGGAAAGGGGTAGAAACTTGTGGTTCTTGAGATATCCCACGCGACCTTCTGAATGAAATATAATCATATCAGATTATTTAATATATTTTGATGTCTTACTTTATTCATCAGCAAAATAATCTAACTGATATCTGACTGAGTTAGTTGTATTTGACAGAGTTATGGCACAAGAGTAGGGTAGAAGTGATTCGCCACAGAGAGTCTCTAGTTGCATCAAGGTACGAACCCACGACTCGACGAAAACCACCGGCAGCAAGTCCGCGACCATGACCACTAGGCTACCGCAGCCGCAACACAGTATGAAATATTTACAATAAAAAAACATCTCTTTGGCATTTTTTTTTTTATCTATCTATTATTTTGCAAAACTATAACTAACATATATCTAAAATATGGATGTGTTGGAGGAAGTGAAATAATTCGTGGAATTTCAAGAAAATAATATAAAGGAGGAATTCAAGAAAAATAAATTATTAATATTCGTGGAATTTCAAGAAAATAATATAAAGGAATTCAAGAAAAATAAATTATTAATACTCGTGGAATTTCAAGAAAAATAAATAAATCTGAGTTATCAATACAGTAAAGGTCTTTGTCATATTCTGAATAACTTCTTGTTATAACATGAAATTTTCTCAGAAAATAGTTAGCCAATACATACCACATATGTTGCATGAGTAGAAAACTGGTTTCGAGATGGAAAAGTTAATAATATTATCCAATCTGTAAAATCAGTAGATTTAAACCTCATCCAGAACATCTGTAGATAATCAATATGTCTTATTTATGCAAATAAGAAAAATTATTACCAACGTAAAAAGCTGAAACCTGTGATCATCGAATCAGGGGAAACGTGTTTCATAGATTTACAGGAAATTCGATCTCGAAGAATTTGAAAAGAATTGAAATTGAAGAAGCTTATGATTAAGCAACAAAATATGAATAGTATTTTTCAATAGAACTCGCTTTACTCTGAATTATTTTTATCAGTTCATTATTATTATTATAAATGACATTTTCTATTTAAAGCCCAGGCTTTCTGAAATTTTCTATTAAAATTGTTTTATACGAGGCTATTAAAATTGTTTCATATGGCTATTAAATAACGAGATTGACTTTGCTACAGAAGAAGTACGCATGCGCCAAACGCCAGCGATCGACAGCTGTTTAGCCTAAAACTTTCTCTTTCAAATGCAGTGCCTCTAGTTTCTGTAAGCAAATCCGTATAGCCGTAGCCTTTGTTCACATTAGAGTTTTTGTTTGTTTGTTTCATCGGAAAAATGATAAGTGAGCACCGAATTGATGGAAAATTTCACATGAAACTTTGAAAAAAATGCTTCTGAAACTGATAATTTACAGAAAAAAAAGTATATGGCAATGAATGTTTTTCGCGTGCATGTGTTTTTGAGTAATTTAAGCATTTTCAAGATGGCCGAGAACACGTTGAAGAGGATTCACGCCTAGGTCGCCCTTCCACTTCAAAAACGAATGACAATTTCGAAAAATCATTAATCATGTTCGATCTGACCTTTGGTTAAGTATTCTTGCGGTTGTTGAGACTGTAGGAATTGATAAAGATTCCGAACGGCAAATTTTTGCACAAAGACAATGCACCGGCTCATTCCACATTGTCTGTCAAGAGGTTTTTAGCTAACTACAGCATCCCAGTGTTAGATTATCCGCCTTTTTCACCGGATTTTGAGTCATGTGATTTCTATCTGTTTTCTAAGCTGGGAAAAAGAAACGGAAGGCATCCTGAAGGAGCTGACAAGAGACTTCCAACACTGTTTCGAACAATGGAAGGCTCACATGGAATTTTGTAGGGATAGAGGAGGGGTGTTATTTTAACTTGATGATAAGCAGATATGTATGACATCAAAATAAAATGTTTTACGACGTCAGTCGCATAATTTAATAAATACACTTCGCATGCATTTTATCTGCATGATTGTTTATTTTAAATCTTCGTGCAAATGTGTTAATATAATTAATTAAAAACTAATATTCCTCCGTAATTTATTAATGTAAGAATTGTAATTAGCCTTTTTTAAAAAAATAATTATGCCTTTTTTTTAAAAAAAATTTCTAAAAAATTATTTTTTCTGAAATTATCTTTATTTTAAAAACTTTCTTAAAACTAATAAAACTCTATTTCCCTTTTCAAATAATTAGTATACATTTTTTTAAAAAATATATATTAAATTCTGCTTTTCATAAAAAAAAATTGTTTGATACCAAATTAATGTGTGTTATTATTCAACTGTATCTGTAACCAAAGCTATTTTGTTCGAATTCGATATTTCGTTCAAATGGATGTTACAGGTTTTGCTTCAAACCACTGGATGAACTTTCAAACACGAAAACCAGATAAATGATCATAATACATGAGAAAGCGTTAATTTTCTTGTCTGTTAAGCTTTGAATTATTGAGGTATGTCTGTATCTGTGAAGATGGTAATAAAAACTCCACACCTCTCTAACCGAACGGGCAGTTAACCAACACCTGTTGACCTATCATAGTACTCACAGGTCACCAACCCTTGTGAGGGCTGTTCAGGTCGCTCTGACTAAGTTATTGCTCAATCAACTGCAAGCACTCTTCTTCGAGAATTGCTAATATTGTGAAGAACGTTATGGAGAAATAAAATATATATCGAGGAAAAAAGAATTACATCACACTCTAAGTTTCAGTTACGGTCGTTAAGTTTGGAAGATTCCGTATTTTTACAGTGCTTTGCTCGTGTTGCAAGTTAATAGTAGATTTTTACGACTTTGTTTTCGTTTTATGCATGAATTCGTAATTATTTTTTTTTTCGCTGAATGGTTTTAAGTATTGAAGTCATAAAATCACTAGGAAATTTCTGAGGTGATTCTTTATTAGTTCGTTGTTACGAAATTCTGTTGTAATCTATTTATAAGCTTGATGTATCGAAAAAGAATCCAATAGTATTTTTTTTCCAGCGATAATTACGTCCATTGTGAATAGAGTAAATCTTATTCCTTATTTCATATAAAATCCCATTTATTCGTTGAAAGTCATTAGGTAATTGCAAAAAAAACTACATTTTATAAAATTGTAAATTCGACTATCGGTACACGAAAAAAAAATCACAATATTTCAGTTGAATCTCAAATTCTGAAGTGCATTTCATAAATAAATATATATTTTTTAACTTTTTTATTGAATTTGTTTTTTAATATGCTTCCGAATTATTATTAAAGTTATATTTTTTGTACATTTTTTCGTCCAAGTTTTCTTTTTTGAAAAAGACATTCATTTTTTTTTAGAGTAACATAATTTTTTTTACAAAAAGAAAATATTTTAAGGGTTGAAATAACTGTTTAATTGCATGAAAATCTTTCACAATAAATGTTAAATTTGGGTCAAGAGTTAGCAGTTACAAAGAAAAGAAGAACTCTTACTGATGGCTTGAATTACGTTTATTGCAATCGGTGCTGTTTATTTGTATTCTTATAACTCTCGGTCAAAACAATCCGTTCCTAAGGCTCGGAAAATATAATTTAAAATATAATTCTTTTCATACATTACGCCACCGATCATTCGAATGGTTTTTAAAAAATTTATTCTCATAATTAATACATTTTAAGACAGAATAATTATTTAATTCGTTTTTTAGAACAGTGCTTACGAATGCGTAACAGAGATTAACCAAAAACATAAAAGCTTAACACTTTTAAATTCATTACAAGGCATAAACATAATTGTTCCGTTGTTGTAACAAGACTTTTGACATTATGCATTAAGAAAAAACTGACATGATACGCGTACAATAGCGCGCGAGTAGGAATATAAAAAGAACAAGCGAATAATAACAAAAAAAGGGCAAAGAAAGTGGAAACGCGTCGAAGCTTGACCTTAAAACTGAGCTCGTTTTTTGTTTATCCTTTCTGCATAAAAAAAATAACAATAATAAAATCGAAACATGCAGTGTGAGACATCAAAGGAAGCACAAAGAAACTTCTGTGCGTTATTTTCTGCACGACTGGTCCCACACAGTCTGATCGGACGAGTTTCGTTCTGAGCCGTCTACGTGCAACTCAACTCATTCGCGAGACAGCAGCGCCACCTCATGCCAATTATACTTTCGCAATGCTGACCTCTCTTTTTTAATTCTTCCGAAGTAGTTCCGTTTTAAAGCATTTTCCTTCTTTCTTCAATAATGGAACTCAAAAGCGAAGGTCACTCACTCCCTTCTGAGGTCATTGGCTACCTCTAAAATGTGAAGGGGGAAAAAGGACTTTTTTTTTAATCAATGTAAACAGTTTTTATTGGTAATTCAAATATATCGCGCGTTCTTCAGGCTAAAGAATTCTCTTCTGATATAACTGTTATATATATATATATATATTTCATGCATATTCATACTTATTACTTAAATAATTAAGTCTAAAAGATTTTAAAGTAATCTAAGGCACTTGAAACAAAAAGGTAAGTCTCATGATAAAAAAGGCAGCAAGAAATAACAAAATAAATAAATAAATCATTCTATTGCAAGAAATACACTTACATTTATTGATTACAGGAATTGCGAAAAAAAGTTAAACATTGAAATTAGATCTTTTCGTATTCTCTGAGGAAAGAAGATTAATGAAACAAGTGAAATCATTTAATTTTTTTTATTTCCTTTGATTGTTAGTTACGAGTTTATTTATTTATTTGTTTTATACTAATATTCACAAGGAATATGCGACCCAGATTATCTGCACGATTACCTTTAATGGAATCAAAAAGTGTACCGTGACTTGACTCTCACAGCCTTACCAATTTTAAAGAACTAAACGGACAGTAAATTTTATTTTAGCTATGTTTTTATGGAAATTGCTTAAAGTTTTATACAGCTCTTTTTCTGAGTCATAGTAGTAAGCCTGCTTAATATATGTAATTTTAATCTTATTCTCGATAATCCAAACCAACAAAAAAAAGAGGTTTTTAACATTTTCGAAAAGTATGTTTAAAAAGAAAGGTACAATATTTATAACATATCACCAACTATATATGTATATACACACATACGTTCAACTCGACTCATGACCACACACACAAAAAAAAAAAATTTTCAAAAGTCCAGTAAATAAGTTTACGGCAAAAGAAAAATTTATATAATTCATTTTTAGCTTTTTAACAAATCTCTAACCAATTTCGAAGAAATGGATTCTAATGTTGGAAAGCGGTCCCGGTGGCATAGTGGTCATTAGGGTTTCTTTCTCGGGAACCCGGGAAATCATAAGATTTCTGTACTTTTTCTATTCCCGGGAAATATACTTCGTTCCCGGGAAATCCCGGGAACGGAGTAAAAGTTGTTGAAGAAGATGTTAAAGAAGAGTTTAGCTGTGAAAAGATGTTTTGTAGAACAATTGATGGCCAATTAAAGAAGAACAAATGATGGCCAATGTAGAGTTTGAAATTGTGACTACAATTGTAACTGGCTTAAAGCTAGTAAAAATTGACTTAAAAAAACTATGCCGTCAAAATGCATCTTTGCTAACTGCAGAAAATGTATTTTCTTTCGTTATTGGAGAATGGATGGAACAAAATTCAGAATTTGCAAAAAATATGAAATATTCTCTAATCCAAAGAATTAATGAGAGACGCAACGTTCATTTAATAGGATTAATGCAATACCTGAATTTTGGGAGAACATACGAAGCAGCTGCAGTAACTGTCGATTTTTCGCGATTGCCTGGTAAAAATTGTTTGATTAGACAAGCCCAAATGATAGAGACAAGGCTTTTCTGCGAAGAAGAGGACTCAATATCCAACTCTTTGCACTCAGAAGAAGAGAGCATGGAGATTTTGAAAGAAAAACCTCTGACGTTGGACGAAAAATTAGAGAAAGCAATTTACTCTAAAACAAAAGTTTTATATTGTTCAACTAAAGTACTAGTCTCAACAAAATCATGAAACTAGAGATGTAGTTTATCCACTCGACTGAAAATCCATCACCAAACATTATAAAATTATAAGAGGCTTTAAAAACAATTCCTCCAACGTCAGTTGAAGACAGGAGAGCATTTTCTGCTGCCGGATTGTTCGTCACAAAGCTTAGAACAAGGCTGAGTGATAAAAGTATAAATTGTTTATGCTTTATGAAATCCTATTTTAAATATGACTAATCAATTTATTACTTATTTTTTGTATTTTTAGCACATTATATAAATAAGCCTCAATTTTGGAATTTATATGTATTTTTATTTTACATAATTATTATTGATTTTATTTAAAAATAACTTGTTTTCAATTTTTTTGAAATTTTGTTATATTCCCGGGAATCCCAGGAAGGACAATTACATTCCCGAGATTTCCCGGACATTCCCGGGAATGGAAAAACCCGGGAAATCAGAAACCCTAGTGCTCATGGTAGTGAACTCGTGGCCGGTGTTGTTTCCGTCGAGTCACGAGTTCGGGTTAAAGTGGTACTGAAGACGCACGCGGGACTGATGCACGTTAAATCTGTTAAAGCTCCAAGTCCTCCCTTTGGCGGGGGGGGGGAGTTTGTAGAGGCAGGTGTAAGCTCAGATATCGTCCTCGTCATTTGACCGAACGTCACCAATAGTCCTCGCGTTGCTTCTTAATGCGACGTTAACAGTCTCTCACACAATCACATATCACGAATTTGGAGAGCTTTACAAAGATAGGACGTAAGTGTAAAATGCTTTACTTTATTATTGGAGGATTTAACGAAAAAAAAATCTATTCAAATAAGTCTCACCATATTCCCAAGAAATCATATAACTTAACCCGAGAACATTAGGTACTAGGAAAAGTAAAAATTTATTTTTACTTGCACTTTTCCCCCAAATCATTTTTTTTACGTACGCGGAATATCATTTATTATTTATTATTTTTGCATTGCATGATTTCAGATTCTATTTTTATCAACAGTATTTATAGTAGAGAGCCTTATATGTATGTTTCGCATTACGTACTATAATTATACATACACTGATCGAATTTTTGTGTTTTATTTACAATTTTTAAAGCCCATTTCAATGGAAATAGTGCTGAAAAATATAAATCTGACTTATAACCTGTTAGTTGGAACGGAACTCGGTCTTAAGTCGAAGAGACTCTGAAAATATATACTCAATGTGTTTCTCCCTATCTCTCTTGAAAGAAATCAATGATATCAAACATTTTTATATAAAATTTTAAGGCATATGATGATTGCTCTTAAAACGGTATGAAGCTGTCTTCAGTTAATAGTCAGGAATAGGACCTAAATTGGGTAACATTTCTTAGGTAGAATAACTTGAAATTAATGGTATATTCAGACTTCACGTAACGAAAGACAAAAGCATTTTTTAAATATACGCCTTTCATTTTTGGTTGAATCCATCCATCTAAACACACACACACACACACACACACACACATATATATATATATATATATATATATACATTCGTGTGTGTGTGTGTTAAGAATTTGTAAATTAAAATGACTTTAAAGATTTTAGTTTGTTTTTATTAAGTCGCACTAGAAGCAATACGAAGGCTATTGGTGACGGACCTCGTAATTTTGAACCTCGGTCAAATAACCAAGGACGACACACCACGCCAAGGGAGGAATTTGGGCCCTGACAGATTTAACGTGCATCAGTCCCTGCTACACGGTCTTAAGCGGTCAAGGCTCAAGCCCGCGACTGAACGAAAACCACCGGCCACGAGTCTGAAACCATGACCACTAGGCTACCGCGGCCACAAGTTAAAGATAATGACTAAGTAAAACTGCAACGTTCAATTTATAGTTGGAATGAGAACACTATTTATCCAAGTAATACTGTTTATTCATTAATGCTGAGAGAGTGGCAACAAGAATCCATAAGTCATAAGGCACAGCTCCGCCGTTTCATTTCCAGCAGAAAAAGAGCAGAAGAGGGAGAGATTTTACATTCCATTTTATAGATAGGGATATCTAGGGATTTCTCCATATCATGTGTATAAAATGAAGGGATTTCGGGGAATTTCCCTGACGTCTATCAGTCTAGTCGGGATTATTTCCAACAGATATTCGATTATGGTAAAGTGGATTCAACAGATGTAATGAGGGCGCGACCAAATAAATAAAAAAAAATAATTTGAAATTGGATTAGGAAATTGAAATGAACTCTATATTTATAAATTAGAGAATAGGAAAATTAGGAATTTAAATTATTTTTTTCAGTGAAATTATTACAAATTTAAGTTGAATCATTACGTATATAAATTTATTTCTTCTCCCTTAGTGTAAAGCAAAATTGATTTGAACTGTACTTGTTAAAACGGAAAAAAGGGCATGTTTATAAAGTATTTCAAAATTTCAAGTTCGCTGTGTGGTAAATGGGTATTACAGTCACGGGAGTTCGTATGAGACTTTTTTACTAATTAATATTGTTTTCCATTTTGAATATTCTATTCTATGACATTAAGACAGAATGAATAAGAATCATCTTTTATTCTGTGTTATACTCAAAAACAGCCAAATTCCCATATGAAAGAAAATACAGAGAAACTTCAGATTTCGCTCATGATTAAATAAGAGAAATGTTCTGAAAAATTTCTCAAAATAAGTATGTATATTTTACTTCATTTATTTCCTCTCTTTTGTAGCTGTTTAGCGGGCTATTGATCATGTTTTCGACCATGGTTAGAAACGAGAACAACATCTATGTTGGTTCTTCATGCACCAAGCTTCCACATCACATTACACGAGCTACATTCTTAGGCCCTATCTAATATCTCGTTCCTTCAATTTAAAAGGTATTTTTGTATGAAATCAAGACATGAATATTGAGCATATTTATTCCTACTCTTAATATCAGAAGCAGTCTTTGGAAACAACTTAAGATATTGCTATGCACAAACGAAAATGCATAAAAATTCCATTTTTTCATTTTCGTATATTTTATAAAAAGTCTTCGATGTTTTTAACGTGGAATTTTTAGCCTATTTACATTCTGCAAACAGAGCCTGAGTAATGTTTCAAACTTTTCATTTCCTTTGGAATTCCTCTAAACATTTAAGATTACCGCGTTTTATTATATCCCATTCATCTACACGTGTTTTCCTTATTCTCCTTGAAATAATAGCTATTACCATTAAAGCAATAAAATCACATCTATTAACTATTTATAAATGTCACGCTAGCGCATTGACTACCCGAGCGCATTCCAACAATGATGCTCTTCTAGAACCGCATTCTGTAACAAAATGGTAACAAAGTTTCCCAAACAAGGAAGAGCATTAATGCATGTCAAGAACCATCCTAAGACTTCTCAATTAAATCACGATCTCGCTCTGCGATACTAAGGGAAGTGGAAAGGCAGTCTCTCTGAAGTAGAAGGAAGCAGAGAGATGTGTCGACAACCCATCCGAAGTTAAAACAAAACGGAATGCAAATAGAAGAAAAGCTTTTCCCGTATCATTCTCACTGGAGAAAGAGGATTGATACTATTTTTCAATTTTCCCCCAGAAAATTTGCGCTGGAGAGAGAGAAGGTAAATAAATGGGCTGGGGAGTTGACTTCCTAGAGGCAGACAACTCACCTGGAACCATTGCTCGTATGCGCTGAACCGCAACAGGTATGTCCAGCTCCGAAGATGACTAGAAGGAAGGTGCGGCCGAAAAGGTGAAGTTACGGGTGGATGGCCTGAAACGAGATGCTGTTTAACCTCCTCCTCAGATCTATTAGTAGGTACTTTCATACAGAATTACTTTGGGGGGGGGGGGGTTTTTTTTTCTCCAAAAGTAATTCAGTATTTTATTACCAGAAGCAATTTAAAACAATTGTAGATTCATTCGTTTTAAGTCGTTCAAGAGCTAGCTATAAGAGGGATATTAGTAATGAACCTATTGCAAAGTTATTCAAACTGATTCATCTGATCTTAAAATTTCATATTTATCAATACACGATGCCAAATGATAAGTATTACATGAATGCATAAGAGAAAGTACATAAGAGAAAATATGGAAGTTTTTTGTGCAAGCGTTCGATATAACTTCCTTTAGTTACACGTATAATGTCAATTAGATTTGTTAATTCATTCCAAATACGTTGTGAAGTGTCAGTGGCAAGTGATTGTACAGCAACAGAAATAGGTTGTTTAAGTTCACATAAATTTGTGAGTGAAGGTGGAGCATACACTTTATCTTTTACAAACCCTGAACGAAAGAAATCTCTTCGGATATCAGATGATTAGATATAGCAATCACACATCAGGTTATTTAGGTGGCCAGCTGTGTAACATCAAGTCATCTGGTCCACTGTGACCGTAGAGTTTTTTGTAGTAGTTGTTTACTGTTTAGCGTGATTTTCAGAGAGAATTTGTGATAACTTTCCTTCATTATTAAATTTTGCAGCCATCTTAACCCTTTAAGCACCAAAAAAATTGTAAATTAAAAGGAATATCTCCTTAAAACCTTTTTGATTACATTATAAAAGCTGATTAGAATTATTCAATAACAGTACAAAAAAGTTTTAAAAAATGTATCGTTAATTAGGACTAATAAAATAAGCGTGATTTTTAGTGCCATCGGGTCACTGAAGCTGAAAATATTTCACAACTTTGAAAATAAAGAAAATGTATAATATTTCTCTGCACAATTTTAATATCATGTATAACAAGATGCATACAGCTATTTTCAATGAAAATAGCGAAAATGATTTTTTTTTCATTCAACATAAAAATATTTTACACACTTCACATTTTGAGTGGGGTCGACTCTGTTTAGATTTTTTAGCACACACTTTACAACGTCCTCTATTTCCACAAAAGTAGGCCAGTGGTACCACCTGGTAATGAATTCCAACAATCAAAAAATATTCAATAACTAGCATTCTCTTTTTCCATCTTAGAATGTGAAAGACACTTTGCTCTTCCAGGTCTTCAGACGAAGACCTGGAAGAGCAAACTGCTGTCAACACTTCCACATTCTGAATGCTTCTTCACTTCAACATTCAACACAACTGAACTGCTGTCAACGTTTTCAGCATTCTGGACACCAGCTGATGAAGCTACTGATAGATCATTTATCGACATTTCTTCTTCAGAGGAACTTTCTACAGATGTGTCACTGCAGTCAGAAGAAAGACTTTCGAAGAATGTCATAGCCTATTTTGTTGTTGGATCGAGCGTTCTAATCAGTTCTGAAACAGGGTAGGTAATATTTAAAAGGCTGAAAAAATGCGTATTTTGCAAATTACAAGAAATTTACTCAAGCACAAAACATACTCACTGACTATTTTACATTACGCACGAAAAGAAAAATGTGGATAAAAATGAATAAACAAACCCAAAGATTTAAATTTATTTTAAGAACCATATCATAAGTGAAACAATTTTTCTCATTTTCTTAAGCTACAAGTACATACAATAACTTCGTAAACCAATAGTATTTAAAAGTGAGTTAAAGTTAAAAACATTAGCAATTGATACTACTCCCAAAGGTACTTAAAAACATTAGCAATTGAAGCTTTTTACTTTATTTTCAAAAAAAGGTTTGGAAATTAAATAAAAAGACTTACACACATTTTTTGAATTTTATAAATAACAATATTTCTCAGAGCTTATAAAATAAGAAAAAATATATACAGTGGACTTATCAATGATTATTGTGAGGTGTTTTACCACATAAACTTTATATCACATTTCACACAACGGGATGGTGGCTAAAATGAGACACACATGAGGAAAATATTCCTTCTCAAGGATTTTCAGCTTCAAAGAATTGCTGCTGTTGGCATAGTGCGGAAGCTTAGAGAAGGAAGTATCAGTTTAGAGGCGTCCTAATCACTAGACCGAAGGCTCAAAATTATAAGGTCCAGCGCCAATAGCCTTCGTTTTGCTTCTCAGTGTGACGTTAACAAACATTTACAATTACTTCTTTTTTAAGATTTTTCTTTTGTTCAAGTTTATTTTGAGAAGCTCAATTTTTGCTACTATGAAAAGAAAAGCATTGCGATGTTTGGGACGAAGAAACTTTGTGTAGGGGGAAAAAATATAAAAATCCATTTTAAAGCTAAACCAGAAGGAATCATACACAGTCAACCATAACATCATAAAACCTATAATACTTTCAAATCCGCTTTTAAATCTTATTCTCCAGATAAAAATCCAAAAAAAAAACGGAAAAAATATGAGAATCGGGAATTTTACATTGTAACAATATTTAAACAGTTTTAATCTGATAGTAGTAAAAAAGCGACTCCATTCAAATTCTACTGCATTGATATAAATTTATTCTATAATAAATTTTTGATTGATTTCAAAACATTCATTGAAATTACAGAACATTCAATTAGTCCAGAAATTCCCAACTGTCTAAGTTGTCATCTCTCTCTCTCGACTGACAAACTGAGATTTAATGTATCCATAAGTTAATATTTATCAGTTTCTTGCTGGAATGCTCGTTCTTCGCAAACGTGAACTTTTAAAATAAAACCAAAAATTCAGCTACCAAACGATAAATATTTTTAAATGAGAACCCCTATTCAACTCGGAGTAAGGCGACAGATTTAATGTAATGATAATTGTACGAATCTCAAAAGATGTTCAAAATTTCGCCCACAAGCATATCAACTACGCCACATGGATTGCCAAACATTGTCAAAAGATACTGGACATTTCACGAGGATCCTGTTCTGGAGGCAAGTGCCCGTATACTGGAACCAGGATTTCGGTCCACACAGCATCGAACGCATCTTCTTACAATTGTTTGTGTTGGTCAGGACCACCTGGTGATGTGCAAGGATCCACGTTCTGACTTGTTCTGATGCACATGAGAGAACATTTGATAATTTTGTAGGCGCCTCAATGGAAATCTTTCTCGATGTGTTCCTTTTAGTTTGCTGTGACATACGCGAAGTAAATGTGGGCCAACCCGCCTTTCGTGAAACGATTCACGTTGAACGCAACCCAATCTAAATTTGCAATCAAGAATCCATACATGTCAGCCTTGAAATAACTCGCGTCGGGTAGCTATCCATTTCCGACCATGCTTCCTTATTCTGATTATGTATGTTCCAGTGCACCCTGTATTGCAATTGCCATCTGTAATTATTATAATATTAAAGTTATGTGAGAAATATAGCATTTGTTGATGACAAGTTTTTATATATATATTATTTTTCATTAAAAGAGTTTCGTAACTGATATGAAAAATGAATAGTTCTCTATCAACGAAAATTTTTTACGAAATTCTCAAATTAACCAAAAACACGTTGCCTTCATTTCTAATTTTTTTTTAAAAAAAAAATATAACAACTATATAACAATTCAAACAATTATAACTTTATAAACTGCCTCTAATGGGAAAAAAAACAAATCGTTACATTATATCATTTTGAATTCAGTTATAAATACGATTTTTTGTTACATTTACCATCCATTCAAATAATTCACACAAAAAAACTTAATTATAGTAATTTTTTTTTAAAAAAAAAAGCTTGTTCTTTAAAAAGCATGTGATTTAATTCCGATTAAATTATCTCAACACTCTTATACTTGCATAATTAATAACTTGCAATGCTGACAATCACAACTAAAAAAAACCCGTCTCAAAATACAGAAAATTGTCAGATTTCTAGTTCTTCAGCAACCATAACTATAGACATCTTCATCTTTTAAAAATTTTTAGGCATCGTTTGAGGTGAGTATCAATTAATAAAATAATAAACCTTTTAGAGAAAGTTTCCCTTTAAAAAAAACGCGCGCCGAAACATCCATTAGGCAGTTAATCACTTGACAGAACACAGAAGGCTTCAAAAAAAGGGTCTTTTTTAGCAGCTCAATTAGACAATTAGACAATGAAGCTATCGCTTTTTCACCCTCTTTTCTTTCTGTAGCTCATTGAGTAGGGTAACATTGAAATAGCTTCGGCTCTCGCAGATGATTGGCGGTGCGTGGGCGTGAAACTGTTCTTATTGTCGTACAGGAGTGACGTTAATCACCTAATAGACACTTTCCCATAAGATCTTTTCAGAGTGTTTGTGCCATTAATCTTAAGCATGAGCTTTTTTTTCAAGCTTAAATTACGATTTTTTCGGTTAAAGATTGTCAACCAATTAAGTTTGATGGTTATAATTGATAAATAGGCATTACATTTACATTTTGTGATATAAATAATAGAATTTTTATTTTTGATCATTTGAAGTAAATTGTACTCGAAAAGATTTATTTTTGGAAAGCATTTCGATTCAACATGGTTTGTAAATGACAATATTTATTTCTTAAAAATTCTACGATGATCTTATAATGTTTTTCGTGTAAAAGTGAGCTACAATAACCGCATAAATTATTGTCGTATAATGAGTGAGTAAATGTAGTACAATAATTATATAATTAATTGCGAACAATAACTGAATAACTAATAATCGTAAAACAGAATAGTATAGCTGAATTTGAATTACTTTTAGAATGAACATAGTTTATGAATAAAAGCCATCTTTGCTTAACTTTATTTTTTATAGTATAATCATAAGAATGATAACAATAATTTAATTGTTTGTATTACCGTATTGGAAACTTATTATCAATTTCTCAAAATATATGTGCCTTTGATTATGAATATTAGTTTTTATATTTCAATTAATTTTAAACTTTAAAATTAGCAACCAACTGGGGTTTGACTATTATCATTGATAAATAACAGTTGTAAATATATATATATATATATATATATATATATATATATATATATATACATATCTTGTGATAAAATAATAAAATAATATATATACTAATTATTTATTCACTTAAGTGTTCTCGGAAATCAAACTGCTGAAATGTATTGTTTAAATTAACAAGAAATGATTTTACTATGGTTTTAGTATTGAATGTTTTTATGATTATGAATAAGGCTCTCCGAACTCCAAATAATGCTTTTTTTTCTTTGATAGAAACATGCAAATCAATAGAATAAAAAAACGAAGAGAGTCAAATAAAATCTATATTTATTTTATTACTTTACATTTTTTTACATCAAACGATCATTGTCAATCAATTATGCTTTATTTATTTTCTGACAATTAAAAATATATATTGTTAAATCAAAAATATGCTTTTATACATATATCCAAAATCAATTAATGTTATTCAAGGTTTAAAAAATGAGAAAAATTGATAAAAAAAAATAAGATTATTTTATATATAATGAGCAAAGTATGAGTAAGAAAGACAAAGACTGAAAAAAGGTTCTATTTGTTTATTTACAAAAAAAAAATTCTGATTGAATAAATATTAATATAATGGATTAAATTAAAACAATTTTTACGTTAGATCTATTTAGTTACATTAATTCATTTTTGTTGCATGAAAATTAATTTGTTTAGTGAACTAATTAATAAAAGTTAATGATTAAAACTTTTAAAATTAAAAACATTTTGAAAATTTTACAAATAATTACATTAATATTTTAAATCTCATAAGTATTTAAATGCATATAGATTGTTTGTGTCCAGCTTTTAAATCAAGGATATCAAACTCAAATACGACAGAAGGTCACTCGATGAGGTACGTGTATATCGTCATTTGACCGAGACTCAAAATTACAAGATTCAACCAAGATTACGTCTCTTCTATAGCTGTACATAAACGGTAATGTAAGCCATCCGCAGTTTTAGACTTTAAGTGTAAATTGTCAAAAAGAAACAAATATATATATAATACTTGATTTCAAAAGGCAAATGGTTTAGAATATATAACATCAAAAGATAAACGTAACGAATTCGTAAACTGAAAGGGCGGCAAAAAAATGCCTAAGCGCCTCTCCCAAATAATATTATATAAATTTATTATGAAAAAATAACTTCAATAATATGATAAATATAAACCATTCTTTAGATATAATTGCTTATTTTTTTAAAACCTCCTTATTTGCTCCAATTAATTTATCCTGGATTCAAAAATATCTTTGAAAACGATTTCTGAATTTCGTGACAGGGCTTTCCTTCATTATTTAACTCAACAACCATCTTAAAGTCTAACGAAATAGTCAACAAGCTCAAAACTCCAAATAAAGCTACTTAAGAAAGAGGAGAACAACACACTTCAATCTATCAATGAATATGCAAGACCCTCCTCCCCTCTCTCTCTCGAATCCCTTTTAACTCAATTAACTCTAGTTCATGTTCAAACACCTTATCAAATCACTCATTCCGATTCAAGCCTTTCTCGATTACAGCGGATTCGACTTCTATTATTCTGTTAAGGAGTCACTTCCAACTATTTTCAATATAAACGATTAATTACGATGATTCACTCCAATCTACAATGTCTATCAGGTTTTCTGTTATCCTCTATCTCCCTTCTCCTTCCTTCTTATAAATTACTATTTTTAGTTCAATTCACTCTGCTTCTTATCTTCATCTATTTTATCTAATCCCATTTCATCAGGTTGGCAAGGAGTTGCAGTTCTGAGGTATCCAAATTACCAAAAAGTTCCCGAGATTAATGACAAGGAAATCCCGATTAGCCAAACGTCACAATTTGAATTATTGATAATCCTTATTGACGAAAAAATATCGTCATTATAAAATTATAGTAACGAAAACCTTTTTTATGACTGTAATTTAAGAAATAGCCACTATCTTAAGTAAAATCTTTCTCATTTATCAACGTAATCATCTCCTTACAAAATTAATTCTTTATGTGATACATTTAGTATTTTTAAACCAATTTATGTATTAATTATACAAATTCAAATCAATAGTAATTAAATTTAAAACAAATATAATAAGAAATCTTATTTAAAGCCCGCAAACCCTCAAAATATTTTCTCTATTGACAAACATCATAACTGAGTTTCGTAATTAGTGCGTTACATATTCGAAATTCATTATTTTGGGTGCCCATGGCCTCGAACTTAAAGCTAATCAAACCAAATTTAAAACAACGCGTAAATCAAAAGCGTTAAATACCCCTTTCTCACGCCCTTTAGCGAACAACAAAAATCCCGAAAAACCATTTCCTCTTAAAAATCACCTCAACAATTATCTTCCAACAAAAACAAGAATCGTCATTAACGGGCGTCAACTCAACACTTCACAATGAGACGCCACATAATGATTGCCAACTGATTAAATAAATATGTACACGAGTTGTGTATACATATCCGTTTTCTCCTCGCCATTGGGAATGAAATAAATAGGAAATGTTCCGATTAACACTATCCCATGTCTAGCTTTCCGGTCTTGGAGACTCGTGAGAATACCTATTGATTTATGTATGCAGAGGATTTCAATGAACTTTTGCGGATTTGTCTGTTTGTAACAGTGCGCACAACACATTTGCAACAGTGAATAGAATCACATACGCGGAAGGTGATATGGGTGAGGTAAGATGTCATGTCGAGACCGTGTTTTCCGAATTTTAACCCCTTTGAGGACTTCTGTGCCCCTACGAACAATGAGAATTTTGTACCCAAATGTGCACGGAGGTGCTTCTGTGGATTGACCTTTTGATGTGAAAACATTGCTATGGTACCGTTGATATACAGAGAGAATAATTATAATATCTAGTTCTCCAGGAACTTTGTCAGAAAACTGTTCTAGGGAATGTTCAATTTTCAACTTGTATTAATAATTAATATAACGATTAGAATTATGGAAAAAAAAGTCAATCATGCGAATGTACTACTATTTCATACGATTTGGGATAACATAGGTTTATTGAGTAAAAAGTCATTTGTATTATGTACAGTACTGCATATATATCATAGGGCTATAGTATGATACAGGTTTATTTAATATAAAATGCATAAAATTTATACTGTCATTTATACCTGCTTTTTCACTGATATTTATTTAATTTCAAAAATATGTTATAACAATGAAAAATTTATTTTGATTTTTTTCATAGATTGAAGTAAAATTTACATAAAAAAATTATTTTTGTGCTCATCGATTGATGCTATTATCTAAATTTATATGTAACCAAGTATAATTTTCTTAAAAAAAAAGAATTAAACAAATCAAATTAAAAAATTAAAATACAAACAAATTATTCAAGATTTGAAAGCAAACATGAAGAAAAATCCTAATTTTTTACCTTCAAATTTAATCGGTTTCCATCTTGGAATGATTTGGAGCGAGGCAATTTCGATACTGCAGTGAATCGTCATTGTTTCGTATTTTGTAAATTTCCTCTCCATTTAATACAAAATCTTGGTGTAACATTAAATCTGTCAAAGCAATAAACATGCTAAATGTTAGGTCTTTCCGTCCATACCCGAACATTTTTTTCTTTAGTGAATATAAGTTTCAAGCATAATTTAATTAAATATAAATAAATTTAATTTACAAAAAACATCCAACTCTCTGCGTAACACTGAGTTCTTTAATTGGTAAAATATATTCATAAGATTCTTAACGCGCGCGCGTGTGTGTGTAATAAAAGTTCTTCACTGTATAAAATCTTTTAAATTTAAGACGAATAAATAACTATCTTCTATTATATTAAGGAATTAGCTCAAAATGAGAAAAATATTAGTTTGTGTGTGGGTATATATAGATAACACAATATCGAAATTTTGAAATAAAAGTTCGGAGATTTTATTATTTCTAAGTTTATATCTTATTACGGTTACTCTTTAAAATATTGGTGATTGATATCATAATTTTGAATTACGGTATACTTGACTGACCTCTACCTCGAAATTCACGCCGATTGAGGCCAAATAAAGTTTAAGATTCAAGAGCCCCGTTATTTTTTGCATAAGAATTTTTCAGTGAAATCAAGATTTCATAATTCATGACCTTCCCACTACGAGAAATACCGTAACTTATCACCAGAAACTACTATCGCGAGATGAACATACATATTGCAGTTACACAAAAAGTGATTCCACTGCCTAAAACATATCTCTGTATAATTTTTGTTCAAAAACATGATTAATAACTGAAAAAAAGGAAAATAAACAGTCATTTGAAAATATATAAATTGTTACATTGACAAACGCTACTTTAAACTACATCAATTATTTTATTAGAATACTAATCACAAAAAATTAATAATACATACATACATTTTATAAATAATACTTAATATCACTAAGATTTGATCATCCATTGGACAGATTAAACATTTTAAAAAAAAAGTCTGCTGTATTAATCCATATTGAAATTAATTTTAGAAAGACATCTTGCCATGAAAAATTGTTAAAGAAATTTTTTTATGTCTAGTATTGTTTTCTAATTGCTTATGAATTACTTTATTTTTATCCATACAATATTTAGCACAAAATAAAATTATTTAATTTCTTAATGAGCGTACACGTATTTCTTTTCTCGGTGAAATAAAAAGCAATCATTTACGGATAAAGTTTCTAATTAAAATTTCTGTAAAATTCAAGTGGAAATTTAGAAAATTAAAAATATTATTGAATTGTTTGGCTAATATGTATTTAATTTCATATGAGATAAATAAAAAGTAATCTAAATTAAGCACACAAAACATATTAATATACTTATAACGTTGCGAGATCAGCAACATCAATAATTGATCAACATTATCAATAATCTAAATTTGAAATTTAAAAGGAAGATTATGATACAGAAATAAATTTAAAAAACGATTTATTAAATTTTGAATCACAACAATTGCATTTGTAATTAAAGAATTAAGGTTTTAAATGTTTCTAAATTGTAAGACATTGAATAGTGACTAGTGGGATTTAAGGCAATGAATTTATTTAACGATTCTTTTGAATTCTAAACACTCAGTATAAATTCCTTTGTGAATAAAATATAATACATAAATTTCGTAATGATCCATTTATTTTCTTACTACGTTAGGTCATCAGAAATAATTTAATCGAAAAAAATTGATTGTTTTCTGTCTTAAAATTGGATTCCTTATCTTTAAAATACGATACAATAATAACTGTATTTAACCGAAAAATATTTTATTCCATTTCATCAAATACATATTTTGATTTTCACGCTTAGTATATTTTCACGCGTAGTCAATTAAATTGCGAGATTTGAGAAGACTGTACAAATGCGTAAGAATTAAAAATTTAATTTTTTTATTCAACATCTGAAAAATATTTTGAACATAAATTTAAATTATTATGCTTATAGTTTTAAATTCATGACATGTATTCGAAAAGTGGAAATAAAAATAAAAACTTATTTGGATTTGATTGTTTACGTGAAACATAATTGATGTAGATTATTGTTTATATGAAATGAAAATTGTCTTATCGCTGATTTATTGCTTAAGCATTTATTTCACAAAAATATGATAAATACAATTATGTGGATCATTAAAAAATGAAATATTTTAAAATGTATTTGAGCCGTAAATGCTTTAAGGGATGTTACGTAAACGCTTAAAAAAGGAATGCAGAAAGGGAAATTATACCCTTTTTTACAAAAGAGCAAGTGTCCGTAGCCAATGTATTTTCTTATGCAATGTTAATTCGAAAATTCATATGAATCCAATTCTAATGAAACTCTCAGAAACAATTAATTACAAAATTTTCTCGGGATGCAAAATAAACATTTATTCTGAATAAGAAATGCATCTAGATATTTGTTTAACTCAGTGATTTGATATATTCATATACAAACAAAACAGCAGATTCTAAATATTTATTTATCAAAGTAATTTCAGATATTTATAAGAAATTTACACTAAATCTAATACTTATGCGATATTTAATCTAATGTATATGCCATACTTATACTTAATCTAACACTTTTGCGATAATCTGATGTTTTTATTGACATCAGATTCTAGATACATTTGTATATATCTCATTAATTTAATACTTCTACACGAAACAAACATCAAATTCTAAATTTGACAAAATTTCTAGAAATATTTAAAAGTAACTGTTATTCCATAGCAAAAGATTATGTAAAAGGATGAATTCGTTTTACAGTTAGGATTTAGTAATTTAACACAAATTACTTAAACAAGTTATTTACTGACAAATAACTTAAACAACTTAATATTCATCAGATTCTTGTATTTTTATCCCTTCACGCACTTATTTTTATTGTTCATCACTAGCGGCCTTATTTATTAAATTAATTTCGTTTAAACGACCTTATTTTGTAAATTTCTGTTCACTTTTGAACTATTGTATATCTTTTAACATGAAATAGTCGCGAGTCTTATGAAGCAGCGGAAAACAAATTTATTTTTCTCCGTCGATTGTTTACTAATTTTTTTTTTTTTTCAAATTCTAAGAATACATGTGATAATAAATTCCGTCAATTTTAAATTTAAATTAGGGTAAAATAGTGTTATATTTTCACATTAATTTCATTAGTGCAGTTTCTAATTTAATGTGTTAATAAAAATTTGACGGTTTTGAAATTTTTTTTAAGAAAATAAAGGCTATTGATTGATTTTGATTGCTTATGAACTTTACACTGAGAAGCAATATTAGGACTATCGGCGACTAGTCTCGTAATTTTCAACCTCGTTCAAGTGATGAGGATGACCCTGAGGAGACATCTCCTCTCTAAATTTCTGCACGCGAGGTTTTGAAACCTCGACAGATTTAACGTGCACCTGCACTGATGTACAGTGGGTATTTAGTGGCATTAGGAATCATACCAACGATTCGACAAAAACAATGCCGGTCACGAACTCGCAACCATGATCGATCGGTCACAAGGATTACAAAAAGTAATACTGATATACTTACATTAAATTTTACCATAATTTAAAAAATTTAAGAGTTTAGAAATTCTTGCATGCATTGTAGATTTTAATGTTCATATTTCTTTGTATTCTTCCACGCAGTATGAAATGAATAAAGATATTCACTTATAAGAACTCACACATTATTTTGTATTAGATTAATTATTATAAACCTAATTTTAAAGTATAAGACTTCACATATGTTTATTTGATTTATGAAGAAAAAAAAATTGCAATTACATCACCAACAAAAAAAAATATTGTTTTCTTTATGCTGATACCATTACCGTGAAATACGTTATATGTATAACCACCCCTTTAACTCTTTAATTAATTGTTACTTATGTAGCCATTAATAAGCATTTAGAAACTATATAAAATAATCAAATTTGATGCAATCATTACTCTTTTAAATCGGAGGCACGTGATTCACAAAATTTATAGTGGTTATGTTAACTAGGTATGCTAAGATGACAAATCATCCTCCTTTAGGGAGAACAGTCCTTCTTTTGTGGTTCTGTCCATCCTCGAAAAGAAGGTAGTCGATAGTTTAACATTAATCTGTTAATCTCTCTATTCAGAGATGTCGTGCCAAACTGTTACGCAAATGTTGGATACAAAAAACTTTTAGGATATTCAAGAGTCAGATGGCTCGCTCCTTCACCCGCAATAAAGTGTGTATTATAATTATATGAGCTTCTCCATTTATGTTATTTAAGTTTAGGTAAATGTCCGAAAATTCTGGAATCTTTTTTTTTTTCAATTATGAATTATCGGAGATATTAATGCATTTTGTACATAATCAGGCATCTTTTTCCCCCCACAAAACCATTCAAAAGATTGAAGGTGAACATATTGCAGCTACAGAAGCTAGTCTTATTTTGAACGATTTTGTCCTTCAATATAAAGTACGATTTGAAGAAAAATTAATTTCCTTAATAATAGAAAGAGAAAATTGTCGAACTTAGAGGAATCAAATCCGAGCATAACGGAAAAGTGTACCAAAGAAGTGCAGAATTTTTACCAAATATTTTTCCAATACATCGAAGAATGGTTTGAAACAAATATCACAAGAAATAACAGTTTTCAGTCTTGTTTTTTAACTTCATCGCTAGTAAATTGGGCAGATATTGAAAATTGTGTTGAGTTTTTATCGAAAGAAATGTCTGATATTAAAATCGATGACAATTGTCTGTTTGAAGAAATTAGAAGATTGAATGTATATTTAAATTCTGATCAATTAGAACAATGGGAAAATCAATATGTTAAAATTTGATGAAAAATGGGAGGAAATATTTAACCATTTCAAAAATAAACACATTCCATAAGAAAATTTAATTATTATTGTTGAATTTGCGTTGTGCCGCCCTGGAACTAATGCAGCAATTGAAAGAGTTTTTTCTGTTTGCAATGATTTTTGGATAAGTGAAAAATCAAGATTGAATGTTGATACTCTAGCTGCAGCACTTACCGTAAAGTTCAATATGAAGAATATTTCTCGCTCCAAAATTTCCAAAATATTGTTAGAAGATGATATATTGACAAAAACCATTCATTTAATGGAAAAATACTCGTTTAATCAAATAATTAAAAGGAATGAAAGCATAATTATAGTTTATTTTTGTTTGAAATAATAAAATGTTTCATTTATTTACGCCGCACTTTTTTCTTATATTTTTTTCGTCCTCCTTTTCAATTGTAAGAATAGTGGTCACCTTTTGATATGTGTGTGCAAACATTTAAAAAAATGGATTAAAATGTGAATAATTCTTTACTACATTTTTGTTCAGTTCTTTACTACATTTTTGTTCAGTTCTTTACTACATTTTTGTTCAG
>BMAW01118423.1:704192-718986 GCA_019974015.1 Nephila pilipes
TTCTTTACTACATTTTTGTTCAGTTCTTTACTACATTTTTGTTCAGTTCTTTACATTTTTGTTCAGTTCTTTACTACATTTTTGTTCGGTTCTTTACTACATTTTTGTTCATTCTTTACTACATTTCAGTTCTTCACTACATACAAAAAGTTGCTTGTATATAATATTTTTTTTTATAAAAAAAATTTATTTATGTATCAATAGTTTATGATGCTAACTACTGCTTAGGAATTGCTGACATAGAAATAACGGACAAAATAGCAGACGAACCATTTTTTGCTTCAATTTAACTTTTTTGAACTATCGAATGTTTTGGCATCGCATCGTGCGAAATTAAAACATTTGGGAAGGGGGAAAAACACTTCAAAAAATACTTTAAAAAAAAACCAAAATTGAATAAGTTCATCGGGAAAGGTCATTGGTCTCGTAGTTGTATAAAATATATATCAAATAAGAAAATATATACTTAAATGAAACAATTCAGCATTATTTTAGCATAAGCAATCCATTTAACTGAAGGTTAAACAAGCATGGTTTGAGGGAGATAGATACCATTGAAGTGGTGGCAATAACAGAAATAACTGACATAAAACTATATGCATGACTAGTAATTATCGAAATCATGGCTTGACCAACCAAAGGTAAACACTAAAGTGAATAATTTGTATTTATTTTAAAAACCAAATAAATATAGGACATTTTTTTTCCGTGGATTAAAATCAGATAATGTGATCGCACAAAAATATACATTCATTTTACAGTTCACCGATTTGAATACGTTAATTTATACAGATGCTTAACACTTCCTAACATAACGAGAAAAAAATATTATCCGTAACGAGCAGAGTTAGATCATTATATTTTTATTTTTAGAATAAAGTTTCTAAATCTTATTCCTCATTAAATATTGTTTATGCGAATCATGTATATCTTCAAATTCTCATTTCGTAGTTCTCGGTCTATTTTACATATGATTAAACGTAACTAAACGAATAAAGATAACTAAGAAAATTTAAGATTATGGTTCTGTTTCATAATGATATAAATACGATGATATTTTTTTTTTGTTTTATTTAATCAGTTTTTCTTAGTGAATGAAGAAAGAAATAGTGTTTTCGATGTGAACAAAGGAATTGAAAAACAGAAACATTTTCCAACTGCGATCAAAGCAAAACTTTTTTAAAAAAAAGCTTATTATACAAATTATTTTAATAGCTACATTTAAAACCAAATCGAGGCATGCGGATTTGATCAAAACAGTAAATGAAAGTGAAACAAATCAAATGTTTCTTTCGTGAAACGGACGTTGAAAAGTAAATTTTAACGATTTGAATTCTCATTTTAAAAATTGTTTATTTTAATTCTTTTCATTGTGTGTGTATGTGTGTGTGTGATACGTGTTTCTTTTTTATTTGTCATATGGGGTACAGGAATGACAAATGGTCTTCTATGAAAGGAATGTCACTTCTACAGTATATAAGTGAAAAAATATTCTCTTCGTGATTCCAAATTATGAAGTTCATTCTTAATAGTACCTTCATAATGGCACGATAATCTAAAAAAAAAATTAACTTTCTTTAGATCGAGACATCACATAGCCGTTTTCAAAAGACTTGTATTTCTTGCCCCTGTTTGCATTTTCATTGGATAGAAGTGTCTTAAAACCGTAAAAATATTGTTATCAAATATTTATTTTATTTCGAAATTTAAATAATTTTTCCCATTTAATCGTTTCTTGTGCGACGATAAAAAACGTGACCCAAACTCGGAATGTCTTTTTTTATAAGAAGTTTTCAATTAATAAAATGATACTCAGATTTCAGTGTCTCACAGGGTCTTAATGTAGCTTTAAAAAAATAATTTTGTGAGATATTGTATACCAATGTTTGGAAAACAGCTTAACCAGTTCGATTCTTGCGCCATAAGCACTTTGTCATTTTTACTAACTCGCTGTCTTATAGAAAATATATAGAAAATTTTAATATATTAATGATTTCTCTTTTGATAAGACAAACTTTTGCATAAAATATGTTTTAAATTCCATCCTCTACATTTAATGCATATTTATTAAATGCTCCGAAGTTCTGAGAACAGCAAGAACATGTTATAATCACATGAACTTTTAATTACTTTTGAGAATTTTTCAGTCCATTAGTTTTGAGTTTGTGTTCCATTCTGTAACATTAAGTTAAGACAAACTTCGTTAAAAAAATCTCCAAGAATAGAAGTATCTCTTCCTTGTGAACAGAATTTCTTGTAAATATATTCCATTCGTCCATTAAATATATAGAAAAAAATGGCGGCTATATGAACATTTGTAATCGCACGAGCTTTTAATAACTTTTGAGAAATTTTTCAGTCTGCTAAGTATTTTGAGTTTGTGTTCTATTCTGTAAAATTAGGTTAAGACCAACTTAATTGAAAAAATTTAGGAGTACAGAAATATCTCCCCTTAGTGTACGGATTTTCTTTTAGATATAATCATTCGACCATTTGTTCATTAAAAAGATAGAATAAAAATTGCGATAATCGTATAAAACCCGCTCTAGTATAATAATAAACGTGTTAGTATGATATATTGACGGATTTTTTACTGAACAATTCCAGAAATGATTTTTGTGTAAATTAGTAAATAAACTGTTATTTGCAGCGTTTGAGCTTTTCAAGTTGTATTGGGAAAACAATATTCTGTGTTTATTGAACAAATCACACAATTCTTGTGAAATCACCTAATCGTGAATTACATAATTCTCTAACATTTTGCATATTAAAAGTTTTTTATTGCATTATTCTTATTTCTTTTATTGTTATTTTTTAAATGATTTTTTAGAAATTTTTGTAAATAATATTTACTTCATCATTATATACTAATACGAACAATTATTGATGTGCTTAATTATATATAATAATTATTGTTAATAAGTTATGCGAAAATATCAAGATGAGAGAGTACATAGAATAATATTAAAACTAAATTAACTAAATTTAACTTTCACTTGAAAGACTGATCTACAATTAATCTATGCAAATAAATAGAATATAGAATTAATAAATAGTTAAATGTATAAACAAATCAAAATACTTACAATTACAGTTAGTAAATTTCTTGCCAATTTTAGTTGAAATTCGATTTGATTCCTAAAAAGTATTTTAGCCCTTGTTTTAGCTTTATATCTAATTGACTTTCGCCTTAAACTTTGATAGCCATTTGACCTTTTAGGTACTTTCTTCAATACGACAACTAATTGTCGATAACAGATTTCAAGAACATTAACTCATCAGATAGTAGAAAAAATAAAGTTGATTTGATATCCAGGCTGAAAACAGTCGGTCATTGAGGCAGCAACTTCAACCAATGTCACACTGCTACAATTCTGCGATTCAGTTTACTGATTTTTTTACAACAGACTAAATGTTAAGAAAAAGGAAATATTTGATAACATTTAAAGTTGAATATTTTTTACTGTTTCTTATTTAAAATGCATGATGGTTAAATTAAACATTGTAGATTTAATTAATTCTTATAGACATATGAGTTCCACATTATCAGTAAATATTTATTTTTAATTTAACTTTAATTTCTGTTTATTCTCCAAATATAAAAGAATAGTCTGGGATTTCTTACAGAATGTAGCCAATATGAACGCTGTTACAAGACCAAAGCCTATGTAATTTGCTCTTGATCCCTCTCGAAGCACAGGGCGCGTCAGTCACGACACCTGATGGTATAGGCCGTCCATATCGGGGGAGGCTGGTCCTTTCATTTCGCATGCCTTTTTGCCCTTCACTTCTCCCTCACTTTAAATAAAACCTTGTCTTTCCTTTAAAACGCTGTCAAGGTCCCCCTTTCATAAATTATGCATCGTTCTATCAGAAAAAAAGAAAAGAAAAGATGACTAATCCTGCAACAAAATGGACTAAGTCAGATTGTATCCGCTTAGTATCACAGTTCTTCCACGTGACGTAGCAAGAAACATTAAAAATTCTTTATAAGAATTTATTTCCTTTCAGGGCTGTAAGAATTTCGTAGCTTATAATAAAGGAAAATCTTCAATCAGATTTCTTAAAACTAACTTTCTTTATGGAATGTTAATAATTGCATGTAGCAGATTCAATGAAATGAACATAAAAATAGGCATACAAGAAAACAGAAATAAGTAAAAACAGTGACAATACAAAAATTTTTAATCAAGGAGATTAAAATACATTCAGATATCCAAAAAAAATGAAAAAAAACAAGAATATTATGTATTAAGCGCCTAAATAAAAATATATAAACAATAATTTAGCATATAGTTAATATGCGGCAGTCATATTTCCATCAAATATGTGCCCTGCATATTGATGAAGATATGACTGACTGGTATTGATGCTTTTGGGTTATTAAATAGATATTTGAAAAAAATAATTAAAATTCCATATTTCTAACGATACATGTTTTAATAATCAAATAAATTTAACTGATTATCATGTTAATGAATGCATATGTTTTTGTGTTGCATTTCAAACTATTAAAAAACTATAGAAATTTAGCTATCAACAATCCCTTTACAGAAATTAAACAACCTATTCTTTAAGAAAAAAGGAATTAAATTTATTGAATAAAGGCATCTTGTTTTCATTGCGATATATATATAGTTACTCTCTCTTTGGACAAAATGTATTCTCAATTCTAACTAAGAGATTTATCGTTAAATTATTACTCTTTTTGTCAGATATGAAGAAAGAGTTATAAACACGAGAGATCTGTGTGAGTAACAAATATTTAATAACTATGAAAGGGTGAGATTTCATGCAACATAAACTAAAAAAATAATTATCCCACTTTCGAATAACTAGTTTTTCCAAAATCAATAACACTGTAATTAAAAGCATAAACTGACATATTACAGAACAAAAAAAGTAAGAAATTTAAGGTTTGGCTATTAAATAACGAGACTGGCACTGCAAAACGTTTTATTTTGACGTCATACATATTTACTTTTTATCACCTTCAATATGCACCCCTCCTCTGTTCCTACTATGGCTCCATGCGAATCTCCCATTGTTCGAAACAGTGCTGGAACTCTTTTTCGGCAGCTCTTCCTTCGTTTCTTTTTCACAGCTTCAATGGACTCAAATCTTGTTTCTTATGATGCAGATTTTACCTTGGAAACAGATAGAAGGCGCATGGTGCAAGATCCGGCGAATAAAGCAGATGGTTTAACACTAGGATGCTGTGCTTGGCTAGAAACCGGACAAAGCAGAATGAGCCGGCGCATTGTCTTGGTGGAAAATTTTGCCGTTCGGATTCTTTGGCGCTTCTTACTGTCTCAGCTAACGCATGAATGCTTAACTGATGGTCAGATCGAACCAGATTACCGATTATTTTCCATACTTTCATCCGTTTTTGACGTAGAATGTAGACACGGGCATGAATCCTCTTCAAAGTCTTCTCGGCCATCTTAAAAACGCTTTACCCCTCAAAAACACATGCACGTAGTAAACATTCATTGCCATACACTTTTTTCAATAAATTATAAGTTTCAGAAGCGGTTATTCCAAGTTTCAGGTGAAATTTCACAACAATTATTTAGCTCTTTTAAGCGAAACAAACAAACAAAAAATAACTCTAATGCGAACGAAGGCTTACGGGTATACGAATTCGGATACAGAAGCTGGAGGCACTGCATTCGAAAGTGATGGCTTCACGCTAAACAAATGTCGGCCGCTGGAGTTTGGTGCATGCGTATTTTTTCTGTTGCAGCGTCAGTCTCGTTATTTAAGGCTACTTTCTGATTTTATGTTTAATGTTCCAATTTCTTTTTTAAAATTTTTTTAACGAGATTACGCAATTTTGATGGTGATAAGAAGTATAAAAAATAGTGAACGAGATGAAACAGAATTGAAAGTGAATTAATTGGGTTAGCTGATGTGCGTTGTCGAAAGATGTTTGTAAACGAATTGAATTGCTATAAATGGTCTTCTTTGATTGAAAATCTGTTAAAAGTGACTCCTGATTAGAACGAATGGTAACAGTAATCCAACTCTCAGAGTTCGAGAAATGTCTTAGACGAAACGGGTGAATTGGTAAGCTAGAGCTTTATTAATTCTAATTTCAGGCGCGTTGAGAGTTGTTTGAGAGACATTGATCTTGCATAATCTGTGAAGAAAGCTAATAAAAGCAGTGTTTGCATTCTTTTAAAGTCTCTTCAATTGAAATTACGTGATGTTATTGAATGTTTAATTAAACTTGACGAAAACTATAGGCTCAAGTAATTAAAAAGAGACATTACAACTATAGCAGTAATTATAGCTCTCGGCAAGATGGAGCAGGAAAAAACATTATACACCTTATTGTTTTTTGTAATCATTACGATAAGTCAGTTCTGGAGGATTTTGATATTTAATTTATGACATCTTTATTAAATAATTTGTAAATTTCTCACTTTTTTCTAATCTTATATCATTTTAGGATTTTTTTTTAATTTAGGAGAGAAAGAAGAGGCAAGATACTAGTAGTTAGAAAAAAAAGTTATTTTTTGTATCAAATTTTTAAGTGCTTATAATATCTTCAATGTAAGGAACTGAACACATGCTGTATTGTAGGATTTTGCAATCTCATAAATAATTTCAAATAAATAAAAAATTAGCGAAACAACTCTTATAAGGAATTAGATTTGATAACTTTTAAAGCAGTTTTGTCACAAAATGTATTTCTTATCCATTCTTAATTTGTCACAACGAGGTCAGTCGCCAACAGCCCTCGCATTGCTTCTAATGCGACGTTAATAAAATCAACCAAACCAAACTTCCTTATAAGTTTACATAAGCAAATTCGGGAAATGAATGTGAGCTCACAGAAAGAGGAAGAAATGTGAGAATAAAACAAAATCATACTAAAATATAAAATAAGTTCTGCGCAAAGTTTTTCAAAGAACAAATTTACCCACCCAAAAGTGAGCTTCCTTTAAATAATTATTATTAAATTACTCAATTAAATATAAGAATTAAAGTAAACAATGAAATATCGAAAAATGGACAATTAGTAAACTTTTCCAATATTAAAATGAAAGGCAACGATAAATTATTAAATTGAATATTATATCAGCTACATGTAATTAAAATTAAAACAAACTATAAATTATTAAATTGAATATTTTTAAGCTAAATATAATTAAATTTGAAGCAAACGATAAAAAATTGATCTGCTACCCCAAAAATGATCCAACTAAAACAATAGAGCCTTTGGCAATAGGTGACAAATATGTATCAATCAAAATTAGAATAAATTTTACATGTGAATGACACATTTGTATGTGTGCATTAAAAAAGTGTAAGTGAGAGGGAAAGTCCGTATGAGAGAGATGTAATTCTTAGATTTTCCATACAAGGAAATAGGCCACAGAGCAAAAACGGTGGCTTAACAACTTGCTTGCTTAAAAGGACTATAAACTGCTTCATAAATTTTACTAACAGTCTTAATAAGTTATATTAAGGCTATCATTTACTGGCTATTTTGATTTCGTGGATGTAATGTAAATCCTATTGAATTTCTATTACCGTCCTCAAAATTATACTCTTTTATCTGTTTGAATGCAAAATGTGCATATGCAAGAGCAAAAAAATTTGAAGATTTCTGAGGAATTTCATTTTTTTCCCGATTTTTGAATATTTTTTAAAGACCGAAAACCTCACAAACGAATCATTAAAATAGGGGTAAAAATATTTTTAAGAATCGGATGAAAAATGTAACCCTGTAGAAACCTTCATTATTTTTTGCCTTTTTGGATGCACTTTTTTACATTCAAATACATAAAATAGTACAGATTTGAAGACGGTAGTATATCTTCCATAGAATTAACATTATGTTCACGAAATCAAAAGGGCTCGTAGACGGGAACCTTAAGAACTCGTATTCCAGTGAAGAATTATTGGATTAATTGCATTTAAGAAAAAAGGAAGTTTTAAAATTAACGAGATATTTGACCATTTATTACGCGCGAAGAAAACCTCTCTCAATATTTATCTGAATACTTTTCGTATAACTATATTCTTAACTGGGCTCTATTATTTTAAAAAACAATGATTACACATTTTAAATGTTTGTAGACGTAAGTAATTATATCCTGTTGGTAACTTAATTGGCTGACATAAAATTGCACGAATGCAAGTGAATGTGGTCATCAACTTATTCCATCGAACACCACTATCGCAGAATGGGCTATTCGACGAAACGTTCAAGACGTTATGGTCTCGTTTCAGTTCTTTCTAACAAAGATATAAAACTATGAACCCAATTGTCCCATGGGTGATGTACTGATTCATAACGTGACCGCAGGGCACTTTTCCCGAACTGCCCAATGTTAAACAGGGTTAACCCACACACCGACCTTCATATCCATAAAACGCTGAAGATTAAAAACATCGGGTCAAACACCTATTCATTTCTAGTCTGTAATAATGCACACTGTGTCCATTCCTAATAACATTTCTTATATGCCAATGCAAAGCTCGGTTTTTATTGTGTGTCGTGGCCCCAGGGACACAGGAGGAGGAGAACAGCAATCATCCATATTGCAATAAAGGCCTGCATAGAAAAGTTAGAAAAAAAATTGTTACGGGGAAAAGGTCTGAATAAGGGGATGTATGTGGGGTGAAGTCCAGATAGCTCGACAGATGGCTCCTTTGCGAATTCTGTCGTTTTAGTAGGGCGGGGTCCAAAAAATGCAGACCCCTGCTTAGATCGATGAGTTGCATTAGCTATCTGCCTCCCACCCTCTCTTGCTCCCCCGCCTCATCTTTCTACGGCCCCCCCCCCCCTTCTCATGAACCAAAAAACTCATATCGCCGTGATGTTGTGGGGAGTGGAATTCACCCGCATCTTTGGGGTGAGTCATATTTAGGGGACGTTGAGGTTTCCCGCAAGAACCGAACGACTCATTAACCATTGAGCGATGGTGAGGGGGTGTCCTTTCTTCCCCCCATTCAGCAGAGTCTTTAGTCCACCCCCCTTCAAAAGGGATGCGGGCAAAACCGACTTTTTGGAGTAGTAACTTTGTTGAGTTTTAATTTGCTAGCTCGGAGTGTACTGTTATTTCAATTGGGGGTGTCGAAATCGTATGGCTAAAGTCACGTGGCTATTGTGTCACTAGCAAAACGATGGTGCCATTCGTGGGTGTCTGTCATTTTTCAGCGAATGGTTGTACAATGAATCTGTATTATTTGTTGCCTGTTGGTTGTAACAGGTTAGCAGTACGATTCAAACGGGGATCACGTTTTATTTTGCCATTATTCCGATTAAACGTGTCGTTCAAGTTGTTGTCTAGTTGCATGAAATATTTCTTTTTATCCAGAGTATTCTCTAACTTAGGAAAGATAAGTTTTATACAACTAAATTGAAAAAAATAAGACCTCATAACTTCTGAAAATTCATTCAAAAAATAACATTCTTTAAAAACTTTATTTTTTTAAAAAATATATACCAATTCGTTAATTGTACATTAATGTTCTACATTAATATGCATATCAATACGTTAACATTAGAATATAAACTACTTATTAACATAAGTATAAAAAAAGAAATTCGAATGACTCATAAAACATCTTATTAATAATTAATTTTTTTTAAAAAAAATGAATTCAAAGTAAATCAGACTTGAAAGCATAAACATTTAGCAGCTGTTGAAAGCAAGAAATAACTCATTATTCGAAAAAATCATTATTAACTGCATTTACAGGCAATTCAATATAAATCAATGATAAATTGTTTGAACAGTCTAGATTATTAATTAACCGATATTGTATTTATTTAGTGACAAAAAGGAATAAAACTTCAATTTCTAGCTGATATAAAGACTTCAAACACTGAATAATTACTATTACTAGTCGAAAATCATTCTAAAATATAAAAAAAAGTAGTAAGAGCGATTAATAGTGAAATGCAGATAATAATCAAATTTTCATCGTAGATATTAACACAAATGAAAAAGAACTTTTTTACAAAGAGGGAATATACTTCGCGGAGGGAGAGAGATGACGAATATATTGCAGCCATTGTTTTTATTAGATTATTTAAAATTTAAACACATAGTTTTTCGAACCAGATTTAAATGTATTCAATCTATCTGTTCATCAATATCAAAGGAGAGATGTGAAGAACTAAAACACTTTAGGAAAGTTTTGTTTGAGGAATTTTAATCCTCTTTATATACAGAGGAAATGATGCACTTTAAATCTGTTAAAGTTCAAAGTCTTCACGTTGGCGGGGCTTAGAGGAGGAGAAAATGGTGTCAGTTGAAGTGTCGACCTCGTTAATCTACTTTTGTCAAAATAACGAGACGTATTGGCTGTGATGAGCGGGCCTTGTGCCGGGCAGAAATAGACAGTAAAACGTTCAATAAAATAAACGAGCATATTCATTTGACTTTGTGAATAAATATATTGAGATTATTTTTCAAGGTAGCAGAGAACAGGAAACAGCCTTAGCAACTCAAAAATCAAAATTTTGTGTATTTTAAATTTTATCATTTTGGTCAGTTATGACCAAAACTGAATATTGTCTGTGGTTAGCAGACTTTTGCGTTTGGACGAAATAGATAGCAAGAAATGTGGCCACGGTGTATAGTGGTCTTGGCATCAAGCTCAGGGCCATCCATTTTTAAGTCGAAACGCGTGTTTGAGTCTTGTTTCCACTAAAGATCCGTCGAGTGGAGAAGCTGATACATGTTAAATCTGCTGGAGCTCAGAGCCCTCATGTAAGCATGGTGTGGATATTGAGAGTGCGGTGTAAGTTCAGATGTCGACCTCGTCATATGACCATGGTTCAAAATTACAAGGGGTTTGGAATAATTCAAAATAGTTTATTGATGCATTTCATAATTACAAACTATGATTAATAACAAAGACGACATCTGAACTGTTTTCTCTTCCACTGAATTTCCATACAATAATGTACAATACAAAACCTTCGTTATTACTTTAAAGTTGACTTCGCCTTTTGTCAAAGAATGGATTTCAATTCGAACACTTCTTCAGATAGAGAAGAGTTCCATCTTGAACATCATATTTTGACTTAAATATCTCACTAAAGTTGCATTTTTAAATATACCATTAATTATTGTTTAAATAAAAGGTTTCTTCAGTACATAATATATTCAATAGTTCGCTTCCTGTAGTGTAATATTAAATGGATTCTTAATTTTACTAAAATAGAAAACTATAATACGGAAGAATTTTAAATATTAAGGACACAATACGACAAATGGAAGAGTGTTATAATCCCCCACTCTTATATGAATGTTAAGTCATTTTTCTATCAGAAATTGTGTTTCGAATATGGATTATGTTCCTTGAAATTAAGATCAGAACGGCCTGAAAAGGCTTACGTTTCAGATATTTCATAAACCTAGTCAATTACCATTTTGCATCATTCATGACAATTCTCTTTTACTTTGTATGATTGTAATGCTACCCCCAAACTACCATTCAACTTAGAAATTTAATATTTCTGAAGTTACTTTCATGTGTGTTCAGAGCAGAGCGCAAACAACTCATTTTTCACTCAGAAATTTTAACATTCGACACCATTCAGTCTGATATGGTCGGCACCATATGCCTCTTCTGTCGGAAGCAGATTATTCCAACCAACTTCGTGCCGCACCGATTAAACTTTCTCCTCCGCGATTCATCGGAAGTGAAGCCGCTCGAACTTAGTTGCGCAGAAGTTATCCCTGAGCCGAACAAAAGAGGGTTAACGCTGCAACGAGAGGCTGGGCTCCGATTCTTATCCTAGCACCCTCAAACAATGATAGAGGTGGCGAACTATTGAAACCGCTAGAGATTATTACCGCTCCGCTGGAACCTCTGAATCATGGATCACCCCCACTGTTTTTGTACGGGATGGGAGATTGGATAAAAAAAGGGAGGAGAGGACTGTAAGCGGTTGTGTGGTGCATTGATGGGAAGCTGGGGTGGTTTTAGAGGTTGCACTAAATACTACTTGATAAGTTAAGAGAGTAATTTCATTTTTTCGATTTTGCTTTAAGCCTTTATTCGGCCTATATCTTTTGAACTGGTTTGAATGTTAGTAGAAAGGCAGTATTTTAATGTCAAGTATTATATCTGAAATGAAAAAAATTGCTTTACAATTAACCTTAAAAGACTGCAGTTAATTAATGAGTAGAGTAGTTTCGGTACGAAATTCGCTTGATTAATTAAAACGAAATGGGTACGTAGTTGTCTAAATGTAGATAAATGATGTGAAGTATCTGAGAGACATTAGGCACTAATCGAAGGTATGTTTGTCAGAGAAAATCGTTTTATAATATATTTCTAATTATAAAATTATCTTCGTCATATGTCATGATTGACTGGTTTTATTAACGTTGCACTAGAAGTAACATGAGGGCTATTGAAAACGGTCATCGTAATTTTGAGCCTCGGTCAAGTGACAAGGACGACATCTGAGCTGGCACCTCTCTTCTAACTTCCACACTTCTCCAACGAGAGGATTTTGAGCCTTTGAGCACGGCAGGTGTTCAGTAGCATCAAGACCCAAACCTACGACTCGATGAAAACCACCGGCAGCGGGTCCGCGACCATGATTCTAAGCTACCGTGGTCACAATCATAAATCAAGGCATTTTGAACCGAATACAGAACTCATTTTCAAACAGAAAAATGTCACAATATTCATATAAATTCACGACATAACTCCTACATCCTTTTTTTTATACTATATGGTTAAAAATTTAAAATATTCCATAAATGCGCCTTCTTTTAACGGATAAAGGGAAATGCATTTTTAGTATTAGAGTGTACTATATATGGGAAGTATAAAATACATTTTATTCATGAAAAAAAAAAATTGCGTGATTTTTCCCCCTACAGAAATAATTAACAATATAGCAAATGATATTATCTATAAGATTGTGAAACTAGAATAGTGATGTTAATCTGTAAATACTGGGGCAATTATTTTCTCCGAAAGAGTATTCTGACTTCAGAAATTAATATTACGCGAAAACAGTCTTCATGAAATGGTTTATTAATTCCAAATCATAAGATTAAATTCAAGAAATACGGCAATTTAAATAGAGCTAAAATAAACTATTTCTAAAATGATTTGTTGAAAAGTTTAATATCAGTATAACATATTTTCGTCTAACTACTCTCCCTCAAGAGAAATGAATATTGTTCATGAAAGTAAATTTTATATATTAGAAGAATATTATTTACCTGATACGTTTTGGTGGAACTTTAGGGCTCGAAACTCCTATTTTTATGCTGTCTAAGTATAAATTTATGGATGTTTTTAACAAATCATGTTTATTTTTGTAATGATTATTAGATTTTCTCTTGTTAGCGAAAGTATTTAGATTAAAAATTTTGTTACCAAGAAATTTAGATTTACTTTTCCTACTATTGTAATTGTTTCGATTTATTCAAAATACTATTTGCAGCCTTTTTTTTTTTTAAATATACCAGGGGTGGATATTAAATAATGAGGCTGATGCTGCTACGGAAGAAGTACACAGGCACCAAACGCCAACGGCCAACAACTGTTTAGAGTGAAGCCTTTTCTTTCGAATGCAGTACTTCTCGCTTTTGTAAACAAATCCTTAAGGCAGCAGCCTCCATTCGCATTCGAATTTTTTTTTGTTTTGTTTTGCGGGAAAAAAAGATAAGTGTAACAATAGAGCAAAACTATTTGTACTGACACTTTGAAGGCCCTTGAAAATGTCCCAAACCTATTGAAAAGGATAATAACGAGTGAAGAATCGTGGATTTTTAATTATGATCCTGAAACGAAGCGTTAATCCATGCAATGGAACAGCCCATCTTCAGCAAGGACCAAAAATGCTCAAATGAGTAAATCAAAATTTAGAGCATCGATGACTGTTTTTTTCGAAATCCATGGAATTGTGCACCTTCACCGGGTTCCTGAATTTCAAAGTATTAATCAACATTACCTTCACGTTTGGGCTGAACTCCATGAAAGAATGAGGGGGAAGGAACGCAAATTGTCAGAAGACGAGTTATTCCGCATTGTCTGTCAAGAGGTTTCAAGTCAAATCAACCTCCCAGTGTTTGACCATCCCCCTTATTCGCAGGATCTTGCACCATGCGTCTTCTATCTGTTTCCTAAGGAGAAATCTACATTATAAGGATCAAGATTTGAGTCCATTGAAGCTGTGAAAGAGAAAGAGAAAGTGGCACGTGTCTTGAAAGAGCTGACAGAAGAAGATTTCCAGCACTGTTTCGAACAATGGAAGATTCGTATGAAGCGTTGTAAAGATAGAGGCGGGGTGTATACTGAAGATGATAATAAGTAAGTACATACGAAATCAAAATGAAATGTTTTATGGCATCAGTCACGTTATTTAATAGCCACACCTTGTATTGAGATATTGTAATTCACTCAAACTAGGTTAATGGGAAGTGTTGAGTAAAATGATTAAAGTAATTTACCGATTCAATCACATCAACAATTTCTAAAGTTTAATTTTAATTCTCTGTGTTTTACTTAAAAATCTGTGATTCATGATCTTCATGATACTAAGTGAAATCGTTTTGCTAGAAAACTATTTAGAATATAATTCTCTTACAAATTTGCATTATTTGCTGTTTTGTTATTTTCCTTCATTTATTTATTTTCGAAATGAATAACACATCGATCAATAACTCCCGAGTCTAACATTGAAAACAACATTTTTTTTGCAAATTTTTTTTTATTCATCAACATAACACCTTTTGTTAATCACCTTTTAGGGTGATACAATCGTTCCAACGCTTTTCCAAATCTTTTTTTTTTC
>BMAW01118423.1:719086-731311 GCA_019974015.1 Nephila pilipes
CTGAATCATAGACTCGTTGCTGTTTTTGTTCCATCGAAAGCAATCGTGGCACCCACTTGGAAAAAACCTTTTTCACTTCACTTGAAAAAACCTTTTTCCTGGTCCGATCGACTTAAAATTTTGACACGTTTCAAGCAAAGGTTAGTACTCTAGAAAGACCTGGTTACTGGTTTACTACGAGCGCCATCTCTGGGTTAGTTTCGGGAGTTATTGATCGATGTGTTAGTTCATCGGTTGTCGTTAAATCTGATTAGTGATTTATCTTTAGATTACGTGGGCTTTATTTGTATTATTTCAACGCAGTTTCACGAAGTGGTCGACCATAAGTACTTGAAACATCAGTTCTTCTTTATTTAATTCTACTGCCATCTTTCAGCCGAATATATAATAGTAAATAATTATTGAACCGCAATTGAAGATATGTAAGAGCAAGATAAATTACTTTATTAATAATCACTGAAGAATGTGTGTGTGTGTGTGTGTGTGTGTGTGTGTGTGTGTGTGTGTGTGTGTGTGTGTGTGTGTGTGTGTGTGTGTGTGTGTGTGTGTAAGGTCCCTCTCTCTCAAATTCTACTTAATTCGTCAATTCTAAATTGTGTTCAAAAATGAAATCTAAGCATACCAATTTGCGCACGTTCTTATTCAAGCACTTTTCGCTAACAGCCGGTTCTAATCTTAGCACTTTAAACAGAATTCGTTTCACTCTAAGAAACTAATTAAGTTGCTTCAATCGAAAATCTAAATATCTATCAGCAAGTCGTTATCTTCCTTTTCCTTCAATTCTATTTTCTTTATATGTCATTATCTCTAATTCAATTCAATTCACTTCTGTTTTCATGTAATTTATCTAATCACGTTTCATTTTATTTGGTAAGAAATTGCAATTTTATGCAATTCAAATTTCTATAAAGTCCCCGAAGTTAGTGAAAAGGAAATAACAAATAACCCAAAGTCACAATGTAACGTATGTATCTTTACCGAACTATTCATTAATCTTTTTAATTTTGATTAAACTCACTTAATGTATACCGATCATATATATATATGACCACATACAATAAATTATTCCTTAATAACATATAGTTATGAATTAAACAAAGCTGTACAAATTCATATGGAAAATAAATATTTTCAATTGCTTCCTCCTCCCTCCCCCTTTATTTTATTCATCGAAAATTTTTCAGTGAAAAAAAATTCTTGGTTTCAAAAAGAAAGTCTACGTTTTAAATTTTCAGATCTATGTGTTGCATACAGTAAGTTTTTCCTTTTTAAATACTATAAAAATGCCTTAATTACGAGTTTTCTCCAAGAATTTTTTTATGTGAGGACCAAAAGATCAGACATATTCAGGATATTTATTGCTACAGGAAACTAATAATTTCTTTTCGCAAGAAATATATATATAAGCCATATTGTTATATTAATGCAGAATTTTCTCTTCCGATAATGCTTTGCGGTGGCTCTCTTCAACAACAACGCCAAAAGTTAAAACGCCTCAACAACTGTTCGATTGGGAATCTCTTTTTTTGGTCTAGTTTTTAAAAGCGCTACACAAAAAGCGATTGCACAAGTTTTCTCAGGAACCAATGATCAAGGGTTCGAAACCCCGTCGGCACCATGATCAAGCCCCTCCTCCACCAAGGAGTAGAAAACATCTTTCCTCGATGCAGGGGGAATAAATCGCTCCCTCCAAAGCTTAAATTCTATATTAGCTCTTGTAGCTAAAGAAACAAATGTTAATTGTTGTGCGCCATATTAAATTGTATTATAGTCTTTTTAACATAGTCATCGCATATTTTTTTTTAAGGATTTAATTTTTTTTAGTCTCCCTCTTCCCCCATCGATTTTTTAGAATTTTAAAAGGAACACAAGAATAAATTGGATTATGAACCGCATCTTGATCAAACAGGCCGCGCCTGACATTTAAAATAATAATTAGAGTACGGAAGGGGCTGGGCTAAAAAAAAAATATGGTCCGGGAAGAATTTTAATAATTACAGGAAACGATTTGTCCCCCAAGAAATTGTCATTTAAGGGTTTTTGTGATTCTCAAAGGTACGGATAATGAAAATTACGCATCGTGAATGCGTGTACGACCATAAGTCTCTTAAGTATCCCAATTTTCATTTCAGCAGCGTCAGCGTTAAAAAAAAAATCAAATAATTTATTTTTCAGCATTAACATAATTACTTTAAAATGACAGTGTGAAGACATAATAACGGCACTAATTAGACTGTCGTCATTGAAAAGTATTTTCTGCGTAATTCAATTGACTTGTCATCATGGCGTAGAATTCTATAAACAGGTCTTTGAACGAACAGTGAAGGAATTGCTAAATATAGAAGCATTAAACCTTCCATCGTTGAGATCGCCGTTGAGCAATTTTCTGGAGTCCGAGAGAGGTGAAAGCAATTTTGTGTTGGCAAGTTTGGTGGAAACTAGTTTTATCTGTTTTAACAGTGATGAGGAAATGATCAGCCTTGTCGAGGAATGTGTAGATTTGGATTTCGAAACTCTCTTTGAAGATAGCATCACGTCGGTTCAGAATATAAGGGCACTTTTTCTGTGAAAAGTTCAAAAGGAAAACTATCGGTGTGTAGAAACTTCTAAATTATTATTGCAATTTTTTTTTAAATATCTTGATTTTCTTAAAAATTTGTGTAGAAAATGAAATTTTCGATAAAAGAAATAATCGGAATTTTTTTTAAAACAATTAAAATATAAATAATAAATCTTAAAGACAGTATTTTATCAAGTAATTAAATCTAATTAATATTTTATAACTGTTCATTAATTTTTAATTATTTTCGTACTTTTGATATAGAATTTAAATATTTTTGTTTTGATTATTTTGGATAAATTATAAATAATTTGAATAGATTTTGGTATTAAAAATTTCTATGAATTATTACAATTTGTTCAAACTTTGAACAGACTACTTCCATCAACTACTTTCATTAATTTTTAGAAGTCCAAAATCTCAAAACCAAACATTTCTAATTCCTAAGAATATTAAAACCAGATGATAATGTTTTTATCGAAAAAAAAATCCTAGATTTAAAATATTTTCAACACTTTTACGTAATTTTACAGGTTTCGGCATTCTTAGAAAATTCTTCTTTCAAATTAAAAATTCGAAGAAAATAGTTAAAGGAACAATGAGATAACTTTGAGTTTCAATGTTATAAAATCACGCTTGTGCTAAGTAACAATACTATTAAAAATTTTATTTATTATTACGTTACTTATTAATATTGTAATGCTAAGTAATAATACTAATAAAAACTTTTGAATACACATACTTAATGAATAGTTCTCATGTGTGTAGGTATGAACGCATTTTCTTAAATTATAAAAAAATCGAATGTTGATTAACTCAAGATATGTGCAATAATTAGTTTACACTGTACATAACATTTAAATGGAAGAATACTCAAATAACCAGCTTAATCTCAAAATGGAATAAATAAGTGAAAATATTTCGATAGATAAACCTTTTTAGAGTTCCGCAAGGTGGAGATAATCTATTGCAAATATTTATTTCAATTAAATTCTTTTTCGGCATTGCATACTCCACTTTTCCTTCTAAATGATACGTAATGTTTTATTCCGATTTCAACTGCACTTTAACTCTTTCAATAAATTTTTAAATTGAATAGATCGGATCCTATGAATTTCAACTAATTAAATTAATGGAATATACATAATACATTAGAATGAATAAATGTCCACCGTATATTAAAAGTAGTGTTCCTGTTGTGATATTTCCCAAAACATACTACTTGAAAGTACCTTAAATTTCAATAATAAAATTTACTTTTTTTTGTACTTGATTAATTTCATTCAAAAAGTTTTTTTCATTTATAATTATTACATTCATTTATCTAAAATAATCACAGCTCTTTTAAGGAATTTTTAAGTTGAAATGATCGGATTCTATGAATTTCAGTTATTAAATTAATGGTGTATATGAGTTTGAGGCAATAAATGCCCACAATAAATTAAAAACAGTGTTCTTGCTGTGATATTTCCCAAGACATACAATACGAGTATGCCTTAGATTTCTGTAATCATATACACTTCTTTTGTATAAATAAAGTTTGATTAATTTAATTGAAAGATTTTTTATTTATTAATTAGTGTTTAATTCATTCATTTAAAATAAATGTTACCTTTATAAAATTTCATTTCAAAATTAAATATTCAATCCCACATGTACAAATGATTAAAATAATTAACCCGTACAGTCGAAAAGAGGGAAGAGAAGCTGTAATATTTTACTCTTCGAGCTCATTTATCTGTGCCGTGCATTTGTAATCCAATAATACTTAAAACACACATAAACGTAAATCCAATCCATTCATGAAACAGATGCATGTCATTCATAAGGAAACGGAATGTTCGCTATGAATTAAAATTGTTTGAATTTAATCCCATACCCTATCTCTGGAGTTAGATTGTTTCTGAGCAAGGGAAAAGGAAATAATTAAGAACGTCTTCCAGACTTGAATCAGTTGATGACGAACATGCAAGCTTGCCCGACCAATTAGCGTCATTTATGGTGCATTGTCCGCAGGCCAGCAAAAGACGGAAGCCGTTCGCGTTTTGATTGAGGAGAGGGATAGTGGACAGAGGATTGCCTGAGGCGGAGTCGGGTATTGTCCTTGTCCAACCATGCAAGGCCGATTGCTCTTTTTATATCGCAAGGAGTCTGTCCTCAATAGCTCAGACCGATTGGCGAGTGTTAGAATGTTATAATTTCGCGACGTTCACTTGCCCTCTGAGAGAAAAGGAGAGGATGGAAAGAAGAATCTAGCTTTTCGCTTCTCACTCGGCCAGACGTTTGACGAAACTAATGTCATAAAACGAATTCTAAATTCGCTTTTACTTTAAGGATACCAGGACATGATGAGAAAAATAAAATGCCGAAGTTTCTTTCTTTTGAAGACATTTATGTTTTAAAAATTAATCGTACAGCTTAGGAATTTTTTGTTTGCCTAGTAATATTTCGATAACTTTATTGAACTATAAAAGTTTTTTTTTTTTTTTGTTCTAAAGGTTTTTCTTTCCCTTTGAGTTGAATATGGACATGATTTTTAGATATATTTGCATTTAGATGCCATTTTTAAAGATCATATTCCATAAAAAATACAAAATATTTTACTCACTATATAGAAAACAATGCACAAAGTATGGTGAACCTACTTGTTTAATGATATTATTGTATATTTTCTTTGAAAAATGATAGAATTTCGTAATTTTGGAATTTTTATTTATTTTCTTTTTTTTTCATAAAATAAATTATTTCTTAAAACTTAGGTATTACTTAGGAAAAAAATATTTTAGGTTCACTGTATGCTTAAATACCTTATATAAAAGTATAAAAAAATTTGGAATCATATTATGAAATGGTTTTCTTTAAAATGGTACCTTAATTCAAATATATCTCACAAAACAAGTTCATATTCAACTAAAATGGAAAAAATATCTTTATGAGAAAAATTACTTTTATAGTTCTATAGAATGATTAAATAACATTATTAAGAGGAAAAAAATTCTAATCTCTATTAATAATTTGAAAAAATATTCATCACAAAAACAGATATAATGTTCCAGAATTCCTCGCATGTTCTGGTACCCTTAAGACATTTAATTCTTTTGAATAGTTTTATTAAATATTATATCAAATCACGAATGCAGTCCACAATTCATTTTGAGGAGCGATTCATTTAGTTCATAATTATTAGTTTTATAAGTTGCCCTCTTGTGGAATTAAAAGAGAACATTTGCTTTTCGTTTTCTTTTACTAGACCTTTGCTAAAAGAAATTTTACCAAATATCGATCCTCAATTAAATTACAATAATCATTAATTCAATTTATAATAATTAAGGCCAATTAATTATTGTAAGTCTTATATGTAACCGTGTGAGAATTTAAGAGAATACGAAAAGAAGACTTTTTTTTTTTTTTTTTGCTTTTCATCTTTTTTGCCAAACATTTGATAAAAACTTTTTTTCACGCAATGACAAATTCTGGATTTCTTTTTTTTTTTTCTGATAAGTCTACATCACTCTAAATTATTTTATCAAATAATATATCACACATAAATGCCATTAACAAGTCATTTGGAGGAATGCCTAAATATGTTATATTAACTTAAATAATTTGTCCTCGATGAGATAAACAAAATATGAAAAGAAGATCTTTACTTTCATCTGTTATTGCTAGATATTTCATAGAGGAAGCTTTCAGGAATAACAGATTCCGGTTTCGATAATTGTTTGAAGAAACAAAGAACAAAGAGAGTTAATGGCAACAAACCTCACAATTTTGGACGAGTAATAAGAACGGCACAAAGCTCGTATCATGTTCTCTAAATTTCCACATCATATGACACATGAGATCTTTGAAGTTAATAAGAATTCAAGGAGCAATCGGTGCCGTTATTTTACATTACAGTCTTTAACGTAATCAAGTCTTATACTTACAACCCTTTCTGTCATCAAATCCTGGTTCTGCTAACAAATTAAAGCATTTACAAGTGTTTTACCTTCACGACATAAAATGCTTTCTGAAAATCTTTCTTATTTTAAAAAATTTCCGAAATATCCTCGCTTGGACATTTTTCTATAATTGTTCTGATATTCAACAAAGATGCATATTTTTAATATTGATTATGTATGTGTATACGTACGAATGAGCTGCATATTTAGTGAGAAATGTCTTAAAAATGATGAATTCATAGAAATTCCTTCTTAGAAATTCAAAGGAAAACAGTAAAAATGAGTAATCACCATCCTTTGGATAATTTAATACGATTGCGAATCGTTGGGGTACTTGAGGCAGAGTTGTGTAGATTGTTCATGTACAGATTTAACTTAACGTAACACCCAGCGTTGTTTGCAACTTATGGAGCCAGTTTAATAAGAAAGAATCCGTATAGATAAAGTCTGGGCAAGGTCATCCAAGGGCCTCGACAACCAATGTAGACTGATATTTGATCATTACAGCGAGGCATAACGGGAATGCAACAATTTCTCAGCTGTTTCGTGGACTTCATGTGGCCACAAGAACCCAAGTTTCAAGGGTTACTGTTTCCAGAACATGAGGTAGGTCTGTTGGCAAGACTATCTGCTCTTTGAGTTTCTCTCACTTCTGCGCACTCAAGAACCGGTTTAGCATGCATCAGAGAATATCGACATTCGATAAGGGATCATTGGAAGACCGTTATATTCACTGACGACTCCAGATTCAACCTACCACTGATTCTCGACGTACCTTTTTCTCGAGAAAACCAGGAATTCGCAACACGTCCTCTAACATCCAGGATAAAGATCGATATGGTGGCGAAGGTTTGAAGGACTGGAAAAACATCATGTTGGACGAATACACATACCTCCATGTCTTTGACAGAGGAGGTGACTTTTATGAGGTACAGAGATGAATTTCTGGAGCCCTATGTTTGCCTTTATTTCAAATTTTATGGAGGACAAAGTCCTTCCCCATGATGATCAACTGGCCAATGAATTTCCAGAAAGTGATGTTATTCACCAGATAGATAGGCTGTAGGGAAGAGTCCTTGTAAACAATTTTCTTTTAGATTGCCCAATAAGAATTCAGCTAGTTAGCAAAAGCACCTGTGGCCCTTCCCGGACTGTGAGGGATCAGAATAGTATTGGATTTTTTGAAACTATAAGATACTATAAGAAAGTAAGAAAGTGTAAACAAAAGCGTAAATCCTTTGTACAAAAGCGTAAATATCTTCGATAAATAATTATTAGAAATAACTAAACTTATAAATTATTTTGAGAGAAGACAATTATTAAAATGAATGATTAGCCATTAAATCAATCAACATCACTGAAACACCATTAATTAGAGAAGGATACAACTACGACAGCTCTAAACCAGCTGTTGTTTTGAAAACACCACATTGAGCTGTATTATATCATATTCTTTTGTCACACTATATTATTTCTTCTTTCTTTCTTTTTTTTTTATCTTACTACATTCTTTTTTATTTTCATTATTTTTTAGCTTTGATTTTTACATTTAGCCATTATTTTTAAGATCACCTTTTTACAAACTTGAAATTGTAACAAAAGAAAATAATTGTTTCCTATCCTTTTTCCATTACAATCATATTTGAAAAAGTTTTATAGCCACCTAAGGGGCTATTGTTTCAGGAGGATAACTTTTGGCGTACCATATCACTTTTCAATTTTTTATCATTTGCTTCAATTCTTATAAATTTAGTTTTAATCTATTCAATTTAATAATTTATGGTTTCCTTTAATTTTAATATCGGAAAAGTTTATTACTATCCATTTCTCAATATTTCATCTCGTTTACCTTAATTCTTATATTTAATTGAGTAATTTAATAATAATTATACATAAAGAGCGCACTTTGGGTGGCTAATTCTGTTCTTTGCAAAACTTTGCATAAAACATTTTTTGTTTTTATTTGTATTTACATATACATTGCACCATTTGACCATCTTAAGACAAATACTTCTGTATCTCTTGTTGATGGACTGACAATCCGGAAAATACTTCGAGATTAGAATCTTAATATATTAATTATATTTTGTGAATTCTCACCTGATATTTACTTTAAAACTTATTAATAGTGTTTCAACTAGAAGCAACATCATTTTTAGAAGATATATTACAAGTTATATTATCACGCCTTATAATAAAAAAATGATGAACAAATTGATATTTGAACAATGTAATACATGCTTAAGCCCTTATATAGTTTTCCTTTCTTCAGATTACAATTTACTCAAGTTTATAAAACTCAAACTATGAACAAGATGGAGCCATCTAAAAATAAGAGAAAAATAAATGACGAAAATCGTGACTTAAAGAAATAATTAAACGAGGCATTTGCGTTCAGTTAAAATTTGGATAGTCTTCCTACTTGTCTCATTGTCACGAAAGCCTCGCAAAATATAAGAAATCCAACTTTACAAAATATGGTACGTTTGCGATCAAATATACGACAGGTGACGAAAGAAAGAAAGCTGTTACAGAACTTCAGCATCAAAATCAGAAGCCGAGTTTCATGTTAAACAATTAGACACATAGTTCAAAATCAGAAGCCGAGTTCCATGTTAAGTAATTGGGTACATATTTCAAATATAATCACATAATTTTGTGAGTTTTGTGATCCATCTAGAAATCGTGAAAAAACGGAAAAAAACCGTGCACAGATAGTGATTATGTCAAAGACTGCTTTATGAAAACATCCGACAATCGCTTACGATTTTAACAATAAAGCGGCAATCATGACAAAATAAATAAAAGAAATGCGTTTATCTGCGAAACTATTCCAAGAAAAGGCTGTCAAAATGTCTTCGAATATAACAGAGCAACAAATCTAAGATATTTAAGCTGGCTTCCGCAATATCAATTTCAATTGATGTCACGTGATATTAGTGACCCTGCACTGCGATTTATTTACATGGTTTCAGAGAACTTCTTGGACTGTTGCCTCTCAAGTGACAAACACGTGGAGAAGATGTTGTGATTGTTGTAGAAACATATCTGGAACACACTGGAATCGATTGAAATAAAATAATTCCCATTGCTACTGATGGAATTAAAAAATATAACAGGAATAAATAAAAGAGCTGTCTCAAATTTAAAGAAAGAAAATGACCTTAAAATTCTCAAGTTCCTCTCTTACGTATGAAGCACTTTTCGCACCCAAACATTCCTTGAGAAAATGATTATATGAATGAACTTTGTTTATTACGGTAACTAACAGCATCTCTCTTGACCAAACCACTTTATCATTTCCAGTTTAAGAAATTTATATTTATTAAACTTATCATTTTAAGTTGGAAGAAATGGAAAGTCAGTAGATAGACTGATTTTTGCACTATAGGGCTCACCGGCTTTCCAGAAGAAATGTTCTGAAGCGCTTTGCTTAGTGTGTGAAAGAAATAAAATTGTTCCTACGGGAATAATACATAACATAAGGACGTAAAGCTTTACACGACGTTATTCTGTGTAAAACTTTATTTAAATAATTTCATATATATATATATATATATATATATATATATAATTATGACAGTCTGTCATATATAAATGTCTCTCTAATACCTTCATTGTCCTCGTGTTTTCCTTACTAACTTGGTTTTTCTCTCTCGAAAGTCTACTGATCCCTGATCTAGTTTATAAGAACATTGCAAAAAACAACCAGTAAGTTTTCTTCAGACTCAATGGTCCAGGGTTTGAAACTCCGCGGACACTAAAGGTCACATGTCCTCCCCCGCCAAGAGGTAGAAAACACCTCTTCTAATGAAGGGGTGACCCAGGACTTGAACGTTAGACGACAGCCTAGAACTATTGGTTGCGTGTACTTTCGGCGCAAAAACTTACCTCTGTGTGCCTAACTAAGAAAAACGCACAAAAATCACAACTTATGATATTCTTGCTATGGGCGCACGCGGCAAATAGATCCGCCATTTTAACTCGAGACAGCCAATAATGTCAAACGGGAATTGTTCAAAGTTAAACTCAATACAACAGGGAGGGAATGAGAATCAGTTTCAGTAATGGCTCGAAAAAGAACCTTTCCTTAATCACCGTTCAGAATGTTTCTCTTTGTATCATCTCGATGATACAAGAGCAGATTCGCAATTTTGAACCGCGGTCAAGTGAAGAGGACGTCACCTGAGCTGGTACCTCCTTCTCCAAACTTCCTTATCACTCCACAGGGCTTTGAGCCTCGACAGATTTCTTGAGCGTTAGCCGAAGATACGCAGTTGGTCTTTGGTGGCATCAGGACTCAAACCCACGACTCGACGAAAACCGTCGGCCGGAAGGCCACGACCTTGAAAACCTTTTTTTGATTACTTAAAATTTATTTTAGAAGAAAGAATTAAGTTTATTTCTATAAATTTTGTGTAAGTAACGTTGTTGACGTGTTTCAATTATTTATAGTCTCTTTGTTTTAAAGAGATTTGCTTTTTAAATAATGAGTACACTTTATGGGAATTTACATATCTTAATATTTGACTTTTTTTCTTGTAGAGCTTTTTTTTAAAATCTTTAAAGTCATACGGCAACTCTTACCAGATAACGTTCCATGAAATTTTTTTTCCAAGATTAGCTGACTTTAACATAATTTTGAATGACGTTACATTGTCAAATCATAAATAAATCTTTCTAATTAAAAACCCACGCATAAATTTAAAATATTTAACATAAAAAAGCAGTTTTTACTATTCTGAAATTTAATAACGAGTTTCGATCTATAAATATTATCATTATTTCGATTGAAAATTTCTCTAGTTTAGCAAGTTTTTTTACAAAAGTGAATGAAACTTATTAACTAAGTGCAGTTTTAGTAGCGATTATTTACATTCATAAATATCTTTTCAATTTTTTATTCCTTTTATGGTGCATATTGTCATTAAAACAGGGATTCTAGTGAAAATCTAATGCATAAATAAACACAAAAAAAGTAATTCTATAAAATTAACATTTCAATAACCATTGAAGTTTGCAACAGAAATGAATTTATCTGCTATAAATGAATTGAATCAAAAAGTACTGTTTTTATGATGAATTATCAAATGATGCACAAATTGAAAAAAATTTCTTATATTCATTCCAAATTAGTCTAAGATAATAATTTTTTTTAAATAAAAGTGCATTGTTTGTTAATTTACAGATCAACTTCCCTATTTAGTTTTTTAAAGAAGAAGATAATTATTATTCCTTGATGCTCACATCCCTGTGTGAGTACCACCAGCATTACTGATCCCTCATTCGTACACAATGAATAAAATACAAGCGTTATTCTTTACCAAATTAATCAAAGACAAACAAATAACTTCTTAAAAATTTTCCGTTATATACATTGTATAGTACATTTTCCAATGTCCCTGATTTTCCTTTCTGCAACAGTAATGATATCCAATCGATACTTTAGAAATAAATGGGTGGGGATGGGCGTTCTCAAGGGCAAACCCGTCCCGATCTTTTCTTCTGACAACACCCATTTACTTCGGTAAAAAGGACCAAGAGAACGGCTCTCCCGAGACACGAGGACACTTACTGAGAGACAGTAAAATCCCTATCAAGATCAAAGGTGGGATTTTATTCTGGGTTTATCTCAAAAGTAGGGAACACAAATATAAGGAAGAATTTTATGAATTATATATATATATATATATATATATATATATATATATATATATATAT
>BMAW01118423.1:738427-775167 GCA_019974015.1 Nephila pilipes
AAATATTATTTATTCACTTATCCAAATTGTGAAAATAATTTCAATTAGAAAACTTAATTCCTCGTGAAAAATAAAGTATAGATAAATAGGATGTTTATTTAATTGATATATCAAAACTATAAGTTTAATAGAATTAATGAAATCCACGATTTTACTTTGCACTAAAGTGTGCATAAGAAAATTTTAAGTGTATATTTAGAAGATTAATTTTCAAAATATAAATTAAAAAGAAAAGTTTAAACAAAACATAAAAAAAATTGCAGTTGTAGAAAATCTTTTTTATCATACATTCATGCAAATAATTTGGTAAAGAAGCTTATTCAAATGAGCTTTCAAAATTGTTAGTTGTGAGCTTGGATCAAAAATTAGATAATCAGATACATTAGATATGAAGATTATATAAGATATGTTAAAATTAAATAAATTAGATATGAAATCACGAAACTCAATTAATTTTTTTTCCCGCAATGACTAATTTTTTATTCGGTGTATTACAAAAAATACTTGTTTTAAAAATTTCCACAAAAAAAAGGATTATAATGATCACGTCAAATTATTTAAGCAAATTATATTAAGGAAAGGCCGCTGTGAAACCCACAACAAATTGAACTAAAAAGTTTTTTAAGCAAAAATTTTGAATAACATTTTTTTTAACTTGTTTTGTTAAAGCTCGTCTAAATACTTCCTAAGCCTTTAAATGGATAAGATTAAATCAAACACTATTATTCGAATATGAGGAGCTTTACCATATAGATATGTAATTTATGTTTCATTAAGATAAAGGAGAAAACACTCTATTTTCTCTGTTTGACCATCTCTACTTTTTTAAAATCGGAGTGTCTTATGAAGAAGTTATTTACAAATATATTAGGCATCAACGATGGATTTTTATAAAGAAAAAAATTTCATCTCTACTTTTTTTTTGTTTGTTGTCGCTTTCGTATTTTACAACTGTAGCGGAAATTCTTTCTCGGTTTCTTAATACTTTTGGGTTTTTATCCTAGATCTGACAGAGAAATATCACTTTAACTGAACATTGGAAGCTACACTTGCCCAGTAGTGTAAAATTTTGTCACTAAAAAATTAGGACAGAAAAAGTTAATACTAGCAATGCATGAAGGTTAATTTACTTGAAAATTAGAGGAATTTAAGAATTTTAAATTTTCAGTGGTAAATTTTTACAACTGACGCAGCGGAATATTAATATTGGGGTGCATAACCCTCAAGGGCTTTAATCCCCAGTTTTATTAGAAGTTTATAGATGAGCCAGAACATTGGTATTACGCTTGCCCAGGAGTTAAAATAAAATACTGAAAATGAATTAGATTACATGAAAAAAGTGAAATTACGAGCAATGGTTGATTATTAATTAATAAAAATTAAAAGTTAAAATTTTATTCTCTTATTAAGGATAAATTCAGATATATTTAGAGATATAACCATTTTTTTAAAAATCTTTTAATAGAGAAATTTTTTATTTTATGAAGGTTTTTGGAGAAATAACTGATATTGTTAATTATAAGTCATGAAAAAGTTTTTTTTATTTTCATGAGTTCTTTATTAATTGCAGAGGATTTGAAATTTTAAGAGCACTTTTAAGAGAAGAGAGAAAGAGAACTTTCTTTCTCAGTCATAAACTTTTCCAGGCCGAGAAGCCAACTTTACGTGATGCCTCGCGTTTATTCTTAAAGAATGCGAATTGTTCCTCATCTTTTAATATTTTTACTGAACACTTATTATACACACACTTATTACAATATCCAATATTCTTAAGAAATTGCATCAATTTGAAGCAGTCTTCATACACTGCCAAAGAACAAGTTAAAAATTCGAGACTCATTATTTCAGTTTATATATATATATATATATAAACATCGTTTGTGATCATGATATATTCATCCATTTATCTTGTTGTGTTTTTAAAATTTAAAAATCATACATAAATACACAATATATTTTCTTCTTATAAAAGTGTAATGTAAAACTGAAAAAAAAAAAAAAAAAAATATGAGACAAAACATGGAACCTATTTTACACCGAAAGAAATAGATTTTTTTTATTCAAACAGAAATATAATAAAATGTGCTACTTTCTAAATATTATAAATTCAACACATATAACTGATTTAGGAACAGTTTTTTTTTTAAATCTGAAAATGTATTCCGGTTAGGAATCCTATTTTTTAACATTACTCGAAATCCATAAAGCGAGAGACGTGTAGTTCAGAGTCGTTAACTTCTAGAAGGCTAGTAATTTTCCAATTTTTTCCTGGGTTCGAGTTCTGATTTTTTCATAAATGTTGCGTTAAATAATAGAATCTGTTACTGTTGAGCCTCAAACTTCTCTAGTGGCGAGTGGTGGCATTTTCATGAATGAAGATAATTTTTAAATTCTGAAGTCTATTATAAATACCCGCTGTGTTACTTTAAGTAAAATTTATTCAAAACAAAAGTAGCAATTAAAAGAAATACTGGTATATCACATTTTCCAAAAATAGCAGTACATTTAAAATTATAATTTTACTTGTATATACCAAATTTATGCAAAAAAAATGAATAAAAATATGTTTTACCAATTCTTACGTAAATAATTTATTCACTCTAGTATTTTTCTCTTAATTTCTTTTGTCAGATTCATTAAATGTGATCGTTTTTATGTAATAGTTTAAATTTCACAAATTAACTGTAGTGAATTAATCTTATAACTAATTTTTTGGACTATTTATACTTAAATAGTTCTGTCAACGGGGATCCTTCTTTCAAATAAATAAACGAAGTCTATCAGTATATCGTATATTCCTTTCGTCATGCCTACAGACATCGCACTTCATTCTTTTCATGCGTGAATGAGTATCATCCCTCTTTTACGTTTTTGTTGCAAAATATGATGTACCCCATTCTAAGCATATGTTTTTTTCTCACGTTAAAAAAAATACTTTATACTACGGAAAAACGGATACGAGGCATAGAAACAATTCAACTAAACAATAACTTCATATCTTCTCAGAATTGAAGCAGCCGTACTTTGCAAAAATTCTAAGTTGCACATCTTACTTTAAAAACCTAACTTCTAAAATTCAAAACTGGTATAAATACTCATCATTTTGAGTATTTTTTAATAGCTTCTTAAATTATTATCATTCAGTATGACATCATAAACCCTAGAATGGACTGTGTTGATTTTTACTTATACCTAAATAATATTCTGAGCAAAATTCATTCCAAACAATAAATAAACCTTATCCATCTATAAGCCATATGTGCCAACGTATCAAAAACTCGCATATCTATATGTGTGTGTATGACCATCCCTCTTTTATATCTTTATTCCAAAATACGTGGCATACCCTATTACAAACACGCATTATTTTTCTACACACATACAAAAAAAAAACATTTTAGTACGGTGAAACAGATAAGAGACATAGCGTTTCTTCTTCCATTCCACCTGCAAAGAAAGCATAAAAAAAGAGGAGTTTTCCCCGTCCCTTTCTAGGGACCCTGTCTGACCCCAGACATATTTCGCTGCAGAAAGGTGTCGAATAGCTCCTGTCTGAGAATCGAGACACACTCCCTGCTTCTTTTAAATTGCTGTAAACACGTCGTAGGAAAGGTCATGGGGTTCAGTGAACTTGAACTCGGAGTCCTTTCTCCAAAGCGAGCACCCTAGTCTACCCTCATTCCAATATGCTCTTTTAACAGGCCCCTTTTCTGAGGATTATGAGGGATACGAATAGTTATGGAGACCTGTACGCTTTCGGTGGGAATACATTCCTCAGAAGAGTAGATTTCTGGGTTACTTGTGTTTGGATTGCATTTTGAAACCTTTAAGTAGGTTTTTTTAATAGGATCATCACTAATTTCCCCCCATGATTTAAAAAGGCGACACACACTCTATCTATTCGGGAACTTATTTTGAGCCATTTTTATAGATTCACTCTTTGTTTTTATAAATGTTTTTCAATACGGACACTTCTGCTTAAAGTCTGGTTTAGGATACAATATTTAAAAACTGGCAATAAATTCGAGGAGGGATATTAATTTATAGTAAAAACTGCATATTTAACTATATATATTATTTGTTGTATGCAGAAAAAAATAATTCTAGTTTCTAGTTAAATAATAGTCAAGAATGTTGACATGTTTACAATTTGACATAACGAATCGAACTCATTTTTATTACTTATAAAAGTTTGGAATAATTTTTATATAAATTATAAGCCGATTAAAACATCGTTGGTTTTTTTTAAAAAAATTATCTTAGTGTCTTATTATTTCGCATCCTTTATTATTGATTTGATCAACTCGTATTGCAATTTTTGCTTAGTGCTTCTTTTAATGTTGACTTGTACTTAACAATTATTATATTAGAATCAACATTTGGGGATTTTTAGCTTCAATTTATTTCCTTTTGGAAGTTTTGGAAATTGTTTATTTTCTTGATATTACTAGGTTTTTTTACTTATATTTCTACATTTCAGGATAAACACGTACCACAACTTGGTCCTATAATTTTAAATCCTGAACCCACATCAGAAATACACCTGATAGGAAAATACAGCTTTATTTCATAATACCTATGTATTTTTTAATAAGTAAATATGATTATCGTATAAACATAGATGAATATAAATGTGACCAAGGAAAGATTTTTGATTCAAAACTGATGATTTGTAAGGCTATATTTTTTATATACTTATTTACATTCATTATTTTTTCAGTATAAGCTGAAAAACTTAAATCCTTTGATTCAAAAGACTCGTGTATTCCTTAAGATATATAAAAACAAATATTTATATCTCAGAAGCACAGAGGAAAACAGCCAAAAACAACTATACACTGCGAAATATAAAAATCCAAGCACCCAAAATAAATAAGCCGATTGTAAAGAAATTTCGGATGCAAATACTTTTCACCTGCACATATTTGATATATTATGAATGAATAACCAAAGCTCCAGCGCATCAGAACGGAGCATCCAGAAGGTGTAAAGAAAAAGATTCTCATTATCATTCTTATATTCAAAATATTAAATTCATGTTCTTTGATTGCGGATATTTACCTCATCGATGTGAATGACTTTCTGACTGATTCGTACTCATTACGAGTACATGTCTGAAACTGATGAAGATCTAGGCAATCGAATTGAAAAGGCTTAATAGACAAATCGAAGAATTAAATCAAGGGTGAATAAAAGGTTTTTTTTTTTTTTTTTTTTTTTTTTTTTGTGATCCGCCTAGACAGTCAGAAAAATCCGACTTGAACTGAGATCTCCTTCCTGTGCCTAAAATCATCCAAAACAAACTTATTTATAAGGCAAGAAGGAGAAGGCAATTTTTATCGTTTCCCTTTATTAGGAAAACTGAAAGTGTTTCTACAAAGGTTAGAGATCATCAGTAGAGTTTGAAGGATGAGGTCACAAGATTTCAGAGCTATACGAAAATAGAGTCTAAATTAAATTCGTTTTCTTATTTCATCACTGCTGATATTCATACCACACCTGAGAAGTTACAGCTTCAACTTATTGGCATGCAGTCAGATTACATTGTGAAAGAAATGTGATAGCTGTGTCATTAGTTGACTTTTACAAATTTTTCTCTGTGGAAAAATTTCCGTGTATGAAGAAATTTACCGGGAAAATGTTCTCTATATTTGAATCTACATATATAGGTGAGCGAAATTTTTCTTGCTTGAAGATCAACAAGAGTAAATGTACTCGTAGATGCCTTTTGACAGACATTAACTGGCAGAGTGCGATAAGAATCTCACTAAGCATTCTCATTCCTGATTTTTTTTAAAAAAAATAATAAAATGAAAAAAATGTGATAGGGTACATTTGTCTCATTAAACTGATTCTAAAAATAAATGTGCTAGCAGCTATAGATGGTATGAAATTAGCACAAAAAATAAATTGAATAAAATCGCCCCTATTTTATTTAATTTATATTTAATTTTTTTTGGGGTACAATTTATATATTTTCTGACATGCAAAGTTAACCAATGAATGTAATCATTTTAAAAGATGCGGCTCGCCTCTAGCCTCCGCTTCCATAAAGTGACCCCAGAAAACAATTGTCAACACCTGCATTAGACGATGTTGACATGAATGGGTCAACAACTTCGGATTCCACAGTTAAAATGGCAGCTAGTGACTCGGACCGCTGAAAAACGAATATCAGATCGTCTGTCACAGCACTGGATTCGTCACAATCAATCAGGCGAGCTTGATTCGCCCGCAAGTAAACGACAAGACCACTGACAAACGTCAGAGAGCAGAATCTATGCGTACGCCCACGTAACGCCGCTTACCCTCACGCACGAATAGTTACCATCAAGTCCGATTACGGAGGTTTCAGGCTCCATCAGTTTGGGGCTCTGCTGATTGAGGACGAGTAGACTGAAGTGAAATCCCAAATATCTTGACGACTAGCATGCACTTGTCTGGAGTTGTCCAAGGCAGTGTAGAGATCCTGCTATTTCTATTCTCATACCATTGGTAACAACTAAGCGTTATGATCTGAAGCGCAATATCCTTTCATAAATAGACTCCTTTGTTTTGATTCTACTATCCGTCGTGAAGTCATTTTTTAGTGCTTCCCGTTATTACTTTTCAACAATATAATGCCTGGCTGCACATTGCACACTTAGCTATGAATTACTTAAAGGTTGTCGAGCATTTCCGTGGTCACCTAATTTCTCCCCCATAGATCATATTTGAGGGAAGCCGCCTGCTTCCATTTCAGAAAGTTGCCAATTAAGCCGACAGATGGAGAGAAAAGTTGATAAAAAAAATTCTTCCATGACACTATCTCGAAACTGAATTGGTTTATTCCGCGCCAGGTAACAGCTTGCAACAGACTAGAAATGGACTAACATTGTATTGACTTTCTCATTTTTTAAAGATCGAAAATCTTTCAATAAATAATCCAAATGTTTGGAAATTTCAATCGCTTCTTTATCAGTGCTTGCCAGTCCTTTCCGCCTATTTTGTCCCAATTGAAATATTCCTTCATAGTGCGTCGCTTTTTATGTCGGAGAGTGTATGTTCGATTGCACAAATCAATAGAACTCAATATTTGTAAATATACTGGGTGAACACAATTCGTTTTAAATTGATTAGTCATTTGTTCCTCTAAGTTATTTTCTTACAATGGTAAATACTTTTTTATTAGCCAATTAAAAAAAAATTCTTGTAAATTTGTATTTTTTTTTTTGTGATACTATATGTATTATTTATTTATATATTTTTTATTTATCATTTTTTTGCCATTTAATAAAATGAGAGTGATACCTTTTTTAAAATAAATCTTTTATAATTTTTCAGTTTAGCAATTACTATATACTTGCATCATTCATGGTTTTATAAAAATACATGTTGCTTCTTTTTTTAAAACTATTGTATTACAACGGCTTTCTTCAGTAAGAGGAGTATCTTATAGCCTAGTTAATTAAAGTGCAGCAAATAGCGACTTATCAACTTTTCTTCGAACCCACTGGTTCAGGATTCAAAACAACCACCGGCCACTAAGACCAACACTCTCTCCCCCTCCACGGGGCAGAAAAACTTCTCCGAATGTTTTGCAGAAAGCATCATTCGTCCAAGTGGTAACCCATGACTTGAACACTAGATGGCAGCACAGCCTGGAACTACTGGTTGCATATGCTCCCGACACAAAATACTTGACTCCGCAAGTCTATCCAAGCAATTACACATAAATCACAAAAAGTGATAATCCGGTTACGACGTACGTGTCGACGAGACTCGCCACTCAACTAAAGATAGCCTATGACCCCTAATGGGAGGTGTTCCAAGCAAAACTCAATACGACAGGGAGGGGATGTATGTTAATTGCGGTAATGACTGGAAAAGATACTTTCTTTACAAATATCAATCAGAATGTTTATCTTCGTATCATCAGGATGACACTGGAGGGGGAATACGCAGCGACTCTCTTCAACAGCAAAGCGAGAAGTTAAAACGCCTTTATAAATAGCCCGAAAGGGTCGTCTCATTGAGACCACTTGGTAAAGGCGCAATAAAAATCAACCGGTCAACTTTTCTTCGGACTCACTGATCCAGGGTTCGAAACACCGCTGGCACTCCATGGTCAACTATCTCCCCTCCAAGGGGTCGAAAACCATCTAATGCCGAAATATAAAGGAAGAATTCATAAAGCACTCAATTTTGCTTACGTGATTTTAAAATAACATGTCTGGTTAAGTTCAGTTTATCTCAACTTAGTTTCTCAACACACCAGAAGCAAGTGGACTGTAATTAAATTAAAATTTATTGAATCGCACTCAACGATCCAATCAACACTAATAGGTGAAACTCAATGAATTCCGTCACAAGAAGCCGCAAGAACAGACAACCTTCTCGTTTTGTGTATACAACTCAATTGGGGCGTATTGCCATGGCGCACATGCGCAACATACATCTAAGATTTATAACACTTGCATGCACGCATGAGATCCAAGAAAAAGCCGTCTGTATTTATTTTTTAACTAGGCCCTACGCCTCTTGTTTTCTAAGACGACACATAAATTGAATTATTGAAGTCCGAATGCGATCTGAAGATCCGTTTAGCAGGGGGGGGGGGGCCCAAAGGTTTTATAAAAAAAAAAAAAACCAAAAAAAAAAAAAAAAATCTCATCCACTCAAACATCCTTACCAGACAAAAATTTTCACAGATTAGTAGGTGACATCTTGACCTTGGAGTACCGGCGACGTTTCGAACCCTCGATCTGTCGGTACAAAGAAAAGTTGCTTTTTGCTGCACTTTTATAAACTGCATTAAATGGGATAAATTTTGGCATTTTAACTTCTGGAGTTGTTGTTGAAGAAACCGCTGCATACTCCCCCTGTCATATCATCGGGATTTTACGAAAAGAAACATTTCAAACGATATTAATGGAGAAGGTCAATTTTTCAACCATAAATGCAATTGATATGTATCTCATCCCTGCTGTATTGCATTTCGTTTTTAAGATAGTTCCTTTTTGGTGTCATCGGCTATCTCTAGTTGAGAAGCGGTCCTCTTTGACACGTGCGTCGTAGTAGGCATATCACTTTGTTGTGATTTACATGCGGTTGTCTTTTTTAGACACACAGAAGCAAGTTTTTGCACCTGGGCATATGCAACCAGTAGTTCTAAGCTGTGCTGCCATCTAGTGTTCATGTCTGGGTCGAAATTTTTCTCGCCATATAGGGGGATCTTTTCTACCTCGGGGCGGGGTAGGTCAGTTCATCTTGGAGTGCCAGTTGCGTTTCGAACCGGTCCGAAGTAAAGTTGTCCGGTCGATTTTTGCTACGTACTTATCAGCTAGGCTAAAAGGGGTTTCTTTTTTGGGCTAGTTATTGAGGTTAGTAGCGTACCCGGAAATTAATTTTTTGGGGGAGGGTACATATCCTCTTTAATATGAAAGTAGCTACTTATTTAGAATAATCATTTGGTAAAAGTTAGTTATTCGCTATATCAGTCATTTCTTCCATTTAAAATTGTTCAAGTATTGATATAATTTTATCAATTAAAAAAAATTGCAAAAATGAAGATCATTTTAGGAAAATAATTAAGATATCATATGAACAAATTGGGGGAGGTATTTTCTACAGGGCTGCATTTCCCCTCCTTTTCTTCATCAACAAACATTGAACCAAAGGCATTTTTTTCAGAGGCAGCAAAGACTTTTCTATATTTTTTTTCTCAGGAATTGGCTTAGTTGAAATACTTTTTTACTGGGTTTTCTTTTACTCACATTGTATGTCTGGGTCAAAACTTTAAAAGCTTTTTTCTCACATTTTAAAGCGCTCAATTGAGCAGAAATTTTCTGCACACAATTTTTTTCTGTTTTGAATGACAATACGATAATTTAACTATAATTAACAAAAATTAATTATTTAAAGAATTAAATTGCACTCCGTTTCTCACCAAGTCGCCAATTGGTTGCCAAATCCGTCACCAAGATGAAGCTCTCTTATGTTAACTGGTAACATATCTATAAATGTATCTTTTCCTTTTAAGAGAAGCGTTACAGGGAAGCATCAACTCATGTTCGTAACATTGCTTCCCATCTTCAAGACAGACGAATGTTACTGACAATGAATGTTATTGACAGGCGAATGTTACTTAAAATTTAAGATATAAGAAAATTAAGCTACGCAAAATGTGAATTTTGAATGAGAACCCATGCTTATAAGACTCGTTTTTTACTCGTATTATTTATCTTCCTGATGAAAAAATTTTATGTTTAAAATTTAAAACATCTTTAATAGTATAGTAAAAGAACTATCCCGTGAAATATTTCATTTTCGAGAAAAAGTCTTTGAGGGGAGGTGATTACGTCTATTTGTCTCCCCTTGGTACGTTCCTGATTGAGGTGTTTTAACTTCTGGTGTTGTTGTTGAAGAAAGCCGAGACAGTGTATTGAACGGTGGGCATAGATAACCGAATGACACGACAATGTCTTTACAGACGAATCACGTTTCTGCCTGCAACACCACGATGGTCGGATTAGAGTTTGGAGACACCGTGGAGAGAGGTTGCTTAACTGTAGCCTTATGGATCCCCATACTGATCATCCATTCAGTATTTCGGTTTGGGAGGGCATTTAATTGCACTTCCAAACACACTCTGGCACCTAGCTTTAATATCTTGTTGCGATCTCAATACAAAAACACAAGGAGCGACCATATGTGGCACGTAACCTTCTTTTCCCACTAGATTGCATTGCTGCCATGACCTGCCTGTTCTCCCAGCCTGTCACCTCTTTATTCAATAATTGAAGGATAACTAGTCTGGAATACGTCCCTCACTGCAAAACCAGATCAACTCTGGAAACGTGTGGAAGCATGGGCTGTCGTACTTCAATAAGATATCCAAAGACTCTTTCATTCTATTCTGATGCTCATAATAGCAGTTATTGCCAGTCGTGGCGACAACAATCAATGCTGATTTCATAGTTTTTCTCAATACACAGAAGTCTGTAAATTCAATAATTTCAATACTTTCTCCTTAGTTATTGTATGCTATCTCTCTAATTCAGTTGGCTTTCATGTCTTTTATATCTCTGAGTGTTGCATTTTAAATCAACAGAAATATAGAGAGGTCATGAATTTTTTTATCCGAATCATCCGTCCATCTCGATGTAAACAAATACGTTTATTATCAATAAGCAGCAATGAATAATTATATAATATTATTTCTAGCATTTTTAATTTAAAGTGTTTACTCTTTATTCAGCTAATATGTATGCGTGCATGCTGATTTTTATTTTAGAAATTAATTGAAGAATTTGATATAAGTATTAAATGTATAAATCTTATAACGTTAAATGTGAAAAATGTGTAAATGTAAATAAACATATCTAATAAATTTGCATACCTGAACTTGCATCATTTTTCACGGTTCTTTTTCAAATTCAAAAGAAGTTCCGTATTTTATTTTACACAGTATTTGGATAATATGGAGCATATTTCTCTTTTTATACAAATCGTATCTTTTTTGTATGGTTTTCTCAAGAACATATCAACCGTGTGAAAAAAATAATTTCAAATACCAAGATTAATAAAATTATAAAATTCACAGAAATAATCGGTAAACAGTATTCATCAATTAATTTATAACGAACACCCAAAAAGGAAAGCAAGCTTCAATTAGTATCAATAAACTTTTTGTTTGGATTCCACTACGAGAAATTCTAGGAACTTACATACAAAAAAAAAAAAAAAAAAAATTAATGCTTATTTCAGAATGGCAAAAAAAAAAAAAAAAAAAAAAAAAAAAAAGAGAGATGCTTGGTGAATTATTTCTCATTTCTTAAACGAAAGTACTATTTTGTATTATAAAATTTCTTTGACTAGTTATGATCCGGAAATTTTTTTGAAAATATGAAAAAGTTGAAATCGTTGAAAAAGAAGAAAATTCGAGAAGCTGAATAACCTATTCGGAATTCAAGAAAATGAGGCTCAAACAAAATTAAGAAATGACGTGACGATTGAAATTTGAGTAATATAAAGATTACGAATAACAACGAAATATGCCAATAAAAGTATATGGAACTAAAGTCTTACTTTCTTAGAATAAGCTTTTGTTTATTCTTCAGTTAGTATAAATTTACAAAAATAAATAAATAAATAAACTTCTAGTTTTATAATTAACTTAGACAAGGGAAGAAAATATTGATTTTCCGATTCCAAGTGCATTTTTTTTTTAAAATTGGACAATAATTTAATAAAACAAAGCGTTTTATACATCGTCACATCATCATATCATAGTATTAAATATTTTTAAATCATAGTAATTAAATACTTTTATTAATGTAACCAAGTTTTATCTATTAAGTTTTATTTTAATCCAACGTCTTAGTCTTGTTTATAATCATAACCGCTTCTATAGACCTCAGTTTTGAATGAAAGAGACGTTGGATGTGTCATTGGAGTAAGTCAGATACAAATATAATTAACCCATTGGTTTACCAATATTTCCCTCTATAGTCGAACCTATATTTATTTTTTAATTTTGGGAAAATAAATTATTAAGAAATTAGAAGCAAAAGAATATAAATTATTTCCTCAGAGAGATTACAGTACGCCATTTTCACTACTGCGTAATAGGAGAAATCAAGAAAAACAATGGCTTTAACTCGTGATCTATTGATATACGAGGGTAGTTGAATAAGTCCTTAGAAAATCCCAAAGATGGCACTCGTAGCATCGAGAATGGTTTATTTTTAGTAAGCATCATGACTCACTAGACAGCTGTCTAAGTCTGAGTTATTTCCATCCCGTGATTTCACTTTTATTGTTGATTGAAGCAAGACATTTGTGTTTATTTAGAAAAATGGAAAAAATAAGTTTCGCGAGTGGTGATTAAACACTTGTATTTAAAAGGCTTAACACCGAAAGAGATGTAAGTTAAGTTGGATGAAGTTCATGACACATCCGCTCCTGCGTTTCATGACACATCCGCTCCTGCGTTTACAACTATTTACAAATGGGTAAACGAATTTAAGCGAGACCGTACATTCACAAAGTATGAACGTCGTTCGGGATATTCAATGGAAGTGGCTACACCCGGAACAATTGACAAAATCCATTATATGGTTTTGAGTAATCGACGAATTATAATGCTCGAAACAGTTGAAGTCACTAGCATATCGAAAGTACAGTGTCTTCAAATTTGCACGAAAAATTGGGTATGAAAATGTTTCTACAAGATGATGCGACGTTTGCTTTCATTGGGAAATAAACTGAATTGTGTGGTTGACTCTGAGGCGATTTTGACGCTTTTTCGTCGCAATCCTGGCGAGTTTCTGCGTCGATACATAACTGTGGACGAAACGATATACTATTACGCTCCAGAGATAAAGGAACAATCAAAACAGTGAATATTTGAAGGCGAACGGGCTTTGGATCCTGTTGAAAGGGAGAGAAAGTTGCGACCTTGATGCGGCAGCGTTGATTCGAACCCTGGACCAGTGGGTCCATAGAATGCGCTCCTACCAACCAGGCTGAAAATACATCTCATCTGGCTTGGAAAGTAAGGCGTTTTTTAACTTCTAACGTTGTTGTAGAAGAGAGTCGCCGCAAGGCTGAAAGTTGTTGTAGAAGAGGACTTTCAGAAATAATACTTTTTAAGTGGCTTTTAAAAAAAATTGGAGAAACTCTTGGAAAATGTGTATAGAGCTAAAAGGAGATTATGCTGAAAAATTTTAAGAAAATCTACCAAAAATATTTTGTTTTTCTATCTTTTTCTAAGGACTTATTGAGCGACCCTTGTAAATAGAATGTGTTATACACCATTTAATAGATGTGTTTCTCATCTTTCTCAGTTCTCAGCTCAGCTTTTTATAACATAACATCATCTGTTAATGGAAAGAAGGGAACACTAAAAAGCCATAGCTCTTCAGTCCATCTCACAGACGTCAATATAATAATAGACTTGAAATATCGACCAGCTGTGTAAGCCAATTGGTTAATCAAACTCCGTTAACATTTTTAACCTTACCTTCTGTTCAAACATTTGGTCATAAAAGATATAAATTTGTCGGCACAAATTCTATAGATGTAACATAATAGATATTTATTCCTATTTGCGGTTGACAACCCAACAGACATCTCTACGATTACTTAAGCAAACCAAACAACATATTGCGATTGTTGTTTTTACAATCTTGCACAACTATGAAAATACTAAATTTAATAACAATTTGTTTTCGTTAGTGTTCTTTTTTTTTTAATTTTGATCACAGCTTCCATCAACTTTATTCATGACTTCTCTTTCCTCCCAAACACAATTCTCAATTTAGTTTTTACTGACCTACTCTAACCAAGAACAAACAAAACCCACCTGCAATAGCTTCTCATCCCGTAATGGCAGCAGCCCCTTGCCTAACTGTTGATGCCAATATTAATGCAGTCGGTTTCCCACAAGCCCCACCACCGCAATTAGGGCATGACTGAAATGCGACCCGGCCTCCCAGGACTGCTATCTTCTTCGGCATCGGTTGTCCTCCCCCTTCTTGCAAAGAGCGAGAGATTCATTCTGATTGAAAGAGCTGGGAGAATTCCACCGTGGTCGAATAAATTGTTCTTAGAAAGAAACATTTTTAGGTATAACCCTAATATTACCCGAATCTAAGACGTGATGGATGTTTCGGGAACATTGAATGAAATTGTTTGGTTTGAGATGCTTTTTCGGAGAAATGAAGCGGTAGACTAGTTTTGATTTAAATTCATTTAAAATTGCAGAGGCAGATAATAATATATTTATTGTGGCATAAAAATTAAGATTTGTAGTGGAATGATATAAAATAATAGGGTAAGCCGTACTGGATAAAAATTGCACATATAAATACTGGAAATAAAAGCGCACTTGTTTAGAAACGCATTACCTTTTTTAGCTTTTATAGGTAAGAAGTTTTTAAAACTATATTTTTTGATAATTTCATGAATGTAAATATATAATTTTATATCTGAAAAATAAAAACGTCCATAGAATGATTGAAAAATAATTATAACTTTTTTTTAAATGAAAGATCGTGGGAAGAGTAGTTTTTCTGTCTTTCTGAGAATACGTTGAGCAATGTTTTATTTTCTTCCCATTAGTATATTTTCTCTTTATCTCAATTTAAGTGACCGTAAACGCTTTAGAAATAATAAGATTTATGACAAAATTAAGGAATTTTTTGAGTATATATATATATATTATATTTATATAGAGAAATTTTAATTAAAACATATTTGAAATCGAAACTGAATTGAAGTGTAAGTTTCTTAATGTTGAAAGTTTGCATACATAATCGCATCAAATGAAAGAATGAAATAGCGAAAAATAATTTTACATGAGAGAAAAAAAGAAGTTTGAAACGAGTAGTAAATTTTAAAACCACCTAACGCAAGAACAAGTGATAATATTAAATAAAATACAAGTAAGATTTATGAAGTTTCATTAAGGAAATAAAATGTAAAAATTATTGCACTCAAAAACTGGAAGAAGAAAGTTCGTTTAATAATGTTTTATAAACTGTTGTACAAGCAAGACAGTAACCTTTTATGAAGAGATATTAGTCATTGCAGATCTATATCCCATAAAACTAATCAACCTTTCTTGATGGATGTCATATATCAGTAATATTTGTTATGAAATACCGCAAAGTGCTTAAATAATACTTTTTCTACAACTAAAATAACTATATATAAAAATAGTACTCTTAATTGTACATTAACTTCAAAGAGATGTACAACAATCACATTGGTACAAACTAATCCGACAAGAAAATGCCGGATTATCTCTCATAGATTTCTGGTATTTCCCCTAATACCGGAAATCCGCAATAAGTAATATGTCCATATGAGCTTATATGTTTCGCATTTGGAAACGGCTGTATCTCACCCTCTCATGCAACTATAGTAAATAGTATGTTTGTTTTTAATGAAAACATTTCGTGGACTGCAATACTAATAATCTGATTGCTTAAGAGATAAATAGTTTAATTACATTACAAAAATATGAAAGGAAAAAAAAAGAAATAATAGTCAAATTAGAAGTGTTAATGTTTTTTCTGAAAATCTATGCATTCCTACGTGTCTTTCTACTTGATTTTTTGAAATGTACTATAAAGCACCTACAAAAATCTATCAGTTATTATTATTATTTTTTTCAAAATACACTTTCTACTTTAAATATTAAACAAATATAAATAATACAAGCACAATAAACAATTATACACAATATACGCGTAGCTCAGGAACGATGTTAATCAAAATTGAAAAGTACACTTTTCATACATGGTTTTTTTTTTTTTTTTCAATATTTTTTTTATCAAAGAATAAAATGTAATATACATGTCCTTTAATAATACATGACTTAATTATAACACTAGGGGGTGAAAGGAAACAAACTTTTTTATTAACTTTAAAAAAATTCAATAAATAAATAGCATTTGCGTATGTAAAACTTTTCTTTCATATCTAGGATTTCATTTGATGTAACATAGATTGAACTCATATATTAAATAATGATGTAAAGTGATATTTTAACAAGTGATTTTTTCATTAAGTCATAAATTAGCAGTTGAATATCCATGAAACCAATAAAAGTAAGAATTTTCAAATACTTATCAAGAACGAATAAAATTTCACACAAACCTGTCGAACAATGTCTATACATATTTCAAATTTATATATTAATATACCGTGTACTACACAAGCATATATCTAACAGGTTCCCGTAGAGAAAAACTAACATTTCTTCTTATTCGAGCCTCATTTAACCCAAAAAATTTTCCTTTTCTTTTTCAAAAAAAAAAAAAAAAAAAAAAAAAACATCACTCAGTAATTCTATAACGTTAACAACACCATTCGTAAAAATGACGATAAATAAATTAAAATTAAGTGAAAGAAATGTTGAAAATATCAGATATTGTTCCTGTAACTACTTCTAGTTTAGAGAAGGGATTTCTTACCATTTTGTTTCCCTGGGCTGCAGTGGAAGATGTTCGTAGCCACAACAAAAAATTCGAGCTCTAAGCCGCTAACAATAGCTCTCATTAGACTCCCCCCCCCACATACACAAGCACACATAAAAGCACAACTGTAAAAATATATAGTTAGCATATGTAAGTAATTTAAATCTAATATTTTATGAGATTTTTGCATCAAAAAGGTTGCAATTATGGAATTAGATTGATATCGTTTTATACATCTTATGTAACATTTTGTATCTAACATTTCATTACAAATTTCATAAAAATAAAAACAGCTAGAAATCCTAAATTGATGTGATACTTAGCGCTAAATTTTAGAAATTATAATGCATCAATATTTCAGAAGGTTCTCAAGGTGTTCGTCGTTATTCTGTTCCTAATTTTACTCTCAGAAAGCTTCACTCTTGAAAATAGTTTGATTTGGTTTTATTAACGTCGCAATAGAAGCAACACGAATACTATTGGCAACAGACCTCGTAATTTTGAACCTCGGTCAAGTGAAGAGGACGACACCTTAGCAGACACCTCCCTCTACTAACTCCCACACCACGCTTCCGGAGGACTTTGGGCTCCAGCAGATTTAACGTGCATCAGCCCCGGGCCCGGCTACACGGCGGGTCTTTAGTGGCTTCAAGGCCCAAACCCATAACTCTACGAAAACCGCCGGCCCCGAGTCCATGACCATGACCACTAGGCTACCTCGGCCACTTTGAATATGTGCTCACAATTGAATGTGCTTTCGAACGATGATGACATGAACACTAAATAGTTGTGCAGGGAGGAAAATTTGTAAGAGATTAGGTTGTTATTTCTTAATGAAAATTCCTTTCTGCAAATTAAATCATCGCAAATTTAAAAAAAAAAAAAATAGGAGAAATTTTTGTATTACGAAGTGCGTTTTAAGCGTTAACCCATTGTCATAAAAACTAATAAATAAGAATTATGCTTATATCTCTGAGATGCCCAAAGATCTGCCTGAACAGTATCTGATTAGGTTTTATTTTGATTTACATGTACATTATCTTCATTTGGTTGGTACATTAGCACTCGAATAATAGGGAGATTAAATATCTAAGCTGGCACATCCTCCTCTATACTTCTACATCGTGCATGTGGGAAGATGAAGAGTCTCAACAGACTTAACGAACTTTTGGTGGGTCTTAAGTGGCATCAGGACTCGAACCACAGCTCGACGGAAAAAACGTCGGTGAACCGGTCAATGCAAAGAATTTAGAGTTGAAATTTTCAACGAACAAGCGTAACTTTTGCTGAGATTGAATCCTGCAGACGCAGAAGCCCGTCTCAGGTATGCAGTTCGCTTTCAAGACTTGACGACGGAACAACAGTACTTTTTGAGATTCTGATAATGAGCGACGAAGTTTAATTCCACTTAAAAGGGGTTGTGAACAAGTGAAATTGCTGAATATGGGCACGGGAAAACTAAGGAGCATCTACCAACGTCATTTGCATCGAATAAAGTGTACAATCTAGTGTGTTGTAGCTTCAGAACGGAGAATCGGTTAGTAATTCTTTGAATAGGGTCATGTAGTAACAGTGGAACGGTATAACAACATGAATGGCTGTGGTAAGCAATCCTGCACACTAGTTTCAGAGAGATAGAGTGACTGCTCACACAGCACGGTAAATCAGGGCACTGCTGACGAAAGTTTTTGGCGAGCAAGTGATACCCAGGTTCGCCAATTTCAATTGGAACATCGCGCTCCCCAAACTTAACAAGCTCAGATTTTTTTTTACATTGGGGATATTTCAAAGAATGTGCATACGTCAACAAAACAAGCAACCTTTAATCCATTCAAAAACTATATGAGTAGAAATTTTTGAGTTATAGCCAGCAATTCTTCGTGAAGTTATGAACAATGTACTGCAAAGAACCGCTCTTTGTGAAGCTGCGAATGGGGATCTTTTGAAAGACATAATTTTTCACAACTAGTGTTTTACATTTCCCAACCACGTACTTCACATTCGAGACGAGAATAATCATACGTATTAAAAAAAAAAGTTCACTGTTCAAACCCATGCGTGACTTCTGCGCCAACTTGTACAACATCAATAATTTAACAATTTTAGCCTTATGTTTTGCGTTTGTTATCTTGTTCACATACGATGCGTTCCTTAATCTAATTTATGGGGATTTAGATTTAAATTATTCTTCTGTATATCCAGGTATTTATACATGACTCAGTAAAAAAAACTGATTTTCCCATATCTTTTGCAAACATACAACCCCATTCAAGAACCAAATCACCCCTACGCTTGACGGTGAGAATGATGTTTGGGAAAAGTAATTCAAAGTTATAGGTTGCCACCAAACATACCATCACTTTTAAAAAAACTTTGGATTAGCTTTCATCTTTGAATATTATGTTATTACAGATATAGTGAGGCTTTAAAATATAATTTTTAGCAAATAGGATCCACCCCCCTCCCCTCTTTTTGCTTTAAAAGGAAGCTATTATAAGTTGCTTCTTGGTGTAAGTACTCTTCGAATTGTTTCTACAAAAACACATTTCTTATTGCTGTAGAAGTACGAATAGATGAGGAAATTTTTACAGTGATCGCTGTAGGATTGTTTCATAATTTTCGAATGTTTCTTTTGGTCGTCAAGGTGAGGATTCTTCCCCCTCCCCCTCCTCTTCGAAGTTTAATTGAAACTTGTCCAAAGATTTTAAAATTCTGGATATTTTTTTACGCAACCGTGTCTGCGTTGAGCTTTCTTTCTAATGTCATATAGATATATTTTCCTCAGGCATTCGATAGGCAGTTTTCCGAACTTCAATGTTATTTTCAATTCTGGAGCTTATTTCTTGAAATTTTATTGAATGTGAAAAAGCTTTTTTTTTCTCCTATAAATCAAATATTAGCATCTTAAGGAAACAAAAATGTTATACTGATTCATCACAAAATAACACCGGTAAATAATGATTTTTTTTTACATGGGTTTCTTTCAAACTTTACACTTTGCGTAATTTTATCATACCTTAAATTTTAAGAGCAAACTGAGACGTTGAGTCAAATTGATTTTATTCTTTTTAAAAAAAAAAATATTTTTATTAATTTTTTAACAAAGTAATAATTAACAAAAAAGAGTTTAAGCAATGATCCTTCACCCTGGCGATGGATTTGGCGGCTTGGCCTGAAACTTGGGGTAAAATTTAATTCCTTCATTTATTACTTTTAACCAATTAATTTTTTTATTATAGTTAAATTATCGCATTGTCATCCAAAACAATCGTGTATAGAAAACTTCAGCTCCATTGAGCATTATAAAATGTGAGAAAAAAGCTTTTAAAGTTTTGACCCAGATAAAGTTACAATGTGGGTAGAAGAAAACCCATTAAAAATAACTATTGCAAAATCGCAATTTTTGAATACTCAATTTTATGAGATTACAATTTTGAGCTATTACTAACAATATTGCCAACTAAATTTTTATCGATTCTATATTTATACTTTTTTTTATGTCAATAGTTTTCTACATTCTATAATGTGTATTTAATTGTTCCTATAAATTTTAAACTTAAGTAAGTATTTGATAATGTTGTTTTATGCCTGGCATAGTTTGAGAGAGGTATTCTCAATTTTGGAGGCCACTGTAGTTCAGTGATTTCCCTCTTAAAACGCATCTAATTCTTCCTGCGTTGATATAAGAAATGAAGTATAATTTTTCAAATCAAGCTTATTTTTTCCGAAATCCGTTCAGAAACACTGCCTTCACAGAAGTTTAATGTTCATTCATACTGATATAGGCCAGATCCAAAGGTTAGCTTCCATTTCGCCATTTAACATTGCGGTGGCTCTCTTTCTTCAACAACGTCAGAATTTAAACCACTTTAATAACTAGCCCACCTGGCAATCCTTTTGGTCAAGTTGATATGAATGCTGCAAAAAGCGACCAGACAACTTTTCTTTGGACCCAGAGGTTGAGGGATTGTAACGCCTCTGACACTCAAGGTTATTTTCCTGACTTCTTCGCACGGAATCGAAAAATATCACCCAATAATGAGGTAGAAAACATCGTCCTCCGAAGTGGTAACCCAGGACTTGAACATTAGATGGCAGCACAGCCTCGAACAACTGATTGCATATGCTCCCGAAGCAAAAACTTGCCTCTATGTGGCATTGGCAACTGCATATAAATCTTAACCAGTGGTACACCAACTATGGCGCACGTGTCAAATAGACAAACTACTCATCTAAAAACAGCCGATGACGTCAAATGGAAACTGTCTAAATTGGAACTAAGTACAACATGGAGGGGGGGAATCAATTAAAGTAATACCTAGAAAAGCAACCTTTTCTCAAATATCGTTCAGAATGTTCCTCTTCGCATTATCACGATGATACTGGAAGGGGAGAATGCGGCGCCTCTCTTCCTCAACAACGTCAGAAGTTAAAACGCCTGACAGGGAAGTCCCTTTTGGAAATATTGATAAAAAAAATTGCAAAAAATGGCCTGACAACATATCTTCGAACCCAAAGATCGAAGGTTGAAAACGCCGTTTGCACTTGTGATCAACTGTACTTGCCCCACCGAGGTAGAAAAACATTTCCTGATGTGGCAGAAAAACATTGCTCCTGCCGAAACATACACGTGTCTATAAAAAAAATGCAATTATATTTGAAATATTGATGGTTTATAAATGATGGTTTTACTTCAAAATGTATATAGCAAAATATTCTTTGTTCCTTTCGAAGAACAACATGCTATGTACGTCTAGAAATATTGTGACGTGCCATTGGCGAAAGACAGAGGATCTCGTGAAAAGTAAATAATTTAAACAATGTGTTAAGAAATTATAAGACCCCTAACAAATTTATACATTTCTGAAGAAGACATAATATGCAAATTTTAAGCGTATGTAATTAAAATGGATCAGTAAACATTTTTTATATTAATTGCATCTCTAAAAATTTACCGAAATTTATTAAAATCTACGCATTTTTCTAAAAACTGAATAAATTGTATGTTTAAAAGTTATAAGACCACCTGAGGTAATTAGCATATTACATATCACATCAGAATCATTATAAACCGCATGGGTATGACCATGATCGCATTACCTGAGAAGCAAAAGTACAGGTTTTGATTGTGTTATCCACGATTCATTTAAAGATGCCGCGAGTAAAAAGTTATCTGAGGACGCCGTGAGAAAAATTTTATTTTATAAGCATACTGGTAAATCTGAAAGAGAAACAGCTAAGTTAATAAAGCGTCCTAAAATAGCCATCCACAATGCCATAATGAGAAAAGATTATTCAAAAAAATAAATAAATAAAACGATCTGGAAGAAAAAGGGTTTTGACAAAAAATTATCATTTACAAATTTTTCGAACACCCAACTGAAAAAAATCTTTAGACTCGAAAAATTTCGGAACGTTTCAGCAAAAACTTCAGAAGTCGCAGTTTAGAAGAGTCCCAAATCGAATATTAAAGCAAATTTATGAAAATGAAGAAAACATTGAAGGTATTGAAACATCACCGAGAAAAAATACTGAAATAGTTTAAAATGTTACTTGATGGGACGAGAGAGAGAGAGAGACGAGTGGAAGCAAATCTTATTTAATCTTAAAAAGAAATTTATATAACCTTGACGGTGCCGATGGCTACAAACAACTATTGCCGTGACTTGAGGAAGGAACCGAAAGAGTGTTTCAGTCGACAAATGGGAGGAGGATCCACAATGGTTTGGGCATCAAGTGTGTGTATCATGATGGATAGTGCGATTAACAGAAAACTTCGGGACTCATAGACTCTGCACAGTATCAAGCTATTCAGTATGACCATCTGAAACAGTTTGGGATTTTATTAGATGGTGGTAACTGGGTATTTTTCATGAGGACAGTGCTTCTTGGCATATATCTAAACGTCCGAACCAGAGAGCAAAAATTCCACGAAAATATATTTCGGTTACTTGAATCTAGAAAATAAATGAGAAGTAAAACCAAATACAGCAGGAACTGACGGGCTTCTGGACATTCCTGTTTTGTGAGATGCACTCCAAATCAGATTGAAAAACTTATTCAGAAATTAAAAAGGAACAGACAAGACTTCTAAATATTTCTGTACGTAAATTGTGAGAAGAGCCGTTACGAAGGCGATTGCTCTTATCAAAACCCCGGACAGACTCGCGTTTCCACGGCAAAAATGTTTCAAAGAAAAAGGGACAGATTACAACACATGAATTGTGGCAGCTTAAGTTAGCTGTAGATCAATCCAAAATTTTAGCCGTATTCAATGTTCATTTCGATAATCTTCCTTATCGTTAAAATCTGTGGAGGGTTCAAATGAAACGGGACATCACAGAAACTCTGCATGTAGCCGAATGGTGCAGTACTTCAAAAGGTTTAATTTATGAGTATTGGTATAAATACAGGGATGGATAGGCACTCCTTTATGCATTCATGATAGATGCACTTAGACTCATGTTGAACAAAAGTGATAAGAGACACACAGCGTTTTATGACATACTTGAGGGCAAATGAAAAAATAGGCGACAGGGTGACCCTCAAGAAAGTATCCCTTTTGAAGAAAGAGAATGGGTAACTTGTAAGTTTACACCCGTACTATTCATTTAGTTTCCTTTATCTGTGAAAAAATAGAACAAATCAGAGTGGCAGCAAAAGATAATTATATCTTCATTTCAAATTCTTTTACATTGATTTAAGATTATTTAATGTACAAGCATTTTGACCATGTTTAAGATATAGTGAAAAAATATCTTACTCTATTTGCTTTTATTATAAGGCGATAGATTGAAATAAGATTTCGTAAATTTAATGAAACCTTTTGTAACATTTCCTGAAAAACGTTTTTTTTTTTTTTTTTTTTTTTTTTATTTTTCACATTTTTTTTACACACACACATATGTATATATATATTTCAACAAATTATTGGAACATTTTTATACTGGCTAACATGCAAAAGTGCGTGTTTTCTTAGCTTTAATGTACCATAATCTTATAAAATCATTTTCGGTTAGCACTGTTATACAACGACAAATTTTTTATATGCCGCTCATGTTGAACAAATTACTTTAGTTGCTTATAAATTTTTAAAACAATTCCTTTAAAATATTCAGATTTTACATCTAGATACATTCGGATTATTATTATTTAGTTTTATAGTACATTCATTGATTAACTGCTATGAAAAATTATTTTAAACACAAAAGCTAGGGTTGAAATTAAAATAAAATTTAGTTATTTTCACTGAGATTATTTATACTTTGTGGTTTGTTGTAAATGAGCGATTCTGTAAAAAAATGTCAAATACTTAATTCATATTGTTTCAAACAGTTAAAGAATTTTCAAGCAAATAAAAAATGATTTAATTTTTCTTATATTTCTTTAAGAATTTTATTGCATTAACACTAGAATTACCGCATTTCTGGTATATCTAGAACTACCTGGATTACTTCAGTCATGTTGCTCTTAATTTGCATGATAATACAAACCGAAAATAAAGTGTTTCATAGTTACTACAGTGATTTTTAATTTGTCTTCTAGATTATTATTTAACATGAAATTTGGTTATTAGGAAATTATCTTTAAACTTTTTTTTTAAATTTCTATTTTCAGAATGCATACTTCAAAATTTTGGTAGGTTGTATAAAATAAAATATATTAATATCTTTCAAATAACATATATTTTAATTAATTTAAATCCTATAATGTTCGTGCAGATGAATAAGACATTAAATCACAGTAAAAATTAAATATGCATGAAATTTTACTTACGTTATTCTAATTTTTCTCGAAACATTTCTTACAGAAGGCTATTGTCTTTATTTCTTTTCTTTTTGCTGTGTATAGATCACGTGCAAATTTTGAACATTTTTCACACACAATATTAGTTTTATTGTCTTTGAATTGCTTTATCTGGGAATATTTTCTCTTGTTTGAAACTTCTGGAGAAGTATGTGGACGGATAACTTCTGCATCTTTTGCAATATATTTATTTCCTAGCTCCACTTCTAATTTTAGAATATAGTCTGTTTTACTGAAATTAGATCCTATATTTTCATTAAAAACTACCCGTACATTAATTGCCGCTAGATCTAAAATATTGAAACAAAAAAGCATGCATAGGCCAACGTCTTGATGCAGATTTGATGGAATATTATCTTGCCATCTGATCTTGCCATCTGATCTGATCTATTACATCATCGACTCCAAATTTTGTGGAATTGTAGATATTGATTATTTCAGGAGTTTTCTTCTCATTTTGAATAATTTCTAATGAAGAATGCAATGTATTAAGAAAAAGTTCATTTTTGTATTTTTTACATTGGTAAGAGAAAAGATTGTTGAATATAATTCTTTTTTTTTTCTTATAGAATATTGGAACTTATTTTTTCGCTGTATTGATTGTTCCTACATAGCTCAAAACATTTTCTTTTAGGCTTTCTGTATTTCGTCCTGTTTTTAGATAAGACTGTACCATACTAAGAGCAGCATTTTCACCAACACTTAGATCATTTGATTTGGAATCATTTTTTCCTAAACATGGAAATACTTTGATTACGTAATTTGAGCTCATACCTACAACCAAACAAAATTTGATGCCAAATTTGTCAGATTTGTTTGGCTTTTATAGTAAAAATCTATTCCGTATGTTTGACGGAAAGAGTTGCTTATCTTCCACAAATTTCTATCTTTCGCTTTTTCCAAATCACTTTGAAGGGATGATTGTTCTTTATTTTTTCTTAATACTTTTACAATTCCTTATTGTTTTATGAATTCCTGAACTGCATTTACTTGAAATATTTTCAATCAGCTCGCTGTCGCTTGAACTGGATGCAGACAATGAAATTATAAGAAACATTTTCCACAATATTTTTTTTCGTCGTTCATAACTAAATTTTCATTATCATCATCGGATGTATTTTCGTCACAAGAATCATTTTCCGATAGTTCGTTTAGCAATTTAAAAGCTTCTTTCGAAAGGCTTCTTCTGCTAAGTGCCATCACTAAACATGTGCGAAACTGTTATGTCACTAATTTGTTTATCTTCTGCTCAGTTTACAACAGGGAAACTGTTTATTTTGCATAGTGTGTAGCCTATAACAGAGATAAGAGCATTCTGCAACATTCCAATTCGTAGATAACCGAACACAAAAACTCACGCATCTGCCTAACAGATTCATACAAGATGTGTGGACACACTCTCTTCTCATTCTCACCCTTTTGCAATACATCTCCTTATACAATTCTTTTGTAACTGAAAAATGCGGAGTTGAAATGAAAGAAAAAGCAGTTATCTTGTTTGGGTAAGCTATGCCCTCCCCCCCCTGGTAGTGCTAGGTATACAGACACATAAATAAAATTCGATATAAAAACCAACGTTTTTAAAAACAACGTTTTTATATGGTGGCAAAGTTTATTAGATAAAATTATTGAAATATTAGTTAAAACTGTTAGTTATTTTTAACTTTAAAATTTACTTAAAAAGAGACATTTGTGAGAGCATTAAAAAATTTATAATACTCATAAAATCAAAACATGCATTTGAAAGTTTGTAAACCATTCTATTAAAAAAAAAAATGGGAACCAGAATTCAGAAAAAATTATTGTGATAAGATATGGTGCCAAATATTGGAAACTTTCTTTCTTGCTCATGATTATTGACTAAAAGTCAGCAACCCTTACTATCTCGGAGATAGTAAAGGGGAGATAGTATCTCCCCTTTGTGAGTACAATAGTTTTACGAGGCCTCATGTGGTGTGGGGAGTGCCCGGTGTTCCCAGAGGGGGAAAGAAGTTTTTTCTTCAACCCTAAAAGCGCCTAGAGGAAAGAATATTTTGGCTTATTAAAATTATTGAAATATTAGTTAAAACTTGTCGCAAACGTCTAAATATTGCATTGTTAGGCGAGTAAGAACGATTCCCAAAATTTCAAAGCTCTAGCTTGATGGGAAGTTGGTTAAATTAACGATCGAAAATTTGATGACACACACACACACTCACACACACACACCAAGTGAAATTCAGAAAAACGTTGTAAAAAAGTATTCTTTGGAATTCAACTCAATTCGTTTTAAGGAATAATTAGGAATAATCAAAAACCAATTGAATATTTAGAAAAATCAAAAAATTAGAAAGCTTAATTTTGAAATGCAACTGTGAAACGAGCAAAAACTCACATCTTTGGTCACAGTTGACCCGCCTCGGTAATTCTAGAGTTAATAAAAAATATTTTTCTCATTTGCATTATATAGCATTAAAAATGCGTAATAACTAGTTCATATTTTTCTATGCTGTATTCTAAAATTTCTAAAAGAGAAACTTTATTACATAAAACTAAAATTGAAAAAAATTCACAAATTTTTGGTTACATGTTATTACAATTAAGATGGCTGTACACAATTTTTATTTTTTAAATCAAATTTTTCAAGCTGGTAGTTTAAAATAATATTGTATGATATCTAATGTTTAATTATATGTGCTAAAACTATATATATATATATATATATATATATATATATATATATATATATATGTATATAACAGGTCAATTGAAAATTCCGCGGCCTACCATAGTAAAACACATTTTTTTCGCAAAATTAGTTTTTTTTATTCAACATAATTCCCTTCAAGGGTGATACACTGATTATAGCGACCCTCCAACTTTTCGATACCATTTTTGTAGTACGATTTGTCCTTTGATTCAAAATAGGCCTCAGTTTCGGCGATTAGCTCTTCATTCGACGAAAATTTCTTCCCAGCGAGCATTCTTTTGAGATCTGAGAACAGGAAATAGTCGCTAGGAGCCAGATCTGGAGAATACGATGGATGAGGAAGCAATTCGAAGCCCAATTCATGGATTTTTGCCATCGTTTTCACTGACTTGTGACACGGTGCATTGTCTTGGTGAAGCAGCACTTTCTTTTTCTTCAAATGCGGCCGTTTTTCGGCGATTTCGTCCTTCAAACGGTTCAATAACGCTATGTAATAGTCGCTGTTGATGGTCCTTCCGTTTTCAAGGTAGTCAATGAAAATTATTGCATGCGCATCCCAAAATACAGACGCCATAACCTTGCCAGCCGACTGTTGCGTTTTCCCACGCTTTGGAGCGGGTTCATCGTGTGCAGTCCACTCGGATGACTGTCGATTGGACTTCGGAGTGAAATGATGGAGCCATGTTTCATCCATTGTCACATATCGACGCAAAAACTCGAGTTTATTACGCTTGATCATCTTCAAACACTGCTCTGAATCATCAACTCGTCGTTGTTTTTGGTCAAAAGTGAGCTCGCGCGGCACGCACTTTGCACAGAGCTTTCTCATACCCAAATATTCGTGAATGATATGATGTACACGTTCAGTTGATATCTTTAGAGTGTCTGCTATTTCATTCCATTTCAATTTACGGTTATTCAAAATCCTTTTGGGGATTTTTTTTAATGTTTTCGTCGGTAACAACCTCTTTTGGGCGTCCACTGCGTTCACCGCCTTCGGTGCTCATTTCACCACGTCTAAACTTAGCATACCAATCCTTGATGGTTGATTTTCCTGGGGCAGTGTCCAGAAACTCGGCATCAAGCCAAGTTTTTGCTGCAACTGTATTTTTTCCCTTCGAAAAGCAATATTTTATCAACACGCGAAATTCCTTTTTATCCATTTTTTTTTCACAATAACAAAAGTTGCTTCACTCAAAATGCTATAATTCACAAACTAATGATCCGACAGCTGTCAAATTTATACACGCATCTTTTGAGGGTTAGGGCTAACTAAAAAACAAGTGGATTTAATTCTAGTAGCGCCATCTATGTTAAGCCTTTTAAAGAAATTTGGATAATTTTACTTCAATACAAAATTTTCTTTAAATATGTTGAAAACGTTTTTTGATATTAATACAAAATTTCGATGGACAATTATTAATCATATAATAATTATTTGAATGTAAGGTGATGTCATATAGTAAATGTATTTAATAAAATGCATTAATTTTGAAGCAATCTCCTACAACTTCAAGTCTCTGTAGTTTACAAAGCTCGTTTAAAATTAATTTTATATTTGTATAAAATGTTTTGTCTGCTGATGCGTCATAAATTTAATTTTTTTCCCGTCATTTAATTGAAATCGAGGTTACAAATATAAAATATCACATAATTTTTAAATTAATATAAAAATTCTGCTTACTAAAAATTTTTAAAAATAGATTAGTTAAAAATTGAAGTATGTATTTGAAATTCCATGAAGAGCATAAATCAGTGATTCTTAACCGATATTGCCCTGAACACTGCTATACTCCGTGAACTTGGAAGTGTTCCTCTAAAATTTGAAAAAAGGAGATTGTTTTAATTTAGAGTGTAGGAATTTTGTTTATTGTTCCAAGGAATATTTAAATTTTCCCTGAAAATGTAGTAAGTACTAATTTTAATTTAAAAGTTCTTTATCATTTGTTTGCAATAAGAACGTAAATTTTGTTATACAATTAAATAATTTTCTATCACTCTATTTAAATAGTATTATCTTGATTCAATAATGTGTCATTTTTCTCTAGTTGACATGGTTCTTTTTTTTTTTTTTTTTTTAAAAAAAAAAAAATTAAATGTTTTTTAAAGCTTGAGGACCGAATTTTTCGGGTTCCCTGGTCTTTGACAGGGGTTCCGAAAGAGATCACTATTTCTTTAATCAAAGAACCAAAATTTTAGCAAATTTTAATTTTTATAAGAGATCGAATTCTTAAAGGAAGTTTGATTTCAAAATCAAACAGAAATAAACATTTTAAGGATAAAATAAAATCTTAAATTTCATAAAAGTCACGTGCTTTAAATACATTAACCGAGATACATTAGGTCACATATTAGTCTCCATTCTTTGCTCAGGTGAATAATCCCTCACTTATTTGTCCACTTATTTCACTATTTTCAAGGTATAAAGGTAAAATTGACGCCATTCTTTTAAAATTGAAATTTTGGGCAGATTGCATTTTGAAAGATAATATTGAATGCTTTCCTAATTTGCATAATATTTTAGTAGACGGTAACGCTAATCCCGATAAAAATATAACAATTAGTTTGCTCCAATATTAATCAGATCTGTGAAATATATTTCTTAAAGATTTTCTTATCCAAAAAGAAAAAAATATCTTAGATCCAAAATCCTTCTCATGACTTTGACATCTCCAAACTCCCAATAAAAGAAAGAGAAATACAAATTGATATACCGACTGACACTCAAATGGAACTAAATTTTAATCAAGTTGATATTATGCAGTTTTGGGATTGACACTAGAAAAAAATACTCTGAAATTGCCAAAAGAGCTGTGAAATATCTAATGTCATATGTTTCAACATAGGTATGAGAAAAGCTCGAAAACAGATTGCATGCTGAAGATAACATTAGGTTTCAAATTTCAACAATTATTCCAGACGTAAAAATACTTCGCAATAAAAAAAAACAATCAAAGCCAAGTCATTAAAAAAAATTTATTTTTATTTATTTGTTATAATTTAAAATATCATTGCTTTTGTTTATTATTCATAGAATATACTTTGGACCCCCCCCCTTCCCAAATACCCATTAGCAACCTTACCATTCTTTATCTTACTAAGACGTTTCTGTTGTGATAAAATAGAAATACAATAATAATTTTATAAATTTGAGTAGAATAAAGCTTTGATATCATATTTTTCTTCTCTTTGATCATGGGGATCCTTCAAGAAAATAGTAAGCTCAAAGGGTTCCCCGGGCAAAGTAGAAGCCCAGACTTAAACCCCATGGAAAATCTTTGAAGTACATTATGTAGCAAAATGTGTGTGCAAATAATAAACAGTTTTAATCAGATCATGAACTGGAAGTAGGCATAGTAAAAGAATGATACAATATTCTGAAATGGAACTTACCCATCTGATTATTTCAATGAAAAACAGAATATTTGAGGTTACCGGGAAAAAATGTAGGACCAATATCATATAATACTTTATTTTGTTTTTAGACAAATAGCCTTATAATTAATTAACTGGAATTTTTCATTCATTTCTAATATTTTGATAACTTAATTTTTATTACATTGTTCAAAAGTATTAAAACTTATAACTATAATAAATACGTTGTAATATCATATTTTTCAATTGTTTAAATTATATTGGAACCTTTATTTATTTCAAAATTAAAACGGTTTTATATTTTCTCAATGGATTATAAAATATATTAATAATATTTAGTATTTTTTTCTGGTATCAATGACAGTACTGTAATTTTAAGTATTTTTTAAGCAAACACAGCATTTTTAAAAGACAACGCAATATACTTTTAATAAGATTTAAGTAAAGTAATGAAACCAAAAAAAATATATATATATTAAAATTAATGAATGATTGCAACGAGATTGTTTGAAGCAAATTAATAAGTTACGATTGGTGCGATCTGAAAATAAAAGGCGAATTGTTGAGTAACCACACATAATTACGGTTCAGAAAGTTTGCCTTACTTATAGTCCTCCATCCCTTTTTTTGATAATTAAAATTTATGTAGTAGCTCGTTGTTATTTTTTGGAACAGAAATTAGATGAATGATGAATAATTCTAATAACATTTCACAAATGGAAAATAAAGCATTAGGCTAATTATTATATAAACAATGAAATAAGAAATTTCTTACATATAACATTTCAAATTTTTTTATTTTATTTATAACAGTGCTCCTTCTTAAATTTTTTGCTATGCAACCCTTTAACTAAAAAAAAACAATTCTTTATAGTTACTTACGTTCCGAAAAACTTCGTTTTTAAAATAAGAGAATCCAGAGAGAGATAAAAAAAAATAATAAAACATTAGTCCATCAATCATGATCCGACTTTTAATTTCACGCAAGCTACATTCTATCTTTAAATATCAGAACTAGGCACTGCGAACAACGAAATTCGCTTCGACGAAGAGTTGTGAATCGAAACGAAATAAAACAGGTGGAATACACCTCCCTCCACAACGACACCTGAATGAAAAAAGAATGTTAAAGAAAAGGGGAGAAAAAATTCGCGCCAAGCATCAACAAAGAAACGTGGAACGCAAAACCGAAAAGGCATGGTATCAACATAATTTTTACGAGAGGGCAGAACCTTTATCGTTTGCGTCAGTGAGCAGCACGGGCTAGTGGATGGAGTAAAGGGGGTGGTAAGTAAGTTAGAGCAAGAGCGAACCTGTCAACAGTGGCTGGAGTAAGGTTCAACCAGGTTTTCGCGCGCATCTGAGGTCGAGAGTGGAAAGGGGGGAAGGAGGAAGGGCAAAATCACGTGACACGATCGCCAACCCATCCCCCTCCACTCGCCTTTGCTCTGTTTGGAACATCGGTTAGTAAGGATCGAGAGTCGAGCGAAGGCGGTATGCGCTTGTCACCTCCGCTGGCCCCGAGTGGAGTGGGAAAAAAATAACAACAAAAAAAAAACACGAAGGGACGACGGTGCGTGCTGCTGCTTCTCTGTGGTGGAAGTGTGTGGTTCGGACAGGCATATGGCGGCGCTGGCCGTAACGCCCTGGCGCGACGGCGGCGCCGATTTGGCCGGCGGGCCGCCCCAGGCCGTCACCCCGTCCAGCTCGGACAAGAATAACGGTCAGCAGCAGCACATCGAATGTGTGGTGTGCGGCGACAAATCCAGCGGTAAACACTATGGACAATTCACTTGCGAAGGGTGCAAGTCATTCTTCAAGAGGAGCGTGCGGCGGAATTTGACGTACACGTGCAGGGGCAATAGGAACTGCCCCATTGACCAGCACCACCGGAACCAGTGTCAGTATTGCCGGCTCAAGAAATGTCTCAAGATGGGAATGCGAAGGGAGGGTAGGTGCCCAGGTCAGCTCCGTTATCATTTTGAGAAAAGACCCCCTCGTAGTGTTCCACGTGCCCTAGCGTAGCATGTTTTTAGAGTTGTCACATGGATGTGACAGTTGGAATGTCAGGTTGTAAACAAATCTGATGTAAAACGTTTCTTGTGTCATATCCCCTTTTGGGTTTGAGACATATTTTGAAACGTTTAAATTATTTAAAATTGCTGGTCGGTGTTTTAGATTAAATTATAAAAGTTTTTATTTTTAAAAAAATTAAATGATTAGACGTAATTTTTTTAGCGATGAATTGAGAAATATATATCTTAGTTTAGAATATCATTTCTTGAATGCAACAGATATCTTAAAAAATTGATTGATTAAGAGAATTTATTAAAATAATTCAAAAATTGTAAAATAAACATTAATACCAATTATATTTTTAAAAATCCAAATTATGTGAGTATGCAAATATCGCGAATATTTTTAAAAAATGAATTACATTTGTAACTGATCAATGCATAATCATAAAATAATGATACTTCTTTTTTTTTTTTTTTTAAAAAAAAAAAAAGTATATAGAATACTTACATTCTCAAAGAATATTTAAAATTTGAATTGCATAATTAATTAAAACTAACCATCTGCTGGATAATTGAAAAATTGCAAATAGTGTTTTTGAGAAAGGAGTCGATAGAAACCTAGTTGAAACAATAAGCTAATACTTTAAAACTCAATAATTTCTTTCAGCTGGTTTTATTATTATATTAATTCTCAAGTAAATGTTTATGTGATGTAAATTTAATCATGTCTACTTAGCTCGCGGAAGTCTGCATTCTCGCTTATAAAGCAGTTTGTTTACAATTTTTTTCTCAGCTGCTTAATATTGAACTGGAAGTTTTAAGTCGCATTTCGTTATAACTATGCTATTCTAATCTTTCTATTCTGTGACTGATAACATAAGATTGCAATAGTAATAGATAAATTAATGTTACGTGTAAAAATTTGATTTACTTTATGTTAAAGATTTAATATTGAAAACCATTCAGTTTTTCTAGCCTAGTTGCTACGCTAGTGGTCAGAATTCTTAACATATTTTGCAATTCAGTAAAGCACCCCTTGTGTACCCCCTTTATGGTATAGTGTTTTAAATATATATGAAAATGTAATCTTATATCACATTGCTTCTCTTATGCCATTGTTTTCTCTTGCTTATAATATTAATTATGTAAAATATTTCTTAAGTTTTCAAGATATCAATTCTAAACTAATTGCATGCATTTTTCGTAATATTTTATATGCTTGTAAGAGAAGCTATGTATTTAATTGTGTTTAATCGAGTTTAAATTTTGAAATATTTTTGTTAGATGTGTGTTTATTCTTAGTGAGAGAATAATGAATGTAATAGCTTGTTTTGGTGAAAATTTATAGCGTTGTTTTGTAACTTATTTTAAAATTTTTTTCTTAAATATCTTCCCTTTTTTTATGTTTGGCGAGTATATATATTTTTAATTTGCATTTTTTTAACTTTGATTTCATCGATTAGGTTTATTCTGTTTCACATTTTCAGTGGTAGTTTATTTTAGTTTCAATCTGGTTTCATTTGAGATTGTTTACATTTTATTCGTCTGCTAATTTCTGATTAATTGTTCATTGTTAAACCGGATTATTCAGTCAGTGCATAAAATCACGTGCAATATTTATTTTAAGCTGATAGAAAAAGTTACTCAACTAAATCAAATATTTAAGTGAAAAGGAACATTACTTTAACTTATATTATTTATCCAGTAATTTTTCTTTCCTGATTCGATTGAAAAGTTTGATTTTTTATTGAAAAAAAAAACTATTTGTATGTTAAAGCATTTTCGTACTCTTTATATTTTGATTTTTTTTTTACTCCAGACTTTCCTTTATTATCTAATTGTATTTCTGTATCTTTACATGACTAAAGTATATATACATCTAAATAAGAGTATTAAGAATAATTGAATAAATCTTTATAATTATTCATTGAAATCTTCATTTTACTCTGGAATCAGTAATTTAACTTAAAATATTTATTTTCTGTTTACATAACATTTAGAGATTTTTTTTCCCAATATTAACTAACGATTTTCAGCTTTTAATATATAATTTTCCATTGAAGTCAGTGATATTTAGCATTAACATTGCATGTTATTTAACACTTGAATTAAACGTTTTTATTCATAAATGTTCAGGAGAGTATAATATAATTACTTTTACAACTCTTTCAATCGAGTTGCTGAGAGTTAAATTACATAAAAATTCTTTTGCTGCTAAGCTTAGTTTCTGGAGTTATAAACAGAGTATTTGATCTAGTTTAAAAGCTGGTTAAACAACCAGACTAATGTATTTGAGAAAAGAAATGCATGTTTTGTGTTTCAGAAAACAGATTGAAACGTAATTACAAGGATATTTAGTTTGCTTTTCTTCAAATTGTTTAGAGTTTAATGGCATCAGTTTATAACCTTTTAAGTAATAGTAAGAGTTGATGATGGACTTGATGCTTACTGCAAGTTTTAAGTAAAGGTGTATTTTTGCCTTATTAATCTTATCATTAAATTAAACGAGAAGTATTTTTTACAATTTACCGCTATCAAATTTATAGGTAAAAAATTATATCTTGTTATATTGATGTTAAATATGTGCTGCAAAGGAATAATTTGTTCGTTTAATCGTTGAAACTACTGCTCAATTTGTATTTTACTTTAGTTGACTGCGCATGTATGATGTCAAATCCTTAAATTTGATTAACATTCGTCGTCAACACTATAACTAACTTTCGTGGACTTCTAATTTCCAAATATCTCGGTTTCTCTCCAGAACTTAATGATGAAATTCATAAGAGAATGATAAAATAAAGATTTGGTGTGTCAATAATTTCAATGATGTTCTAATTGCAGTTTAATCAATCTTACTAATATTACTCTGTTCTTAACATTCTACCCCGGAAAATGAACATTTTGTTTGTGATCACCATGTATATTTTGTTCATGAATTAAAATAATTCATCACAAATATGCCATTTCTTGCACGTAATGGCTGGATAGAGACAGAAAAAAATAGCGCTATTCCCCTAGCTGTTTATTTTGTTTGGGGATTAATCCAGTACAGATCCGTTCACTTACTGAACTTGACTGTGAGGTCAAACGAAGAGAAAAACGTGCCTCCCCCTGTTTTGAAAGAAGAGGCCCGATAAGGGTTCGGGAGGCCTTTAAGGGGATGACGTACACAAAAGGAAAATAAAATAAACACACTCAGATAAAATGTTGTGCCAATAGGGATCACATTCCATTCATATTTTGTAAATATTTGGAATGAAATGAGCGTAATTACAATTGAAATAATGTTCTTAAATTAAAGGATTTAAGAAAAATTAATATTTTTTGAACATAAAATCTATAATCAGATTTCATGTATGCTCTCATTCTATCTCATAATGTTAGTTTTAAAGTTTTTATTGAATGTTCAATTTTCTTTCTTTTATTTATTTTTTTAAAAAAATTTTGTTATTGTTTTTACTTGATTTTTATTGCTAAGATTAAATCAGGTCATTTCAGTTGCTTTTGGAATGGTCTAATGAAATCTAGAGACAAACTCTTTTTTATGTTACATACGTGAGTATAGTTTTAATCAGAAATTACCTTCGTTAAGAAGCGCCCTTTAAAATTATAATATGAAGATTTAAGACATTAATAAATATTAAATGTTGGACAATAAAAACATGTTTTCTTTATAGAAACTCGCTTTCAATAGCTTCGCAACTAGTTATTAAGTAAGTCTATATATTCAGATATTAGTCATGGGTATTCAGAAATGAGGGCTTGAATTCTGATGATGCGCTCAACAAGAAATCAGTAATTGCTTAATGTTCCAGTGGTAAATTTTATTTTATGATGAGTTATAAGTATAAATAACTTTATAATGCAATCGTTCTTAAATTTTTT
>BMAW01118423.1:775177-869835 GCA_019974015.1 Nephila pilipes
CATTATTGTAAATTCCATTTCAATTTTTGTCTTTTGCTTTTCTGTTATCAATTAGATAGTCTGTTTATCATTTTTAGTAAAAATTAGATCTCCAAATATTTATGCTTTTGTTAAAAATATTTATGGTCCATTTAAAAAAAATACATTTTAATAATGATTTTAATGAATATCATGCTCTTAATAATCTATTTACATCAAAACTATTTGTATTATTACCAAGAAAAGAATTTATTATTGTTGTTTGTAAACAAGGCATGTTCAGCAGTCGCAAACGTACAATTATCAAAGATGTATGTCAAAAAGTATTCTAAACAAATTTCTTTATTTTTATTGCGAGAAAAAAAAAACACGAGGAACATTTTATCCTTTAATGAACTTTAAAACCGAGTAAAAATAGCATGAAATTCTAAACAACATACAAATTTCAAAAATAATGTTCTCTTGTTATAATTTTAGCGAATTTTACTGTAGAACACATGCTTAAACGAATTAATTCCTATATAATTTAAATATTTTTCCTTATCTTTTGAAAAACTTAATCATATCTAAAGTGGTTTTAATGCGTGTACGTTCCACACTCAAAGCCACGATAACTTAATAGGTTGAAATAGTGTGACAAACATGTAATGCGGTGACCCACTTGACCTAACCGTAATATTATATTCACGACTGTATTTTAAACCTATACTCACGAAATGCCCCTTTTAACTCACCTTTTATGGTTCCTAATACTGATCGCGGCATCATGGGTCATGAGATCAGACCGTTTCACCGATCGGATATATAATTTGTGTTGTAACGTGCTGTTGCTCCTTGTGACATTTGCTATATCCTTAAAGGTATAACCTGTAGTTACAAACCATGGCAAAAACAGTGTGGATTGATGGAATATTAACTGTTATTACGGTTTCCCCCTTTCTTTTTTATAATTTTTGATAACTTTGTAGAAATGTCCAGAGCGAAGATGTAAATTACAAAATAGAATATAAATTGTGCAACTTTCATAAGGAGAGATCGAATGCTTTCTAGAGAACAAAATTTAGAATTTTTGCAAAATATTATAATTTTAAAAGATTTTTGCTTTAATTTAAAATTCCACTCTTTCGCAGATTTACTGCACTTCACAATTTGTTAATTTGCGGAAATTTAGTCACCTCTTAAAATTTTATAATTTGATGTATAAAATTTATTTCAAATCTCTTTTCTGTGTTTTACCTTTGACTGTGAAAATTGACACGTTTTTCTTTAAATTAATCAATTTGTGTTGATAAAAAAAAAAAAGCTTTTCGAAGCTCGGTTTCTCTAACGTAGAATTTCATTTACTTGCAAAAGTTATGAGAATGAATGATTGCGAAGAATTTTAAAATAAAACAGCTTTTAAAATACGTCTAATATACATATTGTTTCGTTATGGAATTGACTTTTTTAAATGTTAATAACTGTTTGAAAATTTCTCTAGAAATGTTTTCTTTTCATCATAGTGGCGTATAAAATGATATAACTTTTATTTATTATTTGTGCTCCAGCTGTAGATTCTTATGATAAAAAGGAGAAAAAAAGAGCAGTGATAATTATACGCATGGAAAACAAAACATTTATATTCTCTTCCTGTATTAAAAGATGATGATCATAAACGAGAATTTAAGTATAAATATTTGCGTGCTCTTATCCTATTACCTTTCCTCTTTTATTTGAAATAGGTCAAGTTGATTCTAATGATCCTTCGTTGGTGTAGTTAGCTCATTGGCTCATTTGATGATACAAATGATAAGTTGAATACCATGTCCTATTCTGAAGGTGTGACCTTTTATATGTTTTTGATATTTTTATACATATAGTAAAAAGATAATTATTTAAGGGTAGAATTTTTTTTTAGTGAAATGCATGCTGTAATTAGATACTAACAATTTCTAGTGGGATTTTCATATATTAATTCCTGGTTACATTTTAATTCGAAAGGAAGAGAGTCTTTCAAATTAAGGAATAATTTATCATTTATTATGATTGAAAATGTTTCAGTATTTAATCTTATAAGCAGTCAAAACTAATTTTAGCAGTCCTCTCTTATCGATTATAGTATTGTATAACTTTTAGAGTGATATATATTTTTGCCATGCCATTAGAGTGATATATATTTTTGCCATGCCATTAGAGTGATATATATTTTTGCCATGCCATTAGAGTGATATATAATCCCTCATGCTTCGGCTCTTTTTGTTTCAATATTTTATCGAAGTAATTCGTAAAATTAATTAATTATTATTTAATTATTTACAAATATAGAAACCTGTTTCATAATATTTGCAATGCTTCATTAAAAATTTGTTTCCTTTTTTTGTTTTGTAGAGTTTGTCTCAGATATGTAAATTTTAAATAAGTATTTGCATTTTTGTTAGCATATTTTGGGAAATATATTAATATAAGTTAAAGTAATTGTTTAAAAAAGATATAATTTTATGAAAGATATTTTTAAAAACTTTGTCCCCTCAAAGTTTTGTTTATGCTAATCTGAATTATTTAACAAACAGCTACATTTAAAAAATATCATCGTTATAAAATACAAGTATATCTTCTTTATCAGATAAAATATAAATAAGGCCATCACATTTAATTATTTTGAAAAACTTATACAATATTATAGAACATGTTGTTATAAATCCCCCCCCCCAGAAAAAAAAAAGAAAAAGGAAGAAAAATGTATATTTTATAAATTATTTTAGGAAAAAAAAATCATTTTTTAAAAAATAATACGAAAATTATTACTTAAAGAAGTTTCAGTATGTATTCTTTTATTTATTTTTTTTTTAATGATACTCTCTTGAGTTCTTAAAATTCTGTTTAATAGAAAGACAATTTCTAAAAACTAAAGTATGTCTGGCAGGTGATAAATTATGCAAAAATTTTTAGAAACAAAAACTTTAAGGGGAAAACTTCTAAATCCAGAATTTTTTTTCAAAAATTAAAATAACGCCTCTTCCTCAAAATCTTATTCCTCTTAACTTCCATTAACATTTTATTCTAACATTAACCACCACCAACAACAAAAATCGTTTGACACCAAAAAACTTCGTAACAGTAAAAAGAGCGAGAGCTAGTGCAAAGGGGGCGTCCACAGCTGTCGCCCTTGTAGCCGAATGAAAAAGAATCTCCTGTCGGCCAACCCCACAGACGACCGTCTGCTTGAGGGGTGGAGATCGGGAATGCTGCGCACTCGCACACCCCGACACCATCCGTACTTTTTCTCCCCCTGGAAGATCTATCTTTTCCTCCAGCCAGCCTCTCCCGGAAAACTCTCTGGAGAGGTTTGCGGTTTGTTTGATTTGACCATTCTCTTGTGCTCTTCAGCTAACAAAATAGGCTCGCAAAAATAGGAATGACATCTTAAGGGGTTCTTGAACCAATTGGTGGATTCCCTTTTCCCCGGATTTTTTTTCTCTTGCATTCTTTGTTCCAGAATGTGTGTTAGTGGATAAATTTAAAGTTAATGTTAAATAAGAATATAGTAGGGAAACTCATGCAGTTTATTCATCTTGCGGATTTGTTGGTGTTGGAAAGTCAGGATTGTTCTCGAATATTTCATTGAGACTGTGTCAGAGTTGTGATTTTTTATACTTGTATCTGAAAAAAGATAAAAAAAAAAAATTATCTGTTAAGGGTTGAGAAAATGCATTATGCTGCTTTCATTTTTGAAATCAGTAAGATTCTGGTTGATTTTGCGAAACTAGAACATATACCGGGTTTTTAACATTTTTTAAAACTTTTAAAGTGCAAAAGTGTCAGTTTTCATAAATATTGCTTAAAATTTATTTTTAGAGTATTTTGTCAATAAAAATAATCTAAGTGAGCAAATTATATTTTAATTAATACATTTTTTTTTTTGAATTTGAGTCTAATGATTTTTTAACTAAAAAAACTTTGTAAGTAAAGTTACTTAAAACTGACAAGCAAAATGAAATTCTGTTGAAATAATTACTTCAGAAATGAGTTTTGATTTTTATAGTGGAAAAGATTTTTTTTTTGAAACATTTTGAAATTCGTAAATAATACTACCTAATATACATATATATTTTTGAATTCACGAAGGAATTCAACGAGTTTGATGTTCAAATATCTAGGTAATGGTGTTTAGTCTTTGTAAAATTATAGTCGCAACAATTAAGGAATTTGAATGCTTTACTAGTTAAAATGCTGAACACAGATATTGGCGATCACTGATAATTATTTCTCAGTTTCAATGATAGGATAATTTTCGATAGTATAAAGAAGAAGAAAAAAATCTAGTCAGCTGTCCGTTTCAATCATGTTTACATAGACAGATGCACTTTGACTCATTGATAAGCAGCGCTTATTGCACCGTGGTTACTGAGCTTCAGCCTAGAGTGTATTAATATAGTTGACTTCTACATCTACACAAAAATTCACTGATAATATTGGTTTCGTTCCGATAACGTTTGAAGTTTTTTTTTAAAGAGCGCTTCATTTTATTTGCTGCTGTAGACAATCATAAAGAATTATATCTTCTGGGAAATGTCAAACAAATATTGAGTTGCATTTCTACTCTGAACAACGGCATCTTTATGTAAAACATCTCAGTTAATCTCGGAAGGAAAGATGATAGACTTGTGGAATGCTCTAAAAATGAGTATTGTTGCGATGCGTAATGAAATGGACGATTAAGAAGTTGTAGAATAAATTTCAACGATTGGACTTTTGTTACTTGTGACTGAGTGCTACCAATCATGTGATACATCTACTTTATCTTATGGCTATCATCTTGCAACCGATGTTTATCAGTGTGTGAATAGATTTTAAAGTAACTCTTCAAAAGAATAGAATGTCGTTCTGATTCATATAAATAGTTTTAACTACGGTATATGTGTAACTTTATACTATATACCTACGACTTTGAAGAAATTAATATTAAACTAAATTAATCGATTCGTGTTATTACTTAAAAATCGTACTTGAAACAAATCACAATAAATATCGTTAAAAACTATGTTCGAATCAATGACTTAATTTAATTATTTTATTATACAAGACTTAATTTTATTAAAACTTTCCAGTTTAGTTCATCACTTACAAAGTTGACGTGATCTAAATTAATTTTAAGATTTACAACCATTAATGAAATTTTTAAATTACTTCTATCTTTAGAAAATAACTGTGAATTATTCGCAAGACTTTTGAGCTTTATATTCATTATTCTCTCACTGATTTCTTATTACTTATAGGGAATAAAAAGTCATTTTTTTTTTTTTGCATGTATCGCTGAATCTTTAAGAATTCGAAATCTTTCTCTGACTATATATGTAATCCGCTATTAGAAAAAAGTAATTTTTTTCATTGAATGTCTGTGGAACTTTAAAAAAACAAAATACTAGTGAATTATTGTAAAAGATGCAGTTCGTATCGTGTGAAGTGTGTCGCAAATTCGGATCTACATGTTGTCTCTTATGTCCTCCCGCAGCGGTACAGAGGGGGCGGGTCCCCCCCAGCCAGCACGGCCTCCCTGGCCAGATGACACTGACCAATGGTGATGCCCTGAACGGATCTCATTCCTCCTACTTGTCCAGTTTCATCTCATTGCTACTGAGAGCCGAACCTTATCCATCGTCCAGGTATGCTCAGTGCATGCAGCCCAATAACATCATGGGCATTGACAACATTTGTGAACTTGCGGCCAGACTGCTCTTCAGTGCTGTGGAATGGGCGAGGAACATTCCATTTTTCCCCGACCTTCAAGTGACCGACCAGGTGGCACTGTTGAGGTTGGTCTGGAGCGAACTCTTCGTGCTCAATGCTTCACAGTGCTCTATGCCCTTGCATGTGGCGCCCTTGCTAGCAGCCGCAGGGCTCCATGCGTCTCCAATGGCTGCGGACAGAGTTGTGGCTTTCATGGACCACATACGAATCTTCCAAGAGCAAGTGGAGAAACTGAAAGCGTTGCATGTTGATGCAGCGGAATACAGTTGCCTCAAGGCCATAGTCCTATTCACAACAGGTAAGACCTATCTTTCTATCCCCTTGGGGTACTCATCAGTTTTTCTGACAACTAGCAATTCATCTTTCTTTTCTTATATGTAATTACTTTGTATAGCCGTTTCAAATATTAAATGAATAATAATAATAATGACAGTTTGCTATGTTATAATGGCAACTTATTACATTTTTTAAAGTTAGTTTGTTTCGGATCAGAAAAATTCGTAACGTTCTCATTTGTTACAGATATTTAGTTGCATTTCTGTTTGAAACGACGACAGCCTTCACGTCAAACATCTCGGTTTGAACTGTAAAAGCTATAATGTTATGTTGTGAAATAATCTGTTAAAAAATTATTTTCAACTAGACTTTTAACATTGTATATTAATCAGTCTCTGAATACATATATTTCAAATTCAGTACTCTTTTCGGTAATGAATTCTATACCAATACAACGAATTAAAAATGATTTTTATTATCATCATCGAAATAGAAAATTTGAATTTTAACATGTTTTCTAAAAACAAAGTAAAAGAAATTATCAAAAGACATAAGTAAAGTATGCCCTGGTTTTTTCAAATAATTGGTTATTTGCATGTTTCCCTGATTTGCTGAGCATGCTCAACGTTTAGATATGTATTTGTTCCAGCATATGTAACTTCAATTCCAACTGTCTTTAAAATTATATTTAAATTTTTGAATTGAAAAAAGTTAGCTCAAACATTGGATTTAAGTATTTTACAAATAATAAACTGGTTTAAAAATGTGTCCCCTCCCCTTTTTTTTTTGAAATGTCATTCTGACAAATGACAAACATACTTGCGATTTGATTGTAATAAAAGATGATGCTTGATATAAATCTGCCAATGAAATAGAAAAAAAGTGAAATGTTTCTAATCTTCCTATTATACATTTACTTGCATACCAACAAATCTATATTTTGAATCCATACATTTCAGAAAGATACAAATTCCATACCTATTTTAGATTTATTATTTACGCCTTCTCCTAACTTCGATATCGAAAAGAGCAGAAATACAATTGTTTCCCAGCTATTGTGCATAAAGTATTCTCCTTCCAATTCGGCAAATTGAAGATTTCTCTTTAAAATAAAAGTGGTGGGGGGAATTGAAAGAAAAAAAAAAGAAAGAAAATTTTGATAGAGATCGCAAATTCCAGAAACACCACGAGTACTTGGGAAATAAAAATATTCTTCCTCTGAAAGTCATAAATATTCCTCTTTAACATCTTCTCAAGAGGGTAGGAGGAATTTTGCATATGACGCCTCACTTGATGACATCAAAGTGAGAAAGGGAAGTGTGTATGGTTTCCATGGCTCAGAACCATCCATTGCAGGCTACAGATTAGGAGTTCCCTCGTATGAAGGAAAGAAATTTATGTAGATGTGCATGAGATCGGGGGACTTTTAATAATGAATTTGGCTCTTCTTTCTTTTTCTGTCTCCCTCCCCTTCCTCCTGTCTTCTTTCCTTTTCTTGCTCCCTCCCCCGTTTCAGTCAAGGGTCGAATTTTGTCAAGGGTCTCAATCAGTTGAAGATAGAGGGTCTCTACAATTGATGTTATATATTCCCACTGCAACGGCAGAAAGAATTTAAAATTATGAGCTTCATGGGGTAATAAGAGTCAGTCGTTCAAATCATCTTATTTGTGTCGAGTTTCATAAATTTAAATATTTTATTATTTTTCCATAATTTGAGAAATCAAGGAGTCAAGACAATTAAAGATAAAGTCAGAAATTGATTTTTTTTTTGATTGATTGTTTATTAACGTCGTTAGGAGCAGCAAGGGTGTGTTGGCGACGGACCTCGTAATTTGGAACCTAGGTTAGTTTACGAAGACGATATCTGAGAGTTGCCAACCCCCTCTCTGAACTTCCACATCATACTTATGGGAGGACTTGGAGCCTCGATAAATTTGGCGTGCGTCAGTACCGCAATACGGTGGGTTTTTAATCACATCAGGATTCGAACCCATGACTTGACGGTACACATTGGCCGCAAGTATGACCATTAGGCTACTGCGGCCACATGTCAGAATTAGAACGAATGGTGTGTGTCTATCGAATGCTAGCTGTCTCTTTGGTTGAGACAGCAAATACATGAAAAGGGGTAGGGTGTTGGAGTTTATGATCTTATAGTCTAAACAAAAAAATAATTTTCCGACTTTTTTGTGTGGAGTTAATTTAAATGCGGAAAACTTTTCCCTCATTGTCAGGAAATACTATTGTTATTAATTAATATAAATCTATTTTTATAAGATTCAAAACGAACTTTTACAAATTAAATTTGTGGGCTGAAAATGAACTAGAGGATTTTTGGTAGACAGATATTCAAGTTGTGAACGATATGATTTAGTGATGTCAATGATCATTAAAATAATCATTAAAACTTTAAATTATTAGACATTTTAAAACTTTTTTTTTTCGCGACTGAAAAAGAATGACAGAAGGTATATTTACAAATGCTTGAAACCAGTGCAGAACCAAACCGTAGATTGTCATCTTTTGAATTAAACTCAAATTTCACTAATATATATATATATATATAATTCCTTCCCTTTATTAATTTTCAATTTATATTTATCCATTTTTATAATGTTCCTTCAGTTTCAATTATTGATATTTTAGATCATCTACATACTATACTAATAATGTTGTTTTTCTATTATTGTAATTTTAGTAAATCTTTGTGGTATGTGTTTTGATATTGACCATGTGTTTTATTTAAATATCATCTGCGTCTCATCTTTAAGGCTCCCGTCAACTGATCATTTTGATTTCGTAAACGCAATGTTAATCCTATTCAATATCTACAACCATCATCAAATCTTCTATTTTATCTATTTGAGTGCAGAAAAAGTGCATCTGAAAGAGTAAAAAATTGAAAAAAAATTTCGGAATTACATTTTTCATCTCATTTTTAAGAATATTTTTACTCCTATTTTAATTATTCGCTTTTGGTTTTTCAGATCTTTAAAAAAATATTTTAAAATATATTCATAAGTCGGAGGGAAAATGTAGTTGAACGTATATCTTAATTATTATTAATTAGTAATTCAGATACACTTGTTTGCATTCAAATAGATAGAATACGAATAGATGTTAAGACGGTAATAGAAATGGGATTAACATAACATTCACGAAATCAAAATGGCAGGTAGACAAGAGCCTTAATAAAATTAAATAATATATTTTGCTTTCTAACTCTCACAGTGTATAAAATTGTGTTGATATGAAAAAAATTTGAAAGTTCTCGTATTAGATAATAATGTACGTTTTTTATCAAAATTAAGGAGTACGATCTTTTAGATTAAAGTGACCTATTGCGGTTCTTTTCATAACAATCACGTAACACTACTTACCTTTTATTACAAAATGTTTTACGTTCCTATTTTTATCCTCTTAAGTTACTATTGAATCTTTAATTTTTTTTTTTTTGGTATATAGAGCACACACACACGACAAAGAGGCTATTATCCCTTTCATTTACTATTTTTAGTAAATAGTATGGACGCTATAATATTTTAAATGCTTAATGTTTTGATTTTATGCACTTTGTAGAAAACCATTTTGCAATGCGTGCAAACGAAAGTAATGCAATCGATAGATGTATAAGGTTATTAAAATGAACTAGTTAAATTAATTGGTTTGTTAGAAATATAGATGAAAATATTAAAATAATCGTTTTTAACTAAAGAATTATATAGCTTATGTAATTCATCTTTAAATTTGCGACACCAATTTTCCTTAAGTTAAAATAATTTTTTAATTTTTATATATTTGTTTGTGAAAGCTTAAGCTATTTAAAAAAATATGCTCGATTAACATAACAATTAGATTACCGATAGCAAAAATTACCACTAGTGTCTAACATATAAGCAGTGAGGGAGTGAGTAATAGTTAGGGCTTATATGACGCAAGTGCCAAATATGGCTAAGTTAGGTGAAACATTTGTTTAAACTGCAATCGAGATAGGAAAGAAAAAAAAAGAATAAAAAGAAAGGGGGTAGACAAAAAGGAGGGCCGAAAAAGGAAAAATGCTAGGATATTTCTGAGACCACGTCACCTGTGTTTACCAAAGAAAATAAACCAACTGGGAAAGAATTAGATCACTAGGGCACCTCGGGGTCATGATTCCCTTACTAATTTAAAAAAGGTAAGCCCTTTAAGGGTCCAAAGTATCAAAATTCTCTATATTTTATGATTGATGTAATTTCTTTACTTTTTTACAGATAGTTAATTTTTAAATAAAATTTTCAATAGCACCTCCCTTGAATTTCAATATCTGTGTAACATTTGAATCAAATATATTTCTATGAGGAAATTTGGCAATGCATATGTAATTTTTTAAAAACGTATTATTTTTTATTAAAAAAAACTTAGTTAACTTGCGTAATTACGATATAACAGGTATTCCCCATTCACAAGGAAAGTAATTACAGATTTTTATCATCAATGAAATCCAATGGAAATTTATTCGATTTAGTTGCCTCTTCGTGAATGTGAGTGGTGTTTGATTATGGAATCTGAGACAGGCAGATGTGACAAGACACTCACATGTAATGTTCTAGAGGGGATATGAACAGTAATAAAAAAAAAAATTTCGTCTAATAATCGAATGTTAGAAAAATATTTATATATTTGTGTTGTAATACAGATGCGCACAATACTATAAAATTAATGAAAAAATTATTTGTCGTTCATTTTCAATAAATAATCCAGGGAAATTTTCGATGCATTTTGAAAAATCACGGAACACTAATAAGCTCTTTTTTGTTGTTGATTTGTGGGGAAGTGATCGAAAACTTGCACAAATAAAGTACTGTATTGAATTTCTTATGCTAGGCTTCTGTAAAACGGCAAGGATTTAATTGTTTATTAACATCGCTCTTAGAAGCAGCACGAATGGCTGCAGTAGCTTAGTGATCATGGTCGCGAACTCACGTCAGTGATGTTTCCTTGTAATCTTGGGTTCGAGTCTTGATGCCTCTAAAGACGTGCTATTTAGCGAGGCTGATGCATGTAAAATCTATCGAGGCATCAAGTCCTTCCGTAGGGGTGGTGTGGAAGTCTGGATAATGAAATGCCGGTTCAGGTGACGTCCTAGTCACCCGACGTGTTCAAAATTGCTAGGTCCGTTGCCAATAGCCCTCGTGATTGATTGATTTTGTACGACACACTTGTGACGAACACGAGGATTATTGGCGACGGACGTTGTAATTTTGAACTCGTCGAGTGTCGAAGGCGTCACCCGAGCCAGCTCCTCTCTGTAAATTTCCACACTGCGTCAACAGGTGGAGGCTCGATTACTTTATAACTCGGCTGCTACGGTAAAAGTAATTACATTGGAGTAATAACTGTTAGCGAACAAGTCAGGTATAAATAAACAACCATCATTTCCGAAACATAAACATTTTTCTTAGTTTTGAATATTTGCAATACATACGGTGACGTTGGGTTATTCTCAATTTTCTCTTCATAAGCCTCGGGGACTTTTTGGAGTTTTGAATTTCATAAAATTACTGTTTTTTCCCAACCAAAATGAAACGTGATGAAATAAATTAGAGGAAGATAGAAATGAAGTGAAGTGACTTAGATATGATGATATATAAATGGCATGCAATGAATGGAAAAGAAAGGGAGATAGAGGATATGGACAGTCAGAGAATTGTTACTGAGATTGAAATTTTTCTGTTAGTTTTGTGGATTGAAGCGAGTTCCACTAACAGCATTAATCTACGTGATTACTGTCAAAGAGAATTGTAAAATCAATAAAGAGTGGACTGGTACGAGATAGATTTCTAGTTAATTTAAATTATAATTAGAACTGAGAGTTAAATTGGAATTCTAAAGAGAGCGACTTGGAAATATATTCTGTATTGATAATAAATGACTTCGATTGTTTAGTCTTGTGTATCCTCAGTCAGTGTTTTGTAGCTTTTAATATATTAAATTGAGATATGGCACACAAGAGTCGAGTGACGGACAAACGCCACGATACGTAGGGGAAAAAAGCATGTGGACATTAGATTGAATTCGACATTGAAGAGAAAACAAAATGATATCCTATTCGATTGCAGCGACGATGTTTGCTGATATATTTTATCAATTATCATCCTTGGGGAATAAATTGATATCTTTTCAGGCTCAGAATGCGTTATTTTTTGATAACGAGCGTTCAAAAAGCAGCGTTTATTCAAAAAAAACTTCCGATTTTTTCCCCTGCCTGTGTCATTCCATCTTTCTTTGTGGTAAACAGATGACATGGAATATAACCCAACCCAAATGTGTTGTCAACAAATATTATTTTTTAAGGCACTTCAAGAAATTCTTTCTGTCCGATATCGAATCTTGACCAAAATAAGGAAAACGATAAAAACTTCCCGGAACTTCACTTTAGGCGGTTCCGTGTTTGGTAACTTTTTCTATGATGGATTAGAAAAGCTATATAATTCTTTTGAGATTCTCCGTTTAAAATTCTGCCCACGAAGTAACTTTTCATTTGATCTTTGTTAGATTTCCTTTTACAAGGCTTTGCAGTATTTTGTCTGAATTAAGTAGATTAATTATTTTACTTGAAACGTAAGAACAGCGTTATTATATGGAAAGTTGTTATTTTAATTGTTTATATTTAAAATCGTAGATTCTTAATTTGCATAGTTAAATAATTAAATTTAATGATTTGTCATTCAGTTAATAGAGGTGTTTTTGTCTTTTGATTTATGCTTATGAAAAAACCTAAACTCGTCTTTGCGCATATTAAAAGGAAATTCGCATACGTTATAAGAAAACGAATCTATTCGAATGTTGTGTTTTTGGTGCTTGGATCTCACCGAAGCGTATCTAATATGGATAATGGTTAGGCCTGCAATAGAATACAAAAACGACTTGACCTGTTCGGAGGAATGGTCTGTAAATTCCAAGTCTTGATCTTTTTTTTTATTCGTGTTTTTCCAAATTCTATTTGAATATTGTCTCAGAAATGCGAATATTATGCAAAGAAATGATTTAAATCTATGTTGTGGATTTTGCACTCGTAAACTATGTAACTATAATAAAAATATATCAATATTTTGTAACTATATAAATAGTGGGTTTTATTATAGTGATAAAACCTCCTTGTGTTCCTAAATTATATTTCGGTGGGTTAAATTTTTTGTGACATTAAGTGTGAATTAAGTACTTCTCTTTATTCAAATTTGTATTTCAAAGGATGTGATTGGTCTTTAAATTGTATTTTTGATTTTTAAGACAAGTCACATGTAAGTAATGTGGAAAGATGCCATTTTTAGTATTTTTTAATTCTTAAAATGTGATTAACCATTTAATAAGGTGATATATAGAATTATACATCCAAAAATATTTTCATGGTTTTTTTTTTTTTACTGTGAAGTTAACGTGCATTTTTTAAATGCGGAGATTGCTTCAATTTTTACGAGTGAGTTGTGCCCTTTTAAGATACATCTCCATCACGAAAAAGAAAATATTACTTCAACAATATCTATCGTCGTAAACGAATTTAAATATATTTAGCATGAACAATAGATAATTTTAATTTTTTTTTCAAACATGTTAATTCTTCGATATATATATATATATATATGTATATAATGCAGTAATTTTAAAATAGAAAAAAAAAAGTTTTGATTAGATATACTCATTTCATTAAGGGATAAAGTTGACTGATTTTGTAAGATATAGAGCAACAAAGGCCTTTTATATCCCTTATAAAATTGATTTTTTAGACATTCAGTTCGGTTTTCGTACTCAGTTTTAAGTACCTAATCGCCATGTATTAAAATTGATTTTTAAACGATTTTTAACATCGGAATCTATATCGAATCCTTTTTTCTCCCTTCATTCCCAAACGCTTTCATGAGTTTTTAAAGAAATCCTTTTTCAGAAGCTTTTACGAATAATTTTTATAGAGCTTCTTTCAGTTATCTAATTATATCAGCGGTGAGTCTTTTACACCCTCGGCTGCCGAGCGCGATTCACCGTCGGTGATTCTTAGTTAATGATCTCATTCAAAGATTTATTTCCGTATTAAATGCTGCGAAAAAGGTACTTGCAGTCGACGGTAAGCTTCCATCCGAGTATCAAATCGCCACATGGTAGCGCAATAAAAGAGATAGGGTTTTGACCTTTTAAATTTCGGAAAGAGAGGTCGTCTTTTGCTTGTGACATCTGCTTTTCTTACATTTGTTTATTTTATTATGTATTTAAATCCTGCTTTTTTTTTTTTTTGTTATTCATTTGTTTGGTCGCGGTAGCCTAGTGATCATGATCGTGCACTTGCGGCCGGGGTTGTTTCATGAAGTCGTAGGCAACCCTGATGACGCGTAGCGGGGTTGATGCACGTTAAATCTGATCAAAATCTTAAGTCCTCCCATTGGTGTGTTTTGGAAGTTTAGAGAAAGAGGTGTCAACTCAGATGTCATCCGTGTTACTTGACTGAAATTCAAAATTACGAGTTCCATTCACCTTTTGTCCAGTAAGTTCCGTAAACTTTATTTAATTTTGATTTCGAGATCATGTAATATCTTATGTTCTTTTGTCAATAAATGCTGAGTGCGGGAGTGATTGTCTCCCGGAGGACCGGTTGGTAATTCTAATGAACTCTTTGGGTGAGCTTGATCCCCTTGGGTATTCTACCTATGACCCTCGTATTGTTTCAAAATGTGACGATAATGAACTGTCAATCATCAATCAAAAGGATTATGGATTGATTGGTTATTGATTAATTTAGAAGAATTTTAGAATTTTATTAGAAGCGTCGTGAGGGCTATTAGCGACGGAACTCGTGATTTTGAACCTCGATACGTGATGAAAACGTCATCTGAGCTGGCATCTCATTTCCCTGATTTCCACACCATTCCAACGATAGGACTTAGAATCTCGACAGATTTAACATGCACCAGACCTGCTACATGGCATCAGGGTTCGAACCCACGACTCGACGGAAGCAACGCTGAAAAATTTGTTTATAAGTGTGTAGCACTGTTTTTTGTGATATTTTTTCTTTTGTTTTTTAAGTGTTTCATTTCTTTTTTGTGAAAAATATTAGGGAAGATATGGAAATTTTTGAATAATGCAATTGGAATAGCTTTCAAATATACCTATTCTTGTATTTTTTAAAAAATGATAATCTCTCAAAATACTGTAAAGATTGGTTGGTTGGTTTTATTAACGTCGCACTAGAATCAGCACGAGGGATATTAGCGGCGGCTTCGTAATTTTGAGCCTCGGTCAAGTGACGAGGCCGGCACCTGAGCTGGCACCTCAGTCTCCGAACTTCCATACAACGCTAACAAAATATTACACAAACTTGAATTTTCAAATTTGGGATTTAATGAGGTACACGATGGATATAGCTAGATTTTAAACACACCATTGCTTAAATATATTTAATTACTATATATTATGCTAATAGATTTAAGTGAAATTTGTGTGTGTGTGTTTGTGCGTGTGTATGGAATTTTTGTGTGAGTGTATTTTATTACGACGTAGAAGCACAGATAATGATTAGTGTCATCCTCAGAGAATGATGCCTAATCAGACGGACCACTCTCCCACCACTCTCCCACATTGACGAAATTGGTAAAAAATGATGTGAAAATAATTTTAAGCCTTTTTCTTCCTGTAACAAGCGGCTGTCCGTACTTGCTAGTAAAGAAAGGGACGTAAAGTACGAAAACTTAGTCAACTAGAAAAATGTTCCAATATTATTTCTTTTGGAACTAATTAAATTTTTCGGAATAAAATATGTTCCATATTTTGTACTATATTGTTAATAGGTTTTTCACTTTGCATGTTAAGACTAAATTTGCATGTTTAATAAATTGTTTAAAACACACACAGTTTGAGATACAGATATCCTGCTTTTTACATGAAATCAAAGTGTTTTTTTCCTTCTGTGTTTTCCAAAGTGTTTATTTAAAAATAAAACAAAGAAGTTGTTATATAGCTTCCTGCTTTTTTTTAAAAAAAAAATATGTTTATTTTATGAATGAATGCCAATTCTTTATTTTTCAAATCTTTGTTGATACATTCTAGTAAATGACCACACAAACCATGGTATTTACCAAGTTAAGAATTTTTAGGATGTTGAAAGCCCCAGCTAATGTTCCATGGGCAATCAAACTCGAAATATTGTGAAATGGGATAAAAAATGAGAACAACTTCCAAAAATCTCCTCCTCCCCCGTAATATTTTGTCTTGATGTGGATTTTTATCTTGAAATGTTTCCACTGGTCTAAAAGATGTCATCATCGATGTTTCTTGGTCAACTTTATACGGATCATTTACTTCAAAATTCATTGACAAATTTTCTGCTTCACTATTTATTGAATTGTTGCTCGCTTAAGTCCCCCCCCCCCTTTTTTTTTTTCAAAAATGCATCTCTTGTGGATAATTGAATTTTATAAAGGCAAATTCTGGTAAGATTTTAGATTTTTTTTTAAATGTTGTGTGGCCAATGACGTTGTTTGTATATGTAGTAATTATATTCTCAATAGAGAAGCGATTTCTTTTTTAAACTTCATACACACACATCGCTTGTTTCAGAAATGATTCTTCTTTCAATTTGATAAGCTTACTTTTAAGAGCGTTTGAGTTATGAAATTCGCATTTTGTACTTTCGTTGTTTCTTTTGTGCTTTTTTCGCTTTTTCTATTAAAAAAAAATCTTTTGACGTCATGGATGTAGATTGAGTCCACAACAAAGATCTTAGCGCTAGAATTTTCTCTGATCAGACTGCCTTTTAACTGGCTACCACGAGATGAGCCATTTGGTCGGATAATAAATAAGCTGCTTTCACCAAATTAATATGAAAAAATGGAAGAATTTCAGTTTAAAGTGAACGGTATAACTTATTCCATTTGTTAACATCTGTTTAAAATTTTTTTACCCTCTTCAATATTATTTCCTTTACTGTATTCTTCCATTTCCATATAATTTTTTTTCAGTTAAATAATTTAAAATTCTAAATTAAAGTAAATAAATAAAAACTATATATCCAATAAAATAGAATACAGTTTGGTGTGGTTTATTAACGTCGCATTAGAAACAACATGAGGGCTGTTGGCGACGGACCTCGTAATTTTGAACCTCGATCAAGTTATACACAAAATACAGCAGTTGTGTCGTCGGTTCAGCTGATCAAAGCATTCAGTTAAGGAGTGGAGCCAATGCCAAACATGTCACCATAGTGACAATCATGTTACAATGGTTGCTATATGAATCCTTTTCTCAAGTGAGTAATCGGTTGAATTGGAACCAGGGAACATAAAGCCTTTTACTTGAATTCAATGTATATGTAATGTCTGTTTCTCTACATATGTTGTTGTTAGAATATCTTTACTTTGATCTATCTTTACTAAGTAATTCTGGTTCGATGCAAATCAAGTCAAATTACTTTCATTGAATAATTAAATTCAAATGAATTTGAACTTTTTAGCCAGTGACGAACTTGTCCCTATTTTTGCTTTATGGATCTTTTTTTCCAACTGTGTAACCGGTTGAATTTGCATTGGTAATAGAAAACCTTTGGTATGACATTATGTATCTTATGTATACTTAATACATATTTGTGTACAAATGTTATTGTCATGATATCATTAATTGACCGCTAAGTAATTTTAGTTCGATACAAATCAAGCCAAGTTACTTTTATTGAATAATGAATAGCAAATTTATTTGAACATCTTATGATTCTATTTATAGAAGTAATTTCTTTTCAAATTTTGTATACTAAGTATTCTCAATTTTCATCTGAAACTCTAAAACGATAAATACGGACACATTATAGTACAAAGAGATGTGAAGGGAAGGTAAAAAAAAAAAAAAAAAAAAAAGAGATCTGATTCTTCAAATTATCAGTCTTATCTTTTTCACAGCAGCATCTCTCTACCACCCCTCCCATTTTTTCTTTCTCTTACAGAGGGAACGTATACGCTAAAATTTGATGCGACGTATTTATCTCCACTTCAAAATGTCGCTGCGTATATTCCTCTGTGACGTCATGGGGTGTTTAAACGAATATTAAGATGGTCGATGTCATGACGCGTCAACTTGAATTTCGTAGCACGTGCTTTTTAATAGAGCCATTTTTCATACTGCTGATAAGGAAAGGCATTTTCAGTCAACATTATGCTTCATTTTTTTTTAAAAAAAAAATAGTAGGCACAGCTCTTAAAAGTAGAGAGCAGTCTTTATTATGTGCCTCATGGGGTTAAATAGTAACTGAATATTTGTGAGAGTGACATTATTTTAGTGCAGAGAGCTTCACATTAAATTCTGTTGTCTGTCGCATTTACTGCTGAATAAATTACCTTAACAGATTGAATATATTTATGAACGAGCTTAAAGGAATGCAAAGACTTGGTACCTCAAGAATTTTTTGAGGTAAATTCTGTTTATGATATTGAGATCCACATTTATATAAAATTTTTAGTGGGCAATGGTGATGTCTAATTTTTTAACAAATTCTTTGATAAAGATATTGATACTCCCATTTTGAATATTCGGTTCAAAACGATCTTTTCAATCCTAGTAGAGATTGGTGTAATTTTTAAGAAATGAAGGTATTCGTAAATGAACCCTTTTGAGGAATATAAATTGTTACTACAATTTTATTACAATAATATATTGTTTCTTCATTATTGCTATATAGTAGTAATAACATTTGTTATTTTCACTTTATTATATCCCCGTGATTACTATTGATACAATGTAAAACGATGGAGTTTTAGTTAAGAACTTGGAAATGTGTGTTTATGCCCACACGATTGCTTGTTATATGTTTCAATGATTAGTGTACTAATTTTCTTATGTATGTTAAGTATCAAAATATGTAATATATATATGACTGCATATTAAAAAAACAGATAGTATAAATATATTTTAAATATGTATTAATATAACCAAACAAATTCCGAAAAGATATCTTCAGCTTTTTTTGTTTCGAATTTAATTCTGTTTTAATACTGTATGAATCTAGTATTCCAGTTTATTGTTTTTTGAATGATTAAATGTTTATTTTGTTACGATGATTTATGTAGAAAAACTCCGTTCATTTTATATTATTACCGAGAAAACTGAAAACAACAGTGCTCATTATGTTTTACTGAAAATTTATGTGTAGAATTATAATGTATAATATGTATTATTATATAGAATTATATGTATATGCGAAAATATCATGTTATTTCTCAGCAGGGTTCGTATACATATGAATAATATCATCACTACGAAAACATATTAAATACATTTTGTGTTATATAGATAGTTAGAAACGAGCGAACATATAATAATGCATCTTTATTTTTGCATGAATGGGTAGTTCTCTAATTAAACGTTATATCTAGACTAGTGAACCGAAGCATATGGAAATTCAATTTTAGTAAGAAACAGAACATTTTTCATATTTTCGCTTTCTGATGCAATTACTGCAACGTTTTGCATAATTTCTCTATACCCCTAAACAACATATATTTCCAATAAATATCCACTGTGTAACATCAAAAGTCTCATTAAAAGTCAATGGTATGTATTTTTTTGCCTATGAGAATTGTACCATATTATGAAATTTATCCAAATTCTTAAAAAAAAATAAAAAAAATTGAGCTACTGAAACAACATTCAGCGACAGTGCATGTTCCTAAATTGTCTTATACTTTTTACATCAACTGTTATATTACGTGTTTTTATCGCATCCGAAACTTGAATCGATTTTGAATCAATTTTTTTAATTATATCTGGTAATGCTTTTGATGTTAAATTAAATACAACTTTTTTTTTGGAAAAAAATTGGTATGAAAAAGAACATTTACAACACATAATATAAAAAGACATTTTTAAATGTGTTCAAATTGTTTAAATAAGGCTTAAAGAGTTTTCGATCGAAAAATTTACATCGATTTTTGCAATTTCTAATTTGTTGTACCCTTCCATTGATTATAATCGAACAGTGTCTCCGATTTTAAAGCGTCTTCAAAGAATCTGATCGAAAATCAGAACTCATTTTCTAACATAAAAAAATGTCTTGAGTTCTAATCTGTATTCGCGACCTTCTAAGCCAAGCTTTGGTTAATCATATTGTGCTTTTAAAGTTTAGAAACTTTCCATAACTACACAAATTTTCTCTTTAAAAGTCTAACAATTTTAAGTTAAATACATATGAAATCAATTATCAAATTGCTAATTAAATGCTGAAAGGGTTATTTTTTATTACATTATAGGAGAAAAAAAATGTAGATCACATTTCGTACCATAAAAAATGGATTGATTGAGACGGAAATAAGTTGTTTAATAAAATGTTTTCCTTTTATATATATGATATAGTGATGTCAGAATAATAATATTAATTTTAAAGCATTCTTAGAAATTGATCTGAGTGTTGTTCTTATTTACATTACGCGAAGACGGGGTCTTAATCGCCTTACAAATGAATGAAAAATTGTTACTAAGTTATTAGTAATGTATAAATCATAATGTCTCAAATGTAAATATAATAATGTAAATGTAATAATACATAATGTCTAATGTAATTGTAAATTAATTATAGTTACAAAATTGTTGATCCCAACTTGTGATATTTTCTTTTATCAGTATTTGTATCAACGAAAATTGTTGTTGAATATCTATTTCCCCCCTCAACTACCACTTCACCCTTAATATTACACGTTTTGTGGTGAAAACCATCTCTTTCAGGACCTGAAAGTATCTATTGATGTCTTCCGAGACCTTTGTTATTGATTTCAAGGTCAGTAAGAAGTTTCGGGTTCTTTGTTACTGATTTCAAGGTCGAATTCTTAGAGGGTTTGTCAAGACCCTTCCTATGCAAGCTTGTATAGAACATTTCTGAGAATGAGATAATCTCTTATTTCTTATGTAAAGTACCTTGCTCTGCAAACCTATGGATATTCAAAAAAGAATTCCAAGAGAAAAATTATTTGTCGAATTATCGAAAAATTTGTATTAAAAAAAAAATCTGAGAATATCTTTTGAAAATTTCAAAGGCTTAAAAACCATGTTTTTTAAGAAATGCTCTTTTTCTTTTGTGTAACTTATTCATTTATTATAGTTTATTTATTACTCTTGATTTTGATGATTGGAACCATTTAAATGATTCAGCTCCAAAACTGAATTAAAATTTTAGTTTTAAAGTTAGTTAAGAACCTGTATTTGTTTTCGCCTGATGATAATATGTTTTTCTTTTTGATGTTATGTCAATTTGCAAGAACAGTATCGTCTTCATCGTGTATTTATTTTTAAGTAACACCATTGCCTTTATATAAAATAATTGAAAGCACATTTTCGAACATTATTTTATACCTTAACAGTTAAACTCTTTTTTTTATTTCTTTGTTATAATACCAATAAGACATGATTATATGAAACAATGAGATTATTATCATCTTTCACATTCTTTTTAATATTTTTCTTAATTTACATTTTTATCACGTTAATAGCATTTATTTTTTTGAAACAACTAAACGAAAAATTTTCATATGATATTTAGATTTCTACATAAATGTAACGAACTTATTATTTTTAATTGCAAGGTATTAAATGACAATAAAACATTATTTTTATAATTCAGATAATGGAAAAAATTCATTTTTGTTTTTGCATTCGAGAAGTTGGAAGAATCAAAAATAATATACTTTCAAGTGTTGAGTTGATTTACTTTTAATACCGTACCAATGCAACATTAGTATTCATAATGGCAACAAATCCAGCAATTTCGGACTATCAGTCTTTAACTCTCTATGATTTTTAAAAGAAAATCATTATTTTAATACTATTTGGTGGCTGACAACTGATAAGCACAACTGCTGCTAATCTATTTCTAGATTGGCAGGTTGTGTGTTCATATCACGTCCGGGTCACCACTTCGGCGACTGATTGTTGATGGTTTGCTACTTTGGGGCCGCTTTGAACTTCCTATTTGAGGATCCGCAGCGATGCATTCCAAGTAACTAAGCCAGAAATTCTTGATCGGTCCTTCTGCAATTGCCAGTTTAGGGAGAGGAAATTAGAGAATTTCATTGCTAGTTTGCCTTTGTTTTATGAAAGGAAATATCTAATTAAAAAGTATTAGCTGATTAAAAAAAGGCCTTTTAGAGAAAAAACATGAAATGATAAAAAAGAATTGATTTCTTGCTAAAATTTTGTTTTATACGAGTAACATGGGAAAAATATTCCATTTCGGGGATAAACTTATCTTGTATTTGTGCTTGTAGGAATCAATATGAAAGCAAAAAAGGGTGTCCTTATATGCCACTTTCATAAATTTTATTTATATTGACATTACACTAGTGTAACAACATAATTTACTGACATAAAATAAGTCATACAATCGTAATTTTGAACCATTATCAAATAACAAACATACTTAAGTTATTTCTTTACACACCATACATATCACGTGATTATTTCGAAACTCAGTTTGATTATATGTGTAGTAGCTCCTATTACTGTGCATCATGGTCGTCATTTGAATCGGGATTCGAATTCCGACTGCTACAAAGATCTCGACCGTAATCACTAAGCATTTGGGGCGCCAGCATGCAGCTTTTTGTATTTTACAACGTTTTTCTGAATTTCACTTGGTGTGTGTGAGTGTGTGTGTGTCATCAAATTTTCGATCGTTAATTTAACCAACTTCCCATCAAGCTAGAGCTTTGAAATTTTGGGAATCGTTCGTACTCGCCTAACAATGCAATATTTAGACGTTTGCGATAAGTTTTAATTAATATTTTCTTAAATAATGCAGTTTAGCCCAATCACTTGGCGCGATTTCAAAAATTTGCTCCAAACTTGGCTGGTTTTTATTTATTATTATTATTATTTTATTTTTTGTTTAACTTAAGTCCGTAAAACGGAACAGGGTAGCCACATTTAGCAAAATATCGCTAAGTAATTCTTGTCGCCAAGGGTGGTTGGGTAAAAATGCATTCCATTCATTTAATTTACCGGATGAATTAATTAATTTTAGTTAGTTTTAACGTTTTTATGTATTTCACTTGGTGTGTATCTGTCTGTGTGTGTATCACTGTGTCATCAAGTTTTCTATCGTTAATTTAACCAACTTCCCAGCAAGCTAGAGCTCTGAAATTTTGGGAACTGTTCTTACTTGCCCAACAATGCAATATTTAGATATTTGCATCCAGTTTTAACTAATATTTCAATAATTTTTTTAATAAACTTTGCCGCCATATAAAAACGTTGTTTTTAAAAACGTTGGTTTTTAATTCGAATTATTACAACGTTTTTCTGAATTTCACTTGGTGTGTGTGTGTGAGTGTGTGTGTCATCAAATTTTCGATCGTTAATTTAATCAACTTCCCATCAAGCTAGAGCTTTGAAATTTTGGGAATCGTTCGTACTCGCCTAACAATGCAATATTTATACGTTTGCGACAAGTTTTAACTAATATTTCAATAATTTTAATAAGTCAAAATATTCTTTCCTCTAGGCGCTTTTAGGATTGAGGGAAAAATTTCTTTCCCCCTCTGGGAGCACCGGGCACTCCCCACACCGCATGAGGTTATCGTAAACCTTTTGTACTCGCAAAGGGGAGATACTATCTCCCCTTTACAATCTCCGAGATAGTAAGGGTTGCTGACTTTTAGTCAGTAATCATTCGCATGAAAGAAAGTTTCCAATATTAGGCGCCGTGTCTTATCACAATAATTTTTTCTGAATTCTGGTTCCCATTCTTTTTTTAATAGAATGACTTACAAACTTTCAAATGCATGTTTTGATTTTATATTATGAATTTTTTAATACGCTCACAAATGTCTCTTTTTAAGTAAATTTTAAAGATAAAAATAACTAACAGTTTTAACTAATATTTCAATAATTTTCTCTAATAAACTTTGCCACCATATAAAAACGTTGGTTTTTATATCGAATTATTATCACTTGTATTTAGAGACCGTGTCTTATGAAAATTGAAATAAATAAAAACTATATATTCTGGTTATTATTCATATTTCAGTGTTCAGGATAAAAAAATATTATTTTTCCTTAAACGTATTGGTAATTTTTTTTTTACGTCAACGTTTTCAAGAATCATTTTGTGTCCCTCCCCCCTCTCCTTCCGAACGGGAATGAAGAGATGAAAGATTCTTAGAATACATACTCCAAGAATTTTTTTTTAACTAAGGTCTGGAAACATTCATGCAATTAAAGTAAGGCTAAAAATCGTTTCCAATGTTTAAAAGGTTAAAATGCGTTGTGTAAAAATCAAATATTTTTAATATCAAATGGAACCGGTGAAGAACATTTTTTTTAAAAAAAAATAATCCTTTGAATATGTTAATGATGAATATTTTGTACTTTATTATTCTGATTCTTGTGCAAAGTACGTTTACATGAGTTTTAAATTCTGAAAATAAAGCAAACGTTGCAAGCTCAGCATATAACTGTGCTTCATTTTTCTGTTGTATTGTATGTTTACATCAATTAATTATCTTTGCGATGACTGATGCGACTTTCTGTAATCAAAATACAAGTGTGATTCAATACTTGGTTTTTGGTATTTTTAATTTGTTTTTTTGAATAGCGTTGATGGATTTGATTTTTTTTTTATTCATTTAATCCTAGTTATTCTTATTTTTTTTCAACTGATATGTGTACGTGAATCGTTTTAAAGCATTTTTAATCTCTTCTTTGTGATAAATAAACAAATTTTATTGGATATAGTAAGATATGTTTTGCTTCTAATCGAGAAATCCTCTCATTGTCTTTGTCTTACATAATAGAAATTATTCTAATTAGTTTATTTAATCAATTTAATGAGTCTGTAGCAGTGATTATTAAAATTGACTTTTTGCGCAATATTTTTTTAGAAATACTTTTTGCAGTTGGTGATCAATAAGGAGTTATTTCTTTCGGCAGCAAAAATTTTTAAGTAATATATTTTAAGAAGAATTAATTTCGTTTTTTCCCCCTTAAGAGTAACGGTATGTTATTTCGATGATGTAAGACATCCTTCGTAATTTCTTTGAGGAATCTTTATCATTTAAAAAAAAAAAAAGTTTTATCATTAATATTAAGTATTTGATTCATATACTTAGCTTTTGAAAGATGTTTTATAATAATTATAGTGCTCGGTAATGCATAAGACTATATATAGATTATTAATGATATTTTAGTACATTCAAGGAAAATGTTAGAATCTCGAAGACTCATTGCTTGGGAAGAAATGAATTTATGCTTAGTAGTAATGTTGAAGTAATTTTTTTATCTGTTATGTGATAATATATAATATAAATAATTTGGGATGCTTTAAATATTTATTTATTTCAACATCCTTTTGGATGAAAATATTGTGAACATTTTCAAACGCATCAATTCAGTTTTCGAAGTACGAAAACTAGATTTAGTATTTATCACATTATCTTTTTTTGTGATTTTACCTCTTAGCTTTATTGCATTGCGGCTTTATGATTTAGCTTTATCGTATTTTTCTGTTGCATAGCAAGACATTGGTAGTAGTGTTGATAATGTTGATGTTAAAAAATATATTTATATTCCACCTTATATTTCTTCACGAAAAACAGTATTTTGTGCCAAAAAATTGCTGTACGCCCCTGAAATTTTGACCAAATGTATGACTTAGCTCCATGATAGGAATAAGATAAATTTTAGAATTGTACTTAGAATTTTGTTGAAATATTATCATAAATGTTGGATTAGTTTTACATATAAGCAGTTCTATTTTGTATGAATAAATTTAAGGATGCTTATAATAATTTTTGTCTTTTCATTTACATCCATTTTTTTAATTGGTTCAATCCAGTGAAAAAATATGTAGCCTATATATATGAACGAATTGTATTTGCTTACCAATAACGAATATGTATTGTATCAATAAACTACAATAATGTTTCAAATTAATCATTCATTCACCTACGAGCTGAAATTGTTCAGCTTAATTTTTTTCTTTGAAAATATAATTAAAAAAGAAGAATCATCAGATTTTGAAGGAAATATGGACATAAAAAATGCTCATCCCATTGCAGATTTAATGTGAAGATTTTGTAGTGTGAAGATTTGTAGTGTGAAGATTTGTAGTGTGAAGATTTGTAGTGTGTGATTTGTAGTGTGAAGATTTTGTTAGCATATCTCACACACACAAAATCTGCTTATGTGTCGCAGATGAAAAAAATTACTAATTTTACTTTTGATGTGCGTTTCTTGAAAGAAAACGTGTACTTTTTTAATATCTCATTCTCTGTAATTTAAGAACTATTGGTGCATTTTCTGCCCTAAGCTTGCCAATGGTTTTAAATACGTATTTACTATGATCTTATTATCCTTTTTTATTTTTTGAATTCCTGTTGGAGGTTGTTAGCATATTCCATCGATACATTAATATATATATATATATATATATATATATATATTTATATACTCTTTTTTATATGGATTTTATTTAAATCTCTCAAAATTATTCTGAAATAAAACTTTTATCCTCGAGGATATTATTGCAATTTATTAAATATGATTTTATTATATTGTATTCCTTAAAATATTTTGTTATAACGATTCGTAATTTGTTGAAATTATTATTTAAAGAAAATATTGCATTCCGGCTTTCTGGTCACAGCTCTAATTTGCAAGAAAATTAAACTCATACTTGCAAATACTCAAGAACTTGCGAGGCACGATCCAGTCAAGGTAGAGACATGGAATGGATAATCCCAAGAGAAAACCTGCTTCCAATAAAATAAATTTTGCATCGCGCGATAAATTAACCTCGTTCATTTTTCGCACCCAAATTTACCCTGGGTTGTGTCTCACGGTAAAGATCAACATCCAAAATTTCTCCGCCGCTTCAGTGAGCAGGAGGTCAATTACTGTGACTGGAAATTAAAACGATGCCTTCACCGTGGGTCGTTTTGTCTCGCTTTCGTGAGTCACGTGGGAATTCTTGCTTGCTGTGTCACTGAGCAGATTTGCGAAAGTGGACGCAAACCTGAATCTTATAAAAGCGGAGGAAGATATCTGCATTCGATGGCGTGTGTTGGTGAAGGAACGTATATGTTTATTGACTTGTAATTGCGGTATTTAACATTTTAAAGGATTTATATTGAACGAAAAGTTACTTAGGAAAATATTTTCCAAAAAAAAAAAAAAAAAAAATTACATTTACTTTTAATTGTTGGACATATTCTTTTAAGAGACAAATCTGACGAAACGATGTGTAAGGATCTGTTGCAATGCATCGAAATTTCAGGTTTTTGAAATGAATTTTTTCTTAAAATGGCCCTCGCCTACTTTCAAAGACCAGGGACAAATTTGAATCGCATTTTCAGATAGAAAAATGTTCAAGTATTCATATAAACTAGCGTGGCTGTAACACGTGTAATAATTTATTATACTGCTTTGTTGCAATTTAAGAAAACTCTAAAATAACGCAATTTTTTTTTTCTTCCTTTAAGTGAGTGAGTTAGTGAAGTTTATTGGCGCGAGAGCCAGATGTGGGTATGTTACGCCGAACAGTTACATCTTGTTTGGCGCAGCATTTGAAAAAATGAAAACGATTTTTTACGACGTTTAGACGTTGGAAAAAAGATAAAGTTTGGCAAGAAAGAGGGTCAAAAATAGAGAAGAATCGCTAGAGTATTCCGAAAGTGTGTCACGTGTGTTTACCAAAGACAGTAGACCCTCTGAGTCATGATGACTGATGACCGTACCTACCAATAGGAGGCAAACCTCTGAAGTCCTCTGATATAATCCCCAGGGGCAGGGTGCCCGGCTATACCCTCAGACGCTGGGTACCCATTTTAGTCGCCTCTTACGACTTGCATGAGCTACAGTGGGACTATTCTTTCGCACCCGGTCACCATACTGGTGTTTTTTCTCTAATATATAAAGCTAAAAATACATTTATCATATGATACGAGAGATGAAACATAGAACATGTGTCATATCAAAAAAATGAATTGATTCAAACGTAAGGAAGTTTATAATTAAGATGATGACTCTAAAAATACCCGTATTCAGAATGTGAAATTGGGCATTGGGGAGTGACTCAGTCAAAAATAACGATTCGATTCCAAGTGGATTAATACTGTCTTAATAACATATTAAACTATTATCTGTACAAATTAAAGTTCGTGTGAATTTGAAATATTTTGCTTGCTCCTTTGTGTGTAATAAAAGGAAATCAAATTGCTAAATTTCGTTTCTTATTAAACGGCCTTTTTACATTAAACTTAACTTGTTAGCTGCATTTTTATTCATCTGAAAACCCTAAACGAATAGAGCGTCACCACACTTTTCCGGCCAATGAGACGATCTTCGCCATCAGATTCGTCAGAAGCAACCCATTGTTGCTTGGTTTCGGTGGAAAAAGTTGAATCTAAATTCCATCAACGGCTACAAATCTACGCAAAATGACGATAATTCGATGTGGCAGCAGTTAGTTTGGATTTAGCAACAAATGGCTGCCTAATCCAAACAACCGATGAATCGGTATTAGATTTATTTCAGCAAACAATGGTAGCACCACCTTGTTTTGCTTTGTCTTTCACGGCTGACTTGGCCGCAGTGATTTTGGGTGGAATGATCGTTCTTTAATAGACATTGCCTTTCACCATCACCTTCCTTTTCTTATTAATTATGATACTTCCTCAAATTAAGTTCTTTTCATTCAGAAGCTCTGATGAGCTATTTCCTAATTTTAAGAAAGGTATGTAACTTAACATACCTTCGTCATCTTCAAAGACAGATACTTTTTGAACTTCATTAAATGTGTTGTTTTATTTAAGATAGTAAAGTTATAATATGTGCGGCTGGCTGTTATTCTCAGAAAATTTTTTCGATCACATGTGAAAATAATCTTTAACATTAAAGGAAAACGTGAAAGTTTCGAATGGGTTGAAGCAAAATTTAAATAATAAATTAACTCTAAATTTTAATCAGTCGATTGGCAAAACACCTTAGTTTATATGGGATTTGGAATCCAGGAATTGATCCGAAATAGGATCAAATTTATAGATTTCTAAAATAGCTGCTAGATTTCCAGTTTTTGTTTTCTATCACTCGATTTTCAGTTGTTTAGTAAAAAAGCAAAAAAAAAATAAATAAATAAATAAATAAATAAAATCTGATCTAGTTAATTTTACGTAGGTAGTACAAAATACTTTTGACGTTGCAAGGATTCGACACCATTCTATCTATCTCTAACTTTTCTCTCCAGTCTATTTTTATTGATATTCGAAATATTAAATTATTATAATGTTTGTAAACATGTACCATATTAACATTAAAAGTGCTTTTCAAGTTATCTGTTATATGTAAAAAGTGAATTATGGAAATGTAACCGGAAAACTCTATAAAAAAAAATCGAACGTTTATCAATTCAAAGCTATTGAAATGTTTGTAATACAAACATCAATAACTTGGAAATCGACTCATTTACAACCGAAATGTTTTGACAATACAACGAAGAATGTAGAGTTTGCTGAATGAAGTCACACACACACACACAAAGTTTTTATCGGTATCAGGGGTGCTTGCCCTGCCATTGACAACGAAACAGGTTCGATTTGGAAACTCCTCTTGTTTTGAAATCACAAGTGAAAACCAACCATGTGTATAAGCTAGTTTGATCGTCATCCACTAACAGCAAATAAAAAAAATGAATTGTAAAAAACATCAGAATGTGGAGAAAAGGTGACCTGAAGAATATTGTAGGTTTTGTGATCTGTTCATGTTTTATTGTCCATGTTTAGTGAAAGTTTAATATTCTTTACCTCCTTCTCTTTTGGTTCTTCCTTTTTATTCACATTCCATTCCATTGTTAAAAGCTCTTCTCTTACTTCTTAAGGGGTCTTTGGACTATTTTTTTTTATTTTATTTTAACCATTATCCGTAAATTCGGGGAAGGGGGGGGGAACCATTTTACAAACAAGTATAATTTACCATTGAAACAAATCAGAAACTTGCCACGTCGTTTCCATGTATTCGTATTCATATAAATTTATATTAATTCTCATATTTTTATATAATTTTAAAGAAATGTTATTCAAAATTTATGGAGTAATGTTATTTAGTAAAAAATGCTTATGTATGAAAATATACACACTCTTAAAGAAATTTAGGAACAAATTCAGTTAAAATTCATTAAAAAAAATTTCTGTTAATATTTTGTTTAAAAATTTGTGTATAATTTATAAAGAAACTTATTTTGATAATGTATATGACCTTTCAAACTATAAGATTAATAGTTTCTGAGAAGTCCTACGTGCAATTTAATTTTTGTTGTTATTGCTTTGAGAAAAAGAAGTTAAAAGTTCAAAAGATAACAAAAAAACTAGTTAACAATGGTTTATATATATAACATATATTGAATGTTAATTAAAATTTCTCTGAGTGATTTATTCCTTTTTTTTCTTTCTGATTTTTTGAGACGGCAAACTTTTTTTGGCTTTCACTTGAAATGCATGCTAAGTTATTATTTTTTATTTTATTCTAATCATTTAAAGTAGAGTGTGCAATTGTTTCTTTTAAGTTTTCTTTCAATTGCATGTTGCAGTTTTTCAATAAATTATTTTCATTAATCAACATGTTGTAGAATCTGTGCCTTATATTTTACCATTAAATGATTATTTAATGTGTGCTTAATATTCGAAGACGTAATAGTCTTAGGTTTTTATAACATTAACAAAGACAATTGGGAATTGTTTTACTTTTGAACCGGTTCTGATAAAAAGGAAAGTTTATTTACATTTCACCTTTAGTCTTGTTATTATACTATTTTATCTATCTAGTACTAACTTTAAAATTTGTAATTTCATGAAATAATTAATAACGAACTGAAATTTACTTAAAGAAGGAAATAAAGTATTACAATAAAAAATTAACTATATTTTTAATGTTGGTTTGATTTTGACTCAAATGTGATTCTCATTGAATCTCAGAATCAGAATAAAATCGACTTAAAAATATTGTTAAATTTATTTATTGTAAAGTTTTAGGGTTTTTTTTTGTAAGTTTATATTTGTTATAAACAATTTGATAATTTAAGTAATGAAGTTAAATTAGTAAGTAAAAGTAGGTATCATTACTTCTCGGCATATTACTACATTTAAGTGTTACAAAAGTCTAAAATATTAGTATTCATTCAACAAATTCTGTAACGGAAAATATAATTTATTAATCTTCTCACGTATTTCTTACGGCACGTATTTTGATGTGGTACACGATTTCAATCTCATGCCCTTAACCGAACCTATACTGTTCCTTACTGTTTTTCCCCGTACCTTTTATTAAAAAAACAATAAAATTCCAACCGGGTTATTATTATGAAAATATATAGTCGTGATCTATAACACCTATCCAACCTTCAAACGTGTTGGTAGCAGCATTAAAAACAAAAATGCAAAGCATCTTTAATGCCTGTAATTGGTTGATTCAAATCATAGCATCTATTTTAATGATTATAATTGGTCGTTTTACAGATCACGTGGTGGAGTCAAACGATCTTAATTGGATGTTATACATCACGTGTTCTGTACATGAAGCTAAGCTTCGCACGTTTTCTTTGCTTCATACTAGTGATTATGTTGTAGTCAGCGCTATTAAAAATAAAATCAAAAATGCTCGATTGACTTGCGGGTTACCAATGTCAGGGGGGGGGGGTAGTGCTTGGTAATTATACTTTTTAAAAGCAAAAATGAATTTTCTTTTCCTTTTGTATGATAATGAAACACAATGAGGTAAAAGAAGAGCGTGGGGTATCTTCCAAGGTTTTCATTGGAAATTCCTCAATTTTTTACACGCCCCATTTAAAAACAGGATCCAAACCACTGTTTGTGAATAATCTCTTGCAGGAAAAAAAGTCCCCTTCCTGTGAGAAATTCTTTTTTCCCTTGATATATACAGAATCCCCCCCCCCTTTTTTTTTCTTCTTTTACTGTTATTATTCTAACTATATAATCATAAGGCAAAAACATATATTAATTTAATAAAACAGATACGAAGAATTTAATTTTCATTTTTTTATGAATTATTTACATACACCATATTAACAAAAAAAAAAAAAAAAAAAAAAAAATTAAAAATTTATGAATAAAATTTTGAAATTAGCCGATGAGTATCAGTGTATCAAAAGCAAGCTGTTTAAATGATAAAACAAGATATGTTTGTAATTCTTCATGTAGTGTTCGAGGAAAATGTATATATATTAACTTACGGTAAGAGTTTCTGGAATTCAAAATGTTTAACAGATAAAAATCAGCGACGGTATTATTATTGAAGTTAAAATACTTTATGCACTGAAACATAAATTGAAAAAAAACATAAATTGAATGGACGATTTCTGGGAAAATTATCAACCGTATGAGCTAGATAATTTTTTATTTTATCTGATCGAAAATTTTATATTCGTAACTATTTAAAAAACGAATGTGCGCGATTGCTTTCCTAATAGGAACAAACTAAATTATCAAACATTTATCATTAAAAAAGATCACCCGCGGTGGCCTAGTGGTCATGGTCGCGGCTGGCGGTTTTCGTCCGAGACGTCGGTTCGAGCCTTGATGCCACTAAAGACCCGCCATGTAGCTGGGGTTGAGGCACGATAAACCTATCGAGGCTCAAAGTCCTCTCGTTGGGATAGTGTGGAAGTTAAGAGAGGGAGGTGCTAGCTCAGGTGTCGTCCTTGTCACTTGGCCGAGGTCTGTTCCTAATAGCCCTCGTATTACTTCGAATGAGACGTTAATAAAACCAATTAATCATATGTCGCTGGTAACGAAAGCGTGATTTAAATTTGAAACAAACGAATTTCGAAACCATTGAAATTTCATGAAATTCAGTACTACGAAAATTGTTTGAGGATTAAAATGCATCCATTTTTGTAATTTTCCCACTTCAGGTTGTTGTTATACATTTTTATCACAAAGCATTTTCGAATCATGAATTTTTGCCTAGAATAATTACTACTATTTGAGGATCCATATTTGAATGAAGACGGTTATTCTGAATTATACTATATAGGTTGTGATGTATAACCATTACATATTGTCAATTCCGAATCAGATTTTGTAAAACAAAAAAAATTAAAGGACTTATCTTAATTTTCATTGACAAAATTTACCATTTAGCTGCTCGTTCGTTGAAACAACAATGCATCACGTCCCCCCTTGTGCTTTTTATTTTTTTTTTAAATTTTTATTTTGAGATGAATCAATATAATTCTAAGGTTTCAGTGTCTATTGTTGCAAAATTAACTTTACCATGACTCTGCCGAAGATATCTTATTCTGAAAATTCCATTAAAAACCAATTTTTTCGTTTGATTGGTCGTGACAGAGAATTATCGGTAGCCAGGGCAGACATTTTCATTAAAAAGTTCTGCAACAATCAAGTTACACGCATGACGACACCCGCAATATGTATCAACATAATGAAGGTTACAGCAGTCAAAGAAGTCTTGCCACAATCGGATTATGACCTAAAAATTTCAGTCAAGATGCAGCTTATCCCTATCGTGAGCGGATCGCCTCTGCCGAGTTAGAAAGCTGTCTACCAAAGCTATAATTAGGCTTTGTGCTGTATGATGCACAAAGAAAACAATTAGGACATCAGTGATGCGTTCTCGGGTAAGGAAGAACGGACGTAATCAACTGTGTAGAACGTATTTAATCATCTTCTCTTTCTTCTTTCTTGTTTTATTTTGCATCTGTCTGCTGGCTATCTCATTAGGGTGGATTGCGTTGCTCGCAACAAATCCTGGTTTTGTTGAAAACGCACTTTGATTTTAGAGGATGTAAAGAAAAAATGGGGAAGAGAAACGACGATGAGTACTGATTGGGCGAAGAAAGGGGGGGGGGGTAAAAAGGATTTTTTTTTTAGAAAAAAAATTACCTCATCAATTTTATACTTCCTTTTGAATAACATGGAATACAGCATATCATTGGGCCTTGCTGCAATTTGTCATCACGTTTTGGAACAAAATTATTGAGAGAAAAATATGATCAGGTGGTCCCCGTCATCAGCAAAATTAAAAAAAAAAAAGTTATAAATAAATATAATTTTAAAGGTAAAGGATAATTTTTTTTAGAAGAATAGTTGGAAAAATTTCCTTTTGTTTGGATTGGATGTTTCAGAATTAATCTTTAATTATTTTTATTTTAAGTTTTGTTTTTCATGGTTCATTTTCCTGTTTTGAATTTTTCCGTTTCATTAAAAGTAAGAAAAAATATTGATATTTGTAATATCTTTATTCCTTAAAAAAAAAAATGCTGATGCACGATATTGATTTTAACTTTCTCTGTTTTGGTGTACACATTATGTAACATTTATTTGAACAATACTAATGCATGATATTTGTTTTAACTTTCCCTTCTTTGATGTACACATTATGCAACATTAATTTGATTATAATTCAGATAATAATCGGATTAATGTTATGAAAAACGTATCTTGTTAAAGCAATGCATTCCTTATCACAAGTATTTAATCCCTAATAAATTCATTTAACTGTCTTATTACAAAATTTTAAAATTCTTCGAAGATCTCTCAAATTATTCATGTACTGATTAAATCGTAGAGTAATATTTTAGATAATAGTGCCAAATCATTATTGTTTAAATATATTTAAATCTGAATAATTGCATATGATTAAAATAATTGCTGCTAAAACAATTTGATATGAAGTATAATATGCACGTTTTTGAATGGGAGTTATAAAAGTCGGAAGTAACTTGGTGTTATGTTTTTCTCTTGATACTTATTTCTACTGTAGTCCAGCGAAATCTTGACTTCTCTTTTCGAAGCCCAGATCTAATTCATATTAAAAAGATGTTAATTTATTTATTGTTTACTTGTTGTTGATGTTTTTACTGTTTTTGTATTCTCATTTAATGGAATAATGAGTAAAGAAAACAGTAGCTGCATATTCTTTTATTAGATTTTCTAGTGTATGATGATGTTTGAATTACTTTCTAGTATTAGTAATTGCATATGTAATCTGGGTCATAATTTCCGTATTGCTGAAAAGGCTGAAACTTATCAACGAGCTGAGATTAGTGGTTTTTTTTTTTTTTTTAACTTGAGTATAAAGTTATGATATATATATATATGGAACACCATTTCCAATTTTAAAAACTTATGCAAACAATTTATTTAAAATGCAGACTCGCATATACATATGCGTCGCATCTTCATGTATCCAGATAATCGATTTTTATAGAATTTAACTCAGTAAAAAAATTAAATGTCTTGAAACAAATTTGTCAATTGAAATATATGTCGACTGCTAGGGAAAAAACCACATTTCAGTATCAGCATTACAAATATGAGGTGGAAAAAAAAACTATTCAAATTGTCCCTGAGAGTAACGGGAAATGTATTGATTTCCCGTTACTCTCAGGGACCTAAACGAAATTGTTTTAAATATCAAAACATGAGTAACAGAATCTAAGCAACGTGAGCTGCCACATCACAAAACTTGTCACCACTTCCTTAGTGTGAAACAAGTGACACGACAGCAGGTGTCAAAAGACACTGCTTACTGCCACACCTGCGACCATCAGAGCGCTGTTATTATCAATTGTTTACGCTTGGCATGCCATCCAGGTCTAAATGACCGGCTCAAAGTATTCCCATGCAAGAGGATATGATGTTAAAGCTGCGCCCGTTTAATAGGGGAATCTTTGACTCAATCGATTTAATGGTTAAAAGGACAAAATGGTAGATTTCCGTAGACGGTTGAGTAAACCGCTTGAGCTTTGAGATGTATGTGACCAAAGAATGGAAATTGCGAGGAAAAAAAAAATGATCGACTGTAAATTAATATTTTTAATCCGCATTCGATGTGAAATGAAATGAAAAGAATTTCAATTCGAAATGAGATCGTGATGTAATCGGAAACATGGTATTTTTATATTTGCGACGAAAATTTTTTATTTTTTTTAAAAAAAAAACGACAGTAGTTTAACATCTTATATTTGTTGTAGTTTCATTGCCATGTTCAAGGAGCGGCTAATCGATAGAATGATTTAAAAGCGCGAGTTTTTTCTTCAAATTCTTTAGTTGTCGGTATTTTCTTCGGAGTAATATTCACATGGATTACGCAATGGTGGTATTCATTTATAAGTTTCAAAACTTATATAATTCAAACTTATATAATTTATAAGTTTTCAAAAGGGTATATATATACTGAGATAACGATGGATATTCGTTAAAGTATTATTGTAGTTTATGGAATGATGGACAAAATTATGCAATTGAAAATATAATATTTTTTTTACCTTATTTCAATAGTACTGTTTTTTTAACCCGTCTGTCTGGGTATCTTGTATGATTAATTTCTTGAGCAAACTTCTATCAATCAAACAACAAAAATAATGTATAATCAGCTTGTGATAATGAAAACGAGAGAGTCTATTGTTATAATTACAGCCTACATCATCTGATTTAATGATCACGGATAATAACGCAGCGAGAGGAAAATACTATTTTTGCATGGCTGTCATCGATTATGAATATCACAATAGAATTCTTATGTGCTCTATTTCCAATTGTATATGCGCATACCACGTAGACCAATAACTAAAACTAATTTTTAACTGTTTTACTGCACCTTTAAAAAGTACGAAATTATTTCAGATTATAGGTGACCAATGATTGAATAGAGAGTTATTCTTAGAAGATTGAAAGATTTCAAACTAAAAAGGGTTTTATTCTCACTTGTTATAAAATGTTATACTGTCTTTTATACAAAAAAAAAAGTCTTTTTGTACACGAAACTGTGATGTCTTGTGAAAACAACTAATTTCAACTATAGAGGAATGAGGTTTAAGAAAGGAATAGAATATTAAGCATAATGACGCACAACTTGACATAACAGCGGACCCCGCGCAAAATGAGTTGGAGAGCCCCCAATTTTACATCCCTGCTGTAAACTTATGAAACTTGATCTCTACTTAATGTCTCATAGATATAGCTTTTAACCAATTTAATGATTCTTCTGTTTACATACTTAATATTTTTGCGCACAGTTAATAATATTCTGTGTATATTATGTTTTTCTATCTGCATGGTATTCTTTACTTCCGCAATACATAACTTTATTTTGTTATTGAGGTTTATTTTAATGTAAAATAACGAAAAATGGAATCCCTTAGTGCAAGAGACTATCTTATGAAAACAGCTAATTTCAACGTAGAGGAATAAAACTGAAGGAAGGAGTAAAAAATAAATAAATTAGCTTATGTTATTGTGTATATATATATATATATATATATATATATATATATAATGATCAAGTCAAAATTGTGTGCTTTTAAACCCTATATTTTATTTAATAAAAATACTAATATTTTGCCACCGTTAATTCTAGGAAGGTTTCGCAAGGCGTTCTACCGTACCGATTCTTTTAAATTATAAATTACCTCCTTCTACTTTTTAAGGCTCGAATTCCACCCCCTGAAAATCTTAAGTCAAGTATTCTTCTTCGTAGATACCTTTCTAAACAATTTACCACGGGAACCTAAAGTAACAATTTGTTTTCGTCAGCCTAGAATTAAAGAGAGACACTGACGACGGATCTCAATTTTGAATCTCGGTCAAGTGGCGATATTTCTCATCGAATGACCATGTGCTGGGTTTAGTCTGAAGATCTCGGCTGTAAAGGCTGGATTTAAAATACTTATTCGTCCTTACGACTGATTTGAGTTTTGAAATGCTAATTTACTAATTTATGTTCCTTTCGAAAAGTATTAAATTTTAATTAATTGTATTAAACATTTAACTGTACAATTTTTTTTTTTATGAAGATTGTTTATTGTAAAGCAATAAAAATCACATTCATATATTGCAGTATACAGATAGAATGGACTTAAGAAGTCGGGTTTCATAATTCAGAAATGGAATTTTTTTCATAAAATATATTGCCCTTTTTTATTTTGTTACTGACCCTGTTTAACCAAAAATGGATCCAGATATTATACTGAATAATTAAATTCTTAACCAAATTTCCCTAAGTCGTGCAGAAGATTAGTTTGTTCTGATACATGAAGCCATAGGATAGAATTCATAGAAATAAAATGAGCATATATACGATATTTTAGCGAATATTTTATGTCGAAAAATCAGCTGAATTAATTAATTTATAATTTGAAGGAGGAAAAACTCGTATTTTACACTAAGTGTTAAAAAAAAAGATTATGTAATCATTGAAGTTGCCTGTATTTCGTTATTTGTAATTTTCCGTGATTTATTTTATTTTTGTGTAACAGTTTGTCATTTTTTTATTAGTCGGAATTCTTTTCTGATAATTATATTTTATTTTTTGGATGATCAAGTTATATAACTTCTTTTAAGGGTGTCTTCTCTGATGTTTATGAACAGGACACAAATTTTTTAAGTATAAAAATATCTTCACATATTTTTTGTTTAGGTGATTGCACCACATTTACCTGGTCGTGATACACAATGTCCTTAAAATTTTGAAACACTCAACTTTCTTATGGGAGGGGGGGGGGAACAAGAAGTTTAAAAAATCTGTTTGTCATTATATATGGATACCACGAAACATGGAAATATTGTATACTAGAAATAAAAAGAGATTAATTCAAACAAAATGAGCAGCATTTTGAAATATGATATTGATGTTGAGGTATAATGATCCCTTTCAGTATCGTCGCACAAAAACGTCATAAGTTATACCAATAAGGCTGCGAAGTTGATCCTATGCAAGAGGAATCGGTAGAAGTGTGCATGGAAATAATTTTGTTTGCATTCAATAGTGGCGCATCCCATTCATTAGACGAAAAGTCTAAGTCAAGTCCAGCTACTGTACAACTATTTTTAGAATTTTCCCGAAAGGGGAGATTATAAATCGTTTGAACTTATTGTCCCCTTAGACCATGAATAGCACTATGACCTTGGGTCATTCAAACCTGACCTCTTTGACTTTCTATTGTTAACAGTACTGCACTGATCGGAGCAGCGTTTTCTACAAAGTAAATTTAGTTTGTGATAAGAATCAAATTTTTATGTGAAAACTTGTTAAAGTGTATCGAATAATTACAAAATGTTAAAAACAATATATAATTGTGTATTACGTTTCAAAAATAATTTATGATTAAATGAAAAAAAAATAACGAATATGTACTTTGCATTCAGTATTTGATGTACTATTTTCTTTGGCAACTGGAAATTCCGAATGAATGTGGTTACATTTTCTTTTGAATGAATTTATTTTTGTAACTAACTGTATATTTATTGACTTCAATTACTTTAATTGTTTGTAAAATGCATAATAATTTGAATCGCCGTTATTAAGTTCAATTCGTTTGAACTTATTGTCCCCTTCGACCATGAATGGCACTATGACCTTTGAAATCGTCATTCATGAAAAACTTGACCTCTTTGACTTTCTACCTGACCACTTTGACTTTCTATTGTTAACATTAGTACTGCACTGATAGGAGCAGCGTTTTCTACAAAGTAAATTTAGTTTGTGACAAGAATCAAATTTTTATGTGAAAACTTGTTAAAGTGTATCGAATAATTATAAAAATGTTAAAAACGATTTTGTGTATTACGTTTTAAAAATAACTTATGATTAAATGAAAAAAAATAGCGAATATGTACTATGCATTCAGTATTTGATTTACTATTTTCCTTCGTAACTGGAAATTCCGAATGAGTGTGGTTACATTTTCTTTTGAATGAATTTATTTTTGTAACTAACTCTATATTTATTGACTTCGATTACTTAATTGTTTGTAAAATGCATAATAATTTGAATAGTCGTTATTAAATTCATTTAAACGCGTGTGATATTTTGATGATAATCGTCACTTGATACTTTCAAAATTAAAAAAAAAAAAATCTGTTAATATGAAGGAAAAAGGTTTTTTGCTGAAAAACGGAAAACTTTTTTGTATACATGTGCGCAGGAATTAATAGGACTAATTTTTATGTGATAACATTTTGGAAAAATGCTTTGATTTTCATTTAAATCTTCGAACTTGGTTTGTTAAGTTTTTAAGAGTTGTTTTAATTTATTTTTTTGAAGGCTTGAAAAGATAATAATATATTTTTTAAAAAAGTAATTAATGATATTATACTCTTATAACAATAGTTCTTGTACAAAATCAGACCTATTTAAATTTAAAATTTTTATGATTACATTTCGTGAAATTTTCATCTTTTAACACTGTAAATGTCAACTACAATTAAAATCTTGAAGGAGAAAAAAATGTTAGTCACAATCCATGTAATCTCAGTATTATCTTCGTCAGAAATGCGAAATAATGTAACTGACACAAATAATTTAAAATTAATCTCTTTCCTTTTTTCACATTCCTGGAGATTAAGAAATATACATACATTCACATTACATGGCGAGATATTTGATAAAAGGCTATTAAAAATTGCTACGACAAAAGTAAGCCGGTAATCTTTGTAACGTGTGCACTAATCTCGCCCTTATCTCTAACATACTCTTTGCGCCATGTCTTCTCAGAGCTATCCACTCTTAAAGAGTTGAACATAAGAAACGATGACATTTATCCTTCTTCATGGAAATTTTTATCTTCATCGACATTCTTGGGCGCGTTGAAGTGTTTCTCCACATTAAAGAGTCTTGACCTTTCATTGACACTTCGACGTTTTGAGAGGCATAGTGGTATATCTTTAAAACGTTTATAGGGTTTTATCGAATTTATTTTTGGATAGACGCAAGTCTTTAATAGGTAGATAAGTTTTAATGACACATGAATTAATAAGTTTTCACTGTATTAATACTTTTTCTTTCTCAGATATTAATGAAAGTCATTGATATTAATTCATAATGGAAGAGTCATATTAACATTCAAAATTCAAGTGCTGTTTTTTTTGCTGCATAGTTACTTGTTTGTTGGAATGAATTTTTCATTTTATTTAATGTATTAGCTTAACTTTAATTCCTTTATTTGTGAAAGAAGTGTTTTTATTTATGAGTGTTAACATATTGTAAGTGATAGCATTGCATAAAAGTTACAATTTTGTTTTTATTTTTGTAAAGATAATTTTTCCTCACAATTTGTTTAAACTGAAAAAATTAAGGACTTCCATTCATACAAGCTTATTTTAATCCACTGGCTGGTGATAAGAACCTAGACGTTCTTTTATATCGGGGGTGCCCAATCTTTTTGCTTCTATGTGGCGTATTTGGGGCCGCACAAGAAAAATCTACCTCAAAGATATTGAAAATAGTTCATGAGGAAAAAAAAAAAAAAAAAAAACGCTATAGAATAGTTACTTAACATATTTAAATAATTTAAAGGCTGCAACATGGAATTAGATTTACATTGTTTTATACATCATTTATGATTTATGTATAACATTTCATAATAAATTTTATCAGAATAAAGAGAGCTAGGAATCAAAATTAGTGTAATGTTCGATATTGAATGTCACAAATTATTACGTCACTATCGAGTTCGATTGCAGAGGTTGCAATTCTCAGGGAGTTCACAAGGTGTTCATCCAACATCCTGATTCGAGTTATACACTTAATGTGCTTCCCTCTTGCAAATAGTTGATCGCAAATGTGTGTTCTTGTGAACAATTATGATATGAAAACGAATGATTCTGCAGTGAGGGATATTTTCTTTGACAAGTATGGTTCATAAAATTCCAATAAAGTGATTTTGTGAAATTTCTCTAAGTTAGATATCAGATTGCAATTGTAAGTGAATCGAGTCTCAAAAATTAATAAATAAACCTCTGTTTATTTATTTATTTATTTTTTATCTATTTTCAAATTCTTGCGTCACAAAGTAGGGCTGCGTATCCCCCCTCTCCCATTTTAAAGATTATGTTCGGCCAACTTGTTCAAATGCAATAAAATGTTGTGTTTATTTGGATTTGACTTAATTTTATTTGAAACGCATTTTTTATTCAACGCAAAACATGGAACTTAAAGGAACCTCCTTTTTACCTACCTTAAAGACGTATGTTTTAATAATTTAAACAATCAAATGCTCGAAAAAAGTTATAACTTGCGTGCCGTTCGACATCATCTAGTTCTGGTATGCATTTTGCTTTCGGATGTCTTTTACGATTTGATTTCAATGAATACGTCAATCATAGTTCATTTTTAATATTTGACCCCAACTAAACCATCTGACTTCTGTAAGTACATGATATCGCCATACTCATCATCCAAACATTTAAGACATTCTCAGAATTGACGATGAGATACAATCCCCTGGCGCTTGAAAATTCAGTCTTGACAACGATAACTATTTACATAACAAGATCCATTTTTGAAGCTTTTCTGCATGTACTTTCTTCGTGTGGTATTTGATCAAACGAGAATTTCTAACAGAAATAGCACCGTCATCTTTTAATTTTACAATCCCCTCCTTTTTACCGATCATAGCTCAAGCACGATATGTAATTAAATCAGATAAACCGCCAAGAGACAAAGAAAATCGCGTTGAAGTTTTTTCATTGCTTTATATCAAATTCTTAATGTTGCTGTCTCTTAATGATTCTAAAGAAGCCATTTCTTCAATTACATTAAATCGTCATTAATACTTTTAATACAAATCGCTAACTGAGTCATATCAGTATAGCATCAAATCTCTTATCCTCTTATCAAAGAATAAATTTTAAAATTACAAGTTTTCTCCCCCACTTTTCAAACCCTTTTCGACAGAATTTCCAAGTTTTAATTCTTCCAAATACTGCTGTATGAGACCAATTGATCTTAAGAAATACGATCTTTTTTTTATCAGGAAAAATTATATATTCGCCATGCTATTCATTGCTTAATAAACTCATTATCTGAAAATGGTTTTCCTTTTTTTTTTTTTAATTAAATTCGAGGCTACATAACTAGCCTTCACAAAATATTCTGTCTTAATTGTAATTTTGTTTAAAAAATATATACCGTTGGATGATTTTCGTACCGCCATTTTGTCTTTACGGCACCCTCGTTGATTCCCAATTAAACTAAAATCTTATCGAATTTGGAAGCAATTTTTTTTAATATAAATGCCTCTTTCAAGACAAATATGAGAACATGTGCCCACTGTTTCTCTCACTAAAATATATTACTCCTTTTTTTTTCATTAATAGTTCTCATTCATCGATATTTCCTATATATTAATACAAGATTTTGTTGAGATTAAGAGGCCATGCTAACACTTCAAAATTTTAAAACAATTTATTTGGTAAAGATCAGGATGATAATAGAAATAAAGTATAATTGTTTGCAACAGCAAGAATATGGAAAGCAAAGTTCAATACTGAATTAAAAATATATTTAGCTGCCTTAAAAGGAGATAAAAGCGGATGAGTCAACCATATCGTTTTCATCACTTAAGAAACACTCGCAATGTCAATTTAACCATCTTAGCGTTTGACTATGAACAAGATATTCAGAAGTAATGAAATAGGCGACTTATCGAGTGATGCACGACTGCGCTCATAGTTCATCAAATAGCAACATTAGACATGTAACAATAAAATGAATCATAAGGGTGTGGTTTTGCTCTTTATATGGGTTCCTCAGTAGAATAAAGCTGAATTTATCAAAGTGATAATTGAACTATCGGATGACAGGAAATGTTAGTTTTAAACAGGAATCGCCTAACTCTTTTCACACTCAGTCAACTCGTACCCCCAGGCGTCTCTCTTCAGGGAACAAGTGCCGCTGACATCAAGTAGGCTACGTTTTTAAAGTGCCAGCGGTTGAGGTACCGCTTATGCTTTGTCTGTGAGAACATGACATGGATAAAAAACATGAGTTGAGAAAAGACATGAGTGAGAGAGGAATAGAGAGTAAAAATGGATGGTAAAAATGGAAAAATGCCGCTGACATTCTCATCCACATCTGTTCAATCAACACAAAGGACAATATTTCAGGCGAAGATTCTGCTGACCTATCAACTAGTTGAAAAACATGTGGACGCTAGCTACTAATTGGACCCCTGTCGATATTTTCCATTTCCGGCCACGTTTGCTAGTGCAGATAAATCACTAATGTTGCCTCGCTTCAAGGCGATATCACTGGTTCTCAGCATAAAAATTTGTATAATGTTTAGACTAACAAAATGAGAGGAAAGGGATACTTGATTCAAAAAAGGCAAATTTAGCACAAGGATCCAGAATTAATTTTACGGAGTTGAGGTTTTTTTTTCAGTTGGTATGGATATATTTTATGCCCCGCATTCTGATCTAGGGCCACATGCGACCTGCGGGTTGGTCAGCCTTGTTTTAAATCAAATAAGAATGCTAGGGAAACGCAATTATAATTTTCTAAAACTTACATTAAAATGGTTATTCAGTCTTCATGCTTCAGAAATTCTGTAACTGATTCACAGTGTTTATGTTTAATAAATATATATATATATCACTTACAGTAGTTGAAATTTTTTGTTACTAAGGCGCCAGTATTGAAAATTCAAACATCGATATGAATCTTTCTGCTTTATGTTTACACAAAATTTTGTGTTAAGAGTAACTATAAGCACTCAACGATCAGGAGACTTGCAGATCTTTGTCGCTTCTCTCTCTTATTTCAGATATTCAGGCGCGGACTACCATCCTCATTCTTTTTGCTTTGTTTTCTTTGTATTTTATTCGGATTACTTTGCCGCCTCTTTACTTGGACTTGGATACCGATCCATTTTATGATTGTTGACTCTTTTTAGAACTCTTTGTCTTCAACATTTTGAACTCTATAAATAGTCAAAAGGACTGTAAAATTCTTTATTAAATTCTTCCATCGCGCTCGGACTCGTTGTCTATTTTGCACCTTTTGCTGCGTTTCGTTTAAGGTAAATGACGGTTTTCGTTACCTTTTGAGTCCAGTCTCTGCTCATCTATTTCTTTCTTTTAATTCCAATTTCGTAAACGATTCCTATTCTATCCTTGTGCTTCTCCTTTGCTCTTTTTTAGGTACGCAAGCATTATTTGATTTCTTTCTTTCTCGTGTTTCTAATCTATCTCATTTGAAGCAAAGGTTTGCTATTGTAAATTGGAACTCTATGTCATGTTTACCCCACGATATATAAAACAGAAAGAAAAATAAGGTATTAATGTCTTCTCATAACAAAAAGTCTTGATGTCATCTGAAAAAAAAAAAAGATGAATCTGAATCTGATAAAAGGAGCCGTAGTAAAACCGTTAGTTAAGCGGATCAACTGTATGTGTGTGTTGATTAGACTTAGTTTTTAACATTTATATAAATTACATATTATATCTGATGAAAATTAAAACTTAAATTGCTAATATTATAAAATTACAAAACACACACACATACAGAAAAGATTTTTTTTTTTTTTTTTTTTTAAATGCCGATCACTCAATATTTCAACACTTTGAAACAAATTCAAATTTTTCGTAAATTGAGGAACTAAAATTAAGCTCATACAATTAAATGAAATCCAAAATTAATTCCTAATAAGTAACAATAAAACAAACGATTAAAATTGTAGCTTTTTTTTTTGTTAAATTGTAGTATGATTTCCACATAATTAAATAACAAAGAAAGAAAAAGCAAATAAATTCTACAACCCCCTATGAACATTTTACAGATGTACTACACTATTCCTCTCATGGCATCGAAGTGTCAAATAGTCAAGATATTCGCATTAATGTTACAAATCTATGTGTTACTAAAAGAATATCTTAGTTTTATATGCCTAGAAACATGAGTCTATCTATGAATTATTTTGATTCACATATTTTGTTTTTGAAACAACACATTAAACATACCATTTCATATTTTCAATGAAAGGCAATAAAAATACTCGTATGCGTAATCAATTGATTCCTTGTTTAAAATCTTAATCCGCTGTATAATGTTAAGAAATATTTCCATGATTTGACTGAAACACACACACACATATATATATGTATATATATATATATATATATATATATAAGTTTGTAAAACATAAAGTACATATTTTGAAACTTGGGTAGAGCAGTGCGTATTACATAGCTATCAGCAAAGCATTAAAGAGTACAATAGAACGACCTTCGGTTAATGTCAGCTCAAATACCCCATAAAGCAGGGGAAGTCCCGGAATTCCGCTTAAATTGCTATTAGTTGAGGCTTAGGATACTAGTGCTACACGCGCGACTTTCAAAGGGACGGTGATAGTTGCAGTAAAAACCTCGCATGAAATTTGCTCTGAAAATTTCGTTCAGTGTAAAAATAGAGTAACATAAAGGAGAAAGAAATTTTAAAAGACGGCGATAATGCGAGTTCATCACAATTATGAGCAGATATATCATCTTGCTATCCTTTCACGCTGACCACCATGAATGTGAACTGGTAGTTGTAAAGAAGCGAATCGGTCAAGTGAGAACAAAGTGTAAAGGAGTAAACTCAATTCCTTCTGCATCAAATATATATATAGAGAGAGAGAGCAATTTTAACCTCAACTGGTACTACTTCTGACGGTGATTAATACTTCATTCTTTTAGTTGTCAGATCGTTAGCTCATAATTTTGATTACTTTTAAATATTATTTTGTTAAACAATTCTTGAGTTTCCGGCTGATAATTTCAACCTTCTGATATGGTCACCGCAGTAACACCCATTATATATATACTCTTTCTGTTTATATGTATATATATTTATATATAAAGAGAGGTAGTAAATGGTGTTTATAATCTTTTAAAAATTTGTTTATTATGACGCCTCTTAGTAATCTTCGTTATCAATGTACGTACAAGGAAAGAAGATTCATTATTCAATAACCTAGAAAGAGTTTAATTTTTTTTAATGAACGCATGCGAAATGTTATAGCACCCCATTGCACATTTTATGAAAGTTTCTCCTTGAGGACATGTGGCTATTTCACAAAATGCAATTAGGAGTTTCAAATTCACATTTTATAACAGATCAACTACTTCCTGCATATTTTATGGAACTGATCTCCTTGAGAACTTGTGCATTTTAAATATCTAACATAAAAAAAAAAAGAACAAGGCTTTTCTATACCTGAATAAACAAAAACCATCATTTGGGTATGAGGAACACTTCTGTTTGACAGTTGTTTCTTTCAGCCCGCAACAGTAATAACTGCGAAGATGCTTTAATGTTCAAAATCAAATAGAAGGGATAGAAAAAAAATATCCCCTCTTGATTTTCTCAAGACAGAAAACTTTATTCAAGGCCAATACTTTCTAGGAAACTTAATTATCGCTAGTAAAACATAAATGCTCTCCGCGTTTGCGCAATAATGTTGAAATCATATGCTGAAAGGATATTCATTTAAATATGGTCATTTCTATTCTTCGACAGCATTAAAAAAAACTAATAATACTTTACTGCTTCAAAATTAGTGTTGGCAGTTCAGGTTTTTCCGCTTTAGTTTAATATATCACGTAGGAAATATCATTTGCGTCATATCTATCTTAGAGTTAGAAAGAACATAGTATACTAAGAAGAAACTTAGATTTAAAACATTTTTCGAATGGTGTGTAGTTGTACGTTGAAAATTGAATAAATTCAGGGCTGAGGGATTATTGTCGTGTTTTTTTATCTTTTAGACTTAAAATTAAAATTTAGTAAATAAATTTATTGATATTTTTTATCAGCATAGTTCGATTTCGGTTAATGTAGCAATCCTGCCTCTTTCTGAATGAACTTTAAGGATATTTCCAATTAGCAATGTAAATAGTTAATTATTGATGTGCATATATAATATACATAAATTTTAAAACTTATCATCTTGAATATAAGGAATATTTTTACATTTGAAAATTAAAGATGCGGCTTATTTGAGAACAAAATCAGCAATTCTTTAAAATCTGAAAAAAATGCATGACTCATAAATTAAGAGGGAAATCCATCAAAAAACTCCGATTTATTTTCGCTTAGGTAAATTTTTTATATTTTGGTAAAAATCTGAGAAAATACTTGAATCAGTATGCTGTTAAAAATCGTAACATAAATAAAATTGAGTTAGGCATAAATGTACAAAAAAATGCACATGAATACTAATTGAGATCTATAGGGTATGAATAAGAAGACGACTCCGCAAAAGTCTTCCCTGAAATCAATATTGGAACTGTTTTCTTGTGCTGCATATCCAATTGATGTTTTTAATTGCATTTGTAAATCTTTTTTTGTCGCTGATTTTGTTAATTCAACCATATTATTTTGTAATCCGCAGATTTTTGTTTTAAATTATTTTGTGGAATCCGAATTAAACAAGCTAAACATAATTTTACAACTATCAAGCAGAGATGCAAATAATGGGATTAATTATTATATACAACCATTTTTTTATATTTCTATAATTCTTCTTTTGATCAGAGTAAATTTATTACGTCTATTTGTTTTTTGAAAGAATATTTATTTTATGAGAACTGTATCTAGAATAGTATTTTTTTTTATTATGATATCTGAATGAAAATGCATTTCATTACGTCTGATACTTTTGTCGGTTTTGTATTCTTATTTCTTTTCTTTGTACATTAAAAATAAATTTTAGTGATGACTGAAAAGAGGTTAAGTTCTGAAGAAGATAGGAATCGGTTAACCTGACGTCTATCATATTATCCTTTAAATGTTTCTAGCGTCAAGTCATTAATTATGCATGTAAGTTTTCAAACTTGTTGAGCTCTCAGTGCTGCCTTTGAAAGGTTAGCGGTTCAAGTTGGAATTGATCATTTACCCAATCACAAATGCATTCCATCACTTATAAAACACCTGCAGACGTATTAATAATACATTTATGATATGTCATTTATTATATTTCGAATATTAATTTTAAAAACCGTGACTTATTTTGCCTAAAGCTTAATCCATTTTCGAGAGATTCAATATTAGCATATATGTCAAAGACAATCAAAACATGAACTTGCATATGTATATTAAAACTTTTTTGTTATTCGGTAAATGTTTTGACGTAAGAGGAGGAAGTACTTGATATACCTTTGTAATAACGGATGACCTTAATTTGTCATTAAGAAATAGTACATTGTCATTAATTAAAATTTTTTGTTCAATTGATTGTATTTTATGGAAGCATGAACATTTCTCACGGTTTTGTCGCAAAAAGACGGTCAAAAAAGATAAAAAAAACTTTAACAAAAAGGATATTTAACAATAATGCCTTGTTATATTGGATCTTAATATTTGACACATAAGCGTAACATTGCTATTGTAAAGTTCTTGACGTTTTTATAATCGTTGTTACTATTTATTCTACACAGTTTTTGTTGTTTTTCGTGCCTTACAAATTCAATGTGACTTCATTTAGTAAATGAGTGATTGTTTATTAACGTCGCTTTGAGAAGCAACTCGAAGACTATTGGCGACAGACCTCATAATTTTGAACCCAGGTGAAGTGGCGTGGATGACGTCTGAGCTGGCCTTCTCCGAATTCCCTCGCCACGCCAAGGGAGGACTTAGAGCCTCCACAGATTTAACGTGCATCAACCCCAGCTACACAGCTGGTCTTTAGTGGCATCAGGGTTCGAACCCTTGGCTGTACGAAAACCGCCATCCACGACCATGACCACTAGGCTATCGCGGCCACATTTTTTAAAAAGACTGCATCTATCTTAGACTGGCTGCCAACCACCGCATATTCACAAGCGCTACCCCCCCTTCTGCATTGTGCGGTGATTTAATCCCTAAGTGCATTATATTTCCATTACTTATTTACGAAGAGTTTAGATGTATTTTTATTTTATGTAAATGAAAAAGAATATCACCTTTTTCTGTGCTTCTGGCCTCCTCTCCATATTTATTTTTTAAAAAGATCTTTGATGAACTTAGAGAATATACTGGTTTTCAACATAAAAAGTATCTTTTTGTTTTGACTGAGAAAAATTACTTAAAAATGAAAGCTAGCGCTCGACGATTAGAAAAAAAAAAAAAGATTGATAGTAAGCAACCCCTTAGATCTGATTGACTGAATAGATATCAATCAATCCTGTTCAATGTTTCCAATTATTTACAAAAATGACTTACTTCAGTTTTTCTTTTCGTCGCCGCTGATAATGACTACAGGGTCGTGTCTGTGGTGCCTCCGCCTCAAGGCATAATCGGGAAATAAGATTTGGCCACAGTCAAAAAGCCGCTAACAAGGTGGCTGTGGTATCGGAAACGAGTCCTCTCGTTTGACGAAGGAGAAGCGTGGCGTAATTAGTTTTCGGAGTTTGGCAACAGTTTCGAAGGGACGATTTTTATTGTTGTTCTGTAAAGTAATTTTTTTCCCGTTCACTTCCTTCTGTTCCTTTTTATGTTTATTTTTTCTCCTCAGAGGCGAAGAGGTTAAGGTGACTGACCTGTCATGTTCCTGTCGGTGTTGGGTGGTCGAATTGAGAGGTCCGCCGGACACGTGGGACCCTCAGGGAATATTCGCGAACTCTCCACTTGATATTCTTCTCCAGCCCCATTTTGCCGCCCTTTTTTTCCGAATATCTATCACGCAAATTTTCTTTTCCTTTCGTATCGCTCTTGGGATTTTCTAATTAAATCACGACGTGATGGTTCATCCAAACTTATTTGTTTACCCCCAATTAAGAAGTATGTATAAAAGCATTCGTTTTCTTTATTTTAACGTCGCGTGAAAAGGAAATAGTCTATAATATTTACAGTCGGACGTCGCTAATAAATGGACTGTTTGGATAGGGATGAATTAGAGTGTAACAAAAAAAAATCATAGAAAATTCTGAAAAAAAGTGACCTTTGGCTTTCTAACAGTCCGAATTTGTGACTTTTTTTTTTTTTTTTCTTTTTTTTTCCAAATTTGGAGTAAGTTAAATCTTTGTCTAAAATTAGAAGTATTAATATCTACCGTTTTAATTCTAATTTTCATTTAGAATTAAAACGGTAGATATTAATTTTTGCTTCAGTTTAATTAATCTAAGGAATGTCTACTTATGATGAACTATGTAAATATCTTCACAGTCCAATTTTTAAGACTTTTTTTTTTCGTTGTTAATATTTTGTTAAAATACTTTGCATGACCAAAAAAAGTCGCTTACCTTAATATTTGGTTTGACCACTTTTAGTTCGGATTACAGCTCGTATTTGATGTGGTATTGTTTCAGTAAGATTCTATATGGCCACATCCCCTCCCTTATTGTGGTCTAGACTTGTAAGTAGTATTTCACTAAGATACTGAACTGATGACAGAAGGGACGAACACTTCGTTACCGATATTCCTGTAAATTTCAAAGGTTTTTGATTGTTTTAAGATCCTGGCTTTGTTGTGACTGATTCATGTCCGAAAATGAGTCCTCGTGATCCCTGAACCAGTTATGAATAATTTGTGCTCAATAGACTTCGGAATTGTCGTTCTGAAGTATGCTGGTTCTATCTGAGAAGAAAAGATCAATTGATGGGACGACTTGGTCATTTATCACAAGTTTTTTTTTTGTCACCTAGTAATCATGTTCGCGGTTTCGCGGCCGGTGGTTTTCGTTCTAGTAGAATTCAAGTTTCAAGCCGGTGAGTTGTGGGTTCAAGTCTTTATGCACTAAAGATCCACCATATAGCCGGAGCTGATGCACGTTAAATCTGTCGAGGCTCAAAGTCCCTTCGGGGCGTAGTGTGGCAGTTAAAAATATAGAGGTGGCCATCTCAGGTGTTATCCTCGTCACTTGACCAAAGTTAAACATTACGAGGTCGGTTGCCCACAGTCCTCGTGTTGCTTTTTGAGCGACGTTAATAAAACCAATCATTATTGTCACACATCGTTACATTGCCGTGAATTTAATAACTGATTTTTTTTTCACCAGTCGCTTAAGATATCTTCAGATCCAAAAATTAAAGTTTTTTTTTCTACCACTTTATTCCGAGATGTTGATGGTTCACCACTATCGTACCAGATTTTAATAATGCGATTGACAATTCTCAACCCAATGCTAGTTATTTCAGCGATTTCATTAATCGCGTTTTCGTTTATTGACGCAAGCCAATAATTTGACTCTTTTTAAACGCGGACTTTTGCACAAACGTGTGAACAGAAATGATCAAAATTGTACATTTCTTCAGAACTATTTTGAAGGATAAATTAGCTGCTGAAACATGTAAATCGCTGTGCTACAAAGCCAAACGAGCACTTCGAGCTTGCATATTTATCTCACGTGATTGATTTATTTATTTTGGCCACGTTGTGTAATTGCTGGCAATGTCCATATTAAAAGCATTTTTCTACATTTATTAATTTGAAATTTTTTGAAATACCTATGAAAATTAGAGAAATTTAACTGAATTAACTAGGAATTAGCAATGCCCTCACAATCAATAGACTAGTGGTTCTTAATCTTTTTAGTCTGACGACACCACTCCCACGCTTAAAAATCTCGAACGACCCCCTTCCCCCATACTTAAGCATGCATAAAATAAAAATCACGATGTTTAATTTCTAATTTAATAAAAAATGTAATTAATTAATATAACTTAATATTCTTATTTATTTAATTTTTAATAAAAACTTATTTTGTTAAATTAAAAGGAAAAACTTACAATTTTTATTTTCCTTGAGTAAAAAATAATTTTATCTTGAAATTTAAAAAAAAAAATTGCTTTCGCTTTAAATAATTATTGAAATAAATATCAATTTTAATCGAATGATACAGTAAAGTTGTACACTGTATCGTTCTTGTGATGTATACACTTTTGTCGTAACAGAAACAACTGACTATTCTAGAAAAGCGTTCTCTTACTAATCGCAGCAGCGCCGAGACTTATTCGCCTGTGTTGCGCAGGGCGCTACGTTTCACGCGTATACGGTCATATTTTGATTCCTTATGACGCGTATACGGTCATATCTGAATTATGCTGGAAATGCGATGCAAAATGCGATAATAATGCACTTGGGATATTTTTTCAATATGTAAATATGATTTACAGCTCAACTTACCTGTTTTACGATTTTATAATTGAAGGAAATCAATTGTAAAATCAGAAAATGTAACATTAAACGCGACGAGAATACATTTCGACCGACGTTTCTTTAAATTCATACACCTAAATTAAATTTTCGCAACCCCAACATTTCCTTTAGCGACCCAATTGAGGGTCGTGACCCACAGTTTAAGAAACGCTGAAATAAAGTATCCATTTATTCTATATTCGCCAGGAGAAAGCTGATTCTATAAGAACAACCAAAAAACGAAAAAGAAATGTTGTTATGCTAAAAGAGTAGTTATTTTTACTCAAAACATTTCAATTTAAATTGGAAGATACTTTAAGCGAAAAATTCTCATATTTAATTCGCATTTTATCATGTTTATTCTCGTACTTCCTGCAACAGCGAATTCGGCTCTCTTCAGTAGAGAAAAAACCCCAAGTCCACTTTCATTGAAAGCTGGTTTTACGTTCTGATAATTCGTACTGAAGGCCGACCTAATCATATTCTGACTTTCCGCGCTCCTGTGGCCTTAGGCCGCTTAACAATAAAAGTTAGTTAATAAGATAGATGATGAGATGGAAAAAAAAAAGACCCAAAGAAGAGAAGAGAACTTGATTTCGTTGATTTCATTCGTGGCAGGTTAAGGTTGAGCGACCTTTTGATCGGGCACGTTTTGTGGTTTGCCATGTACCAATGGAATGTTCTTTGGAGGAAATATTTGTTTACTTAAAATGTTTACGTTTCCTTCATTCTTATTTACATGCTTCTATTATATGAAAAGGATAATGGATTACAATTTTTGATAAAAATGAAAATAAAACACATAAAAAGAATTGGTCTGAATTTTGTTTCGGGTAAATTTGATTTTGATTTATGTACGACGACAAAACAAAAAGATCCTTTCTTACGTGTCAAAAATTTCACTTGTCTGATTGTGACTGTTTAATATTCTGTGGATATCTTCTTGTAACTTATGCTTAAAGATATGTCATACAAATGTTTTACTGAGATCACGATGCGATAACGTCATTGTTAAATGTATTTTTCACTTTCTTGTATATAAATCGCATTCATTGAAAATACTTACATTTTTTTCTTATGACAGATATCTTAGAGAGTTTTAGCTTTCTTTATATTAACAATTTTTTAATGAAATGACCCGTTTCTCTAGAAGTAATTTTGATAGTTCAAGAAACAGAAATATAATGAGGGATAATTGGTTTTCAATTGTGCTGAGATGTAATATTCTTTACGTGTAGTCTTTACATGAAAATGTGTAGAAGTCATTTATTTTTAAAACAAGTGATTTAATATTTTTTGAAATATTCATATCTGAAAAAAAAATGTAACAAAATTCTTATTGAACAATCAATATTTCACATTATAATTAAAAGGAAAAAAAAAGCTTTGGAGAATGTACTTAAAAAAAATAATTTAAACCAGTCTCTTGAATTTAAATTGTAACATTTTTATGCAGTTTCTGTACAAAATTCTAAAACTACGAGAAACTTTTGTATGGTTATTACACTGTAATTAAATACCCAAGAATTGTCTTACTACTCGTACGTGTTAAAGTGAAAGAGTATGAAAAAGAGAAATATTTTTCAAAATAATGTACTTTTTATTTTTTAAAAAAATGTTAAAAAGGTATTAAAAGCAATTAATTTCCTGAAAGGTTTTTATTATAAGAAGAATTAAGAGAGAAGTATGTTTGTTTTTTCACAAAGGAATCCCCGCCTCTTCTCAAACTCTATTGAGGCGGAACTATATAAATTTAGAATTGGCATGTTATTCGGTTTCTTGGAGAGAAAAAAAAGTCAATTTTTTAATTATCTGATGGTGTGAAATCATCAATATGATTTAATAGTAATACTTCAAAGAAACATGACCTTGCAAATATATATATGATTTTTATACTTAACTGTAATAGTTATCTATTCAAAATAAAACATTTTATTGTTTATTTAACCATTAACATTTTATAGTAATAATTATTTAATTATTGGATATTTATATACAACAAAAATTGCCTTTTTAGATCTCATTGTGAATATTTGCATACGATGGGGTATGTTAAGTTTTAATTATTACTAAGAAATAGCCAAAGTATTTTTATGAACTTTATTCTGCATATTAATTGAGCCTTTTTTTGTAAATAATGTTGTAAATTACAGCTATTAAAGTTTTTTTTTTTTTGTTTTTGTTTTTTTGTTTTAAGAAGCCGCAGTTTGAAGTAATTCCGCAGTGTGTAGAGGATAGAGTTCAATCTCTGTTGAATTCTACAATAAAGGTCTTCGGAAGGTCAAAAAACACTGGGAGACATGCATAATTCTGGATGGAGACTGTGTAGATAAATCTTAAAATTAATACATAAAAATTAAATTTCTACCTCTCGATTATTATTTAGTTATAATCAAAACTTTACGATACTACAAGTTACCTCAATCTACGGTTTTCTGAAACCTAACAAAGTAACAGTAATAGCTGTAGTTACCAACATTATGTACGTAAGGATCAATTAATATGCGAAATAAATTTTATCTAAATATCTGCTACATTTATTACAAAAATTAAAATTTTACGATACTCCGTCGTAAATTTCTTTAATTTTTTTTTGTTCTATCTATTTTTTAATAACGATGATTCGATATGTTTAACTTTAATTACGTAACTAATAATTCGAATGCGTAAAGTTTTTCTTTGCTGATTATTTTTCTGTCCTTAACGATGGTAATATAAATTTATTATTTTTACAACTCGTAAAAAGGTTTCCTAAATGTTTATTTTGTTTACGACATATTTTTATATTTAGCGTAAATTCTGTCGATTATTTCTCTATTATGTTTATATTCAAGAATACACAAATATGAACATTTAGCAACATGTTAGATCGAAATTTTATTGATATTCTACGTTAAACAAAATGTCATATATGTATATTTACCATATATATATATATATATTTGTATTACAAGCATTTATTATTTTTACTTGGCATAAAATGCCACTAAAGACCCGCCATGTTGACGGGGCTGGTGCACGTTGAATCTTAAGATAAGTAAATCTTTAAAAATCAAGGTCTTCTGGAAATGTGGTGTGGGAGTTAGGTGCCTTCTAAGGTGTCGTCCTCGTCACTTCACGGAGGTTCAAAATTATGAGGTCCGTCGCTAAAAAAACCTCGTGTTGCTTTGAGTGCGACGTTAATGAAGTCAATCAATATTTTGCATCGGATTTAATTTTTTATGTTTCTTAACTTTTTCTGTGTTTATATCATCAAGTGTATATATTTTGCATTTGCAGAAAGGGATTATCCCAATCTGGATTTTGTTACATGTGTGTATGTACTATTATTTATAACACACATTCCATGGATAATTTTTTAGTTTTTATATTCATTTTTTACGTTTTTGAGTTTGTAGTAGTTTTTGAGTTACGATTTTGAGTTTGTTTGAGTTTGAGAACGTAGATTCACTATCTTCAATGTAGCAAAGTTTGCTTCGATTTACTGCATACTTTTACCAAGTATTATACTGGGTTATTCAAAGTGATTCATCCGATTTCTAATTTCCATAATTTCCAAAATAAATGACACTGAATAAGTGATACTTGAATACAAAGGAAAAGTGTAGAAGTCTTATATTGCGAACAATATGTGGCCCTCGTGTGTTCACCGTGAAACTATTTCACGAAAGCTGTTCAAGAAGCTTTCACATAGCTACCTCACAGTTGGATAAGTCACACTGGTCTAGATGACGCGATGTTACACATATGTCCACCTAAGTCACCTGATATGGCGCCATGCGATTTCCTCCTTTGGAATTTATAGAAGATAAAGTAATGCGCCACCAAAACCCACAAATTTATTTGAACTTGAATGCAACGTGTTTGGCAGGAATTTACATATCGAATTCACATTATATGAACACTTGTAGAAAACTTTATATTTCCTCTTTCACATTCGTGTTTTACTTATCATTAATATGCCTTTTATTTATGAAAATATGGAGTTTTGAAATAGGATGAATTATTTTGAATAACTCCCTGTATTTATGACTACCCTGCGTATGTTTTTTTTTAAAAAAAATTTAAGTATTATATTTTGAGAAATCTTCAGTGAATTTTCTTGTGTTTATGTTTTTTTCTTCACTCGGTATTTATCAGTATGAATATCTAAAAATAAGCACATAAGAGAGTTAGCTTTTGGCTCTTTCGAGAAAATGTAAGATCAGCTCTAAGCATATCCAGTCGATATCTTTCTATCTTTCTTTATTTCATTAATTTTACCACACACGGGCGAGCTTATTTAATTCCACGCAAACTCTTTAAAAATACCAGTAGCGTAAAAGAAGTCGCAAGTAAGCAATTAAGCGTGAAGCCGATAACGTGGCTGTATTAAACTGTAAGAGGACGTACATATATACACACTGCAAGCTGCCGAATCTTCCGAAGATAAATAACGAATTAAAGTCCAGAAAGCCGAGTTTTTTTTTCCACATTATTATTCTCCATAGGGTTGAAAGAAAAACTGCCGAAGAAAAAAAAAATAGTTTTAGACTTTAATTAAAAACTTCCTTATTTTTTTATTATTTTTTTTTTCGGTATATTCTTTGCTTCAAAGAAGGAAATGCTTACGGTTTTTTTATATTTTTTATCTTTAATTCGGTGTCCATTTTTCTCCTTGCTTGTGTTTTCTTCAGAGTTCATAATTTTGTGGGGGTAAATATTGTGTAAAAATGTTATCAAAAAATTATGTTGAAAAAAAAATAATAAAGGGCATTTTTTCCCCCTTTCGTCCTCCCGTATGCGATAGCATATGCCTCAATTTTTTTTTTCTGCCGGGGAAAAAAAACGGTGAACCGACTACCGTAGGGACTCTTTTTATTATATGCGTATTCCGTAGCTTCTTTAAATTTTCTCCATGAATGAGTTTTCATAGAATGTCAACTTCGTAGATTAAGTTAAATTCTGTGGTATTGAAGAACAAACTTTAAAGAACATCATTAGTTGGGTTAATTTCATAAATTATTTTTATAATTATTTTAACTGCTCGGCGATTTTTTTTAAATTTTATATGTTTTAGTTGCTTGTTATGTAGGAAGAATTGAGGGTGATATGTGTATACAATATGAAATGAAAGAAAATAAAAACATTTTTCGCATCTAATAAGATTTATTGTACAACGTAGTTTCCATCGTTACTAATGGCATCATCTTGTTAACAGGATGGTAATTGGTAAATACCATTTTTCAAAAGCCTGGTCTTTGAAGGCTAAGAGCTCTCGTAGTGCATGGTTGATATCTGCTTCAGTTTTAGTTTTTTTCTCCCTTCAACAATTTTATATAGGGAGAGAAGCAAATGACAGTCGGATGGAGCTAGTTCTAGGGAGTAAGGTGGATGTGGCAGGATTTCCCATCCTAACTGTGTGATCCAAAGCAGCATGTGGTCTGGCATTCTCCCGTTGCTGTACGAATGCTTCTTATTGAACATCATCAGCCTCTTTTCTTTGAATGCTTTGCTTCAATCATCCATTTGCTGATAGTATCTCTCCGAATTTTATCTTTTTGTTAGGTTTCAAAAACTCGTAATGTATTTGTCCTTGGACATCCTACCCTATACACAGCATTCCTTTATTCAGGCCCAGTGTAGGCTTAGAGAGGGAGGAAGCAAGTTCTCCGAGTATGTTCTTATCCTTACAATGCTTTCATAGGTAATCTATTTTTCATCATCAGTTATCACCCGGTTCAATAAGGGTTCGTTTTTGTTCCAGACAAGCAGAGATGTGGACATCGTGACTTAAACAATTTTTCTCACTTACGTCATGAGGCACCCATCTTGAAAATTTATAGGCCAATCTTGGTTTACGACAGTAATTATATCGTACAATAAATATTATTGAATGTATAAAAAATGTGTTATATATATATATATATATATATATATATATATATATATAAGAAAGAGAGAAGAACGAAGAAGAAATAGGAGTAGACGAAGTGGAGAATTTTATTTTTGGTGGAAAAAATATATCGATTTAAAAAGAAATCAATAAAATAAAATTTGCTTTTCGCTAAGTAATAGTGAAGTAAAAAATGTAATAATGTGGAGAGGGAGGTGCTATCTCAGGTGTCGACTTTCATCTTTTGATCGAGATTCAAAATTATAAGGTCCTTTTTTAATGTCCTTCATCACAATAATTTATTCCAAAAAAATTGTTCTGATTTTTGTAATAATTTCAGTAAAAGTAATAAAATGCCTTGCTTTTAAGGTAATTTCGTCTCGTGGTTAAAATCATTTCATGTGTTATCTGAATATCATTTGATAAATGAATAAAGCAAAATGTTTTCTGGAAATATTAGTATTTAATATTACATTTAATCTCTCCTTCCGAAAACAACCCCCCCCTTATTCAGCCATTGTCTTTTATCTACATTGATTTTTAAATTAGGTTAATTGTTTGAAGTTACTCATTTTGAGTAAGCTATCAAATTAAAAAAAAAAATATGCAAATATACATGTGAAATTTTAGAAACAAAAGATAAATTTCCAAATTTTGTATGACTTAAATCATTTCTCTATTTTTCATATGTATCGATTCATTGTTGCCATTTTATTGATACATTTTGTTTTATTTATTTATTTTTGCATCAGGTTTTTGTCAATGCTATATATCTTGATGAATATGTTATCAAACCTTCCAAAATAATTTCTTCCTTTGAAGTTAGTCGTTATGTACAAATAAGTCAACATGTTATTCTTACAAATTACCCGTTTACTCTCTTTGAAATGAAATGCTGTACATTATATTCTTTTGTGATCAAAACTTTTATCTTTAGTTGGAATGTCATCCATTCACTTTTCTATAGAGAGATGGTTTTGAGCATTTTAATGACATATTTGTAATTCTGAACGTGTTGTTTTGTAAAATGTAATCCATTGTATTGTATAAAAAAAACAACACTTAATGTAAAATAAATTGAATCTTCAGTCATTTAAAGTCACAAAACGAAAAAAAAAAATTTATTGTTACATTTTTATATTGTTACTTTCACTTTCCCCCCTCCAGAATAAGTTTTTGATAGCAATGCTTCTCTTTAAGTAGATGCAATTTCACGTCGTTGTGCTGTTTTTTGAAGAAAATTATTTGATTGAAAAAAAAAAGTCTTTTATCTGTACTTCCACTTATAATTTTTTTAAAAAATCTTTAACGCTCTTTTCTTAAAGATAATTTATGTTCAATTTCTTTTAATTGCGAAGATTTTATACCTTAACAAACGAATTTTTTTTAATTGGAGTTTTTTTTCACATACGATTTGCCATTATAATTGTTGCTATCAAATTATAACACCTTAAACGCATATTTGTTTATTTGGTTTAATATCGAATATCTTAGGTTTTTTTTCTCGTGCAACCTGTTAAAATGTGAGGCAACGAACTAGAATTTTAAAAAAAATCGTCTAATTGTATCGTCTAATCGTCTGAAGAATCACATATATTCTCCAATTCTTCATTTTTGAATAGCTAATTTCTTATCCATCTGTTATTTAGCTACGTGTTTGTTTTCTTTCGAGAAAACGTCATTCCTTATTAAATCTGAACTTTGCAATCCTTCGTTTCCTTCAAGGTTTCCTAATCTCTACTTTTCCTTCCCTTCCCCACCTTTTATACATTGGACATCACCAGCAGACAGAAAAAGCACTGCAAAATGCGAGAAGAAAAGCTAGAATAAAAAAAGAAAGAAATCGAGTCCGCTAAGAAGAGGGCCTGTGTTTAAGTAGGACCTTTGGCGCCGGTCGCCATGTTGGTGACCTTCAAGACCTTTCTCCGGACCCCATAAGGGAAAAAAAATGAATGTGAAAGGTTTCTTTCGTTGCTAGGCTCTGTTGCTACTGCATTGAGTAGTTCCTAAGAAATTGTTTTAGGTGTTGGAGAGAGAGTTAAAAGTCGTTCTATGAGCGTAAGCGGGTCGTGTTCTTCTGCTTCTCAGATTTAAATCGCGGGAGTTTTCTGTTATGAAAACGGTTTTGGGTCTTTATATGAAATGTTCGTGGTCCCACAGATACTGTTCATAAATTGTGTAATGGATTGTTCTTTGAAAAGTGAGATGTTATTTATGGATAAATCGAATTTTCTCTGTGATTGAAAATAAATTGTTTTGCACTTTTTATAATGTTTCTTACTTTTTCTGTACATTTGTTGAATGTATTACTGTTTCTAAAGAAAATTCCTTAATTTAAAAAAAATTGTTATCTGAATCTTATCTAAAAAATGTTATTTTTATTATGATTTTCTTATCTTTCGCATCGCCTTTATGAAGAGGGATGATACCATTTTGCTGAAAATTTCTTAATTAAAAAGATTATTATCGCAATAAACTTTTTTTAACAGAAAGTTTTCCAGTTGTTCCATTTTCAAAATTAAAACACTTGCTTATATTAGTTTGATTTTATATTTAAAAAAAAAAAATTGTGTTTTGTATGTTTAATTATTTTTTGCTCTTGCACCTAATGAAAATGTGAGGCAACTTTAAGTGATTTGTAGGTGTGAGGAAAATCATTAAAATTGTTATCGCTTATCTGTATTTATGTATGTAAAATTTTGCTTGGAAGTTTAATAAATAGCCTTCGCGTTAAGTGCGGCGTTAATAAATAATCAATCTGAAATTTAGTGCGATGAAAAAAAGGAATAAAAGAAACGTTATAAGATTAAATATTAGTAATTAAAATGATAAATTTAAATGATTTTTAAAATTGAATTAAGTGTAAACAAGTGATTAGAGTTTTTAAAACTATTTTCTGTTGATGTAATTTTTATTGACGCTTTATAACCATAATATTAAGAAATTTTATATTTATTTATTTTGGAGATCGTTTTAGTCAAATACAGCGTGTTTGAAATATTGGTAGGAGAATCAATTTTTTTTATTTATTCGCTCTGAAAAATAATCAATTTTAGCAACGTCAGTATCTATTTACTGAACTCTTACTTTATTTTAAGTAAGAACTCTTACTTTATTTTAAGTAAGAGTTCAGTAAACTAAAGAATCGTTAAAAAAATAGTTCAATTTTAAAAGAAAAGAGTGTATTTTGGCAAGATAAATGAAAGATGTATGCAAAATACACATTAATGTGGTAATGCGTTATGATTTTCGTTCATTGGAAACATTTATTATTTTCTAAGGAATTAATTTATTTTGTTTACATTAATATACAACTTAATACATATTATGATTTTTGCTGTGAATTAAAAAAAATTTTAATGCATTTTAAATATTTAATTTAAAATCGGGAATAATAATCCATTAAAATCTTCCTGTATTTATTAGGAATTAATATATCATTAGGTTCTGTTCAGCGTTTAACTCCATTTCAGTTGCAATTTTTTTCCGAAACTGAATGTATCTCTGCAAATGGTTTAAATGTACCTAAAACATATTTCAATTTACAGTTTCGAAATCCGAAAGAAAATGTAAATAATAATCCTTCTTTCGTCTGTGACTTTTCTAGTTTTTCTTTAAAAGGGAATAAAAGAAGGAAGGGGAGAGAGAGAGAAAAAAAATTCCGTCATTTGTGTTCTACGTAGAAATGATATTTTCCTCTTCAGATCTATCTATTCTTGCCTAAATAGAACGTCGGGGAGGAGAGAGAAGACTGAAAAGAAAGACACCTGTAAATGAGCTCATTACGTCGTAATTAGAGCTGTGACCGCCAGGGGGCGGGATTGTGAAAAGAAGCTCTTTAAAAGCTGATGCTTTAAATGGTCTCCGAATAATTTTTTTCCTCCTTTTTTTTGACTCATTATACTTTTTTGTTTTCTTTTTTCCCCATTTTCATGAGCTCACTTTTCGGGGCTTTTGAAATATTAAAATGGAATGACTGTTGCTGATGGAAAAAAAGAGCAAATGCAGGGTTACCTTTTTTTTTTAGAGGCAACATAATAAGAGAAATATTTTAGCGTGAAATGAGTGTTGTCTGTAATTAGAATTATCAGTGGCGGATTATGATTATTATGGGACCTTTTTTTTTCCTCTCGTTTTCTAAAGAGTTTGATAATGGCGAGCTAAACTTTGAAAAGTTGCATTGGCATTAAAAAAAAGATGTTAACTAGACTCAGAATACATGATTCTTCCCCCCCCCCCAAAATAAAAAAAATATGAAGAAAATAATCATTGTAGGATAATTTTAAACTTTTAAGTTGTTAAGTTTAATTTCGAGAATTTTATATTAAGAAAAATGGGGGAATAACTTTTGTTCTTATTTATAAATTTACACTCTTTTGAACTCGTGTGGTTTCGTTAATGATTACAAGAATTCTTTTATTAAAAGCATAGCTTCCATTTTTTAAAAACTGGTATTTTTCTTACCTTTACGATGTAGCAGTTATTAGTATTATTTTTTAAAAAATTCTTTCTTATTCTGTAGGTTTTTAAATAAAGTTGCAATCCTTACATTTAAGGATTTCCGCTTTTAACTTTTTATATTATATCAGTTGTAAAAATCCACCTTTTGCTAAATCATTGTTTTTTCGTGCATTAATTCACTCGGTTTTATTTTTTGTTTTAAATTACGTAACATGCATTATATGATAGCTGCTTTACTATAAGAATATTTTGATGCTTAAAAAATGGCACAAAAATCAGAAATTAAAATCCGATTTCATTATGAAACCCTACTTTGATTTTAAGGATTTTGAATAATATCTTACATTTTTTCGATTTAAAACTATAATATTAAAAATATATTCCAAAAGCTGTTAAAGAATTATCGCTGGTTTAAATGAATTAAGAAATTGTATTTTGCTTTTTTTTTTTCAATACAAATAAAGAAGATATATTTCCATTACTTCGAATATAAAAAACGAATTAATTCTACGAATTCAAATTTTCCGAAAGAAACTTTCTAAGTATGTGTGTATGAGCAAGAAAAATTTAATTTCCCCAGACTTTGTTACATTTCCAAACTTTGAACTTATAGACCCCCCCCCTCCCCCACTATTTCTACTTTGAGTGCTCTGTTTTTTATATTCTGTTATATTTTAAAAAAAAATTATGCACATTTACGACAAATCAATATAATTGAAAAGAGAGTTATTTTTATCGTATAATAGCTTTGTTAATATTCAGAAAGAATATAACGTTCTTGCAGAACCATTAACTGTCCACACCTATATACTTCATTTAAAAAGATGAAACGTTATTTTTCTTTTTGACCTTTTTTTTTTTATAGACACATCGTTTCGATTATAAAAGGAGGGGTTTGGTACCATTGTCAGAGTTATGAGGGTGGAACTAGTTTTAGATCGAACGCTATAAAGAAACTTGAAGAAAGGCTGGAAGTGGGGTCTCTAATCATATAAAGTCGAGCAGTCAAGAGTCACGGATGTAGCAAATTACCGCAGACGATTATAGAGTTCCCGCGGAAATTGCTCCCCCAACGGCCTCAACTACAATGAGAGAAATACTGTTGCCACTAACGGCGGCTTATCTCTATCGTCTGCTAGTATCGCTGGAACAATCGTTCCTTTTTCCGCGCTGAATAAATAAATACTTTGTTTTTGCTACAAAATATCTATTTGTCTGGAATGCTTGTGGTACATCCTTATTTACTGTACTAAAGCTAAATCACAATTGTTGTTCTCTGATTAAAAAGATGATTCATTTAAAATAATTGCTGTATAAAAACTTTTGTTTGAAATAAATTTTGTTTCCAGGGTATTTTAATTTCGTTTTGAGTAGCTTTATTTTGTTTCCAAGAATGATTTTGGGAATGTGAGAAGTTTGTAGAATTTAAAGTTTGAATGCGAGATATAATAGTTCTTTTTTTTTTTTTTTTTAATTTCTTGAATATTTTATTTTATTTGTTTAAAAAGAAAATTGAATGTAAAATTTATTTAATCCGTGGATATTTTGCTTACAGTAACTTTAGAATAATGATATTAATCTATACGATTAGTTTTTTTCAAACGTTTCGAAAAATTGAAAATTAGGAACTATTTGTTGCAATATAATAAACAAATTTATGTATGTAGTTACATATTAACAGGGTTTTATGTTTCACTTTTTATATGATTGTTGATTTCTCGAATGATTGAAAGTTAAATTGATGCAATGAAATTCTTTTATCTTTAGAGAATACAATAAAAATATTCATTATGTATATCATATACTTCCAAATTAATCGGTTGGTTGATTAGCTGAAATTAACTAGAAAAATTAAGTTAATTAAACTAGAAAATTTGCGATGGATCTCGTAAATTTAGATAACGAAAATGACAATCAAATTAGCTGTCGAAAATTACAGTTACATTTTTAGGATTTTTTGTTAAACATGTAGTTGATGAACAAACATTTGAAATTTGCTCGCGCATTCTTTTATCTTTTTTTTTTTTTCGAAAAAAAAAAAAAAAAAATCGATTAAAAAAAAAAAAAAAAAAAAAAAAAAATCTTGTACGAGATTTAAGATTTAAAATTGTTCAGAAATCTTCATTTCAGAATGTGATTCACAATTTCAAGGAATTTTAGAAAAAGAAAAAAATCAGTGTAGTTGGAATCTGGCAAATTTTGAATTCCGATTGCTACTAAGATTGTGTGTGTGTTTAACTCTCGTGTTCACTCAAAGGGCGACGTGAATTAGCAATCAATCAAGCAAGCAGTACTGATTGCAATGCGAGGTAATTGTAATAATTAAAAATTTAGAATTATGTGATTGCTTATTAACGTTGCACGATAAAGCAACACGAGAACAATTAGCGAAGGACCTCGTAATTTTGAACCTCGGTCAAGTGACAAGGACTGCATGCGAGATGGAACCTCTCTTTCCAGACTTCCGCACAACACCAACGATAGGACTTGAGACCTCGACCAGATTTAACGTGCATTAGTCTCGCTGCGCGGCAAGTTTTTAACAGCATCAGGTCACGACTCAAAGAAAACAATTCCGCCTGCGACTATGACCATTAAGCTACCGCGGCCACCGAATTTAGAATTGAAGCAGAATGAAAAATTTTCATATAGCTTGATAGATTAAGAGATTAAACTCCAATTCAGATGCTTTCCGATTGAAGTTCATTATTATATTATCTATCGAAATGCGCATATGGTTTTATTACTTTACAATATTTTGAATTGCAATTTTTCTTATTACTAAGCGAAGGAAATGAAAATTGAAATTTCTCTAAACTAGTTCTTTTTTTTTTCTCCCCCTTCTCATTTTGTTTCCATCGAAAATTTGAATCTTCAAACTTATACCATGAACTTTTGAACACACCTGCGATTCAAAAAAGAAAGGAAAAAAAAAAAAAAAAAAACCACGCCTGTGACTTTTTTATGTACTCAAAATATGTCTTCAAAACACAATCCATCGTGGATCTATTAGAATTCCGGGTCGGAACCCGTTCCACTCTGATCAGATTTTTTTTACCCATATGGTGGAATCATAAATTACTTAACCTGGATCTGCGAATAATTTTACGGTTTCCATTACAGCACTCATTCCCCATTTTCCCGATCTTATCTTAAAATAATTACGCACGAAGTTACGAATTAGATAGAAGGGCCGCTCTCTTCCCCTTTTCTAAGAGAGAGAACCCGATCTCATCAGTCGCCCTTCTATCTCCAGCGCAATAGAGGAAGAATCCTTACCCTAATTAGCCTAGAAAGGCACAGTGACTGGAACGGTATCCGAACATTTCCACCGCTATCATTAACAGCTTTACTGATGTGCGGAGTTAGCCATGCCTGACGAACTTGGCGAATATTTGGGAAGTCAGCGCTGGTAGCTGTCTTCGGCAAATCCTGTTTTAGTCTTTGACACGGGCATCTTTTAAGGATGCTATCCTCTCTTGCGGTCGAAGTGATTAGAGTTGAGGTATTAGGAGTCATTTGAATTCTGTGGTGAAGTGTCAAAGCACTGAAGAAGGGTGACGCTTAGTCAGTGGGGCTTGACGTGTCAACGTCTTAATGTCTTAGCGGGTACGAGAAGTCATCGGTTTGTTTACGTGTTGGGTACAGTTTGGTCAAGATTTTTTTAAAATCTTACTGACTCAATATTTATTTAATCTAACTTACAAGCTTGAGTGATAAAAATGATGCTACAAAATGAAGCTCATCCTGGAATTTTGTTGCTGATTTAACGATTTTTTTTGTTGAAAAATGGAACCTTTAAAATAATTTATGTAATGGGAGATATTGAATCGTTAGATCACGGTTTTAGATCTGGTGTTCTTAGATCCCTCAGGGTATCGCAGGCCTTATCCCTTCTCCAACTTGGATCAGAAAAATTCTTATTTTCTTGTGATAACTAATAATTTATTACACAGTACACATTTATCCGATTTCTTTATCGGATAAATGTGTACTGTGAAAAGTGTGTGACAATAATATTAATTTTATAGCTCATTTAGAATACCCTTCTGTAAGTTATATTTATAATTTCAATGGTACTTTATTGTATATTTATTATTGTAAAGGGGAAATAAACTAATCTTCTTGCCTATTCCACATCATCACCCTTTGGAGATACAATGACTCATACATGATTAGAAGAAAGTGGAGAACAAATTAGTTAATTGGATCATGGTTGCGATTGTCTGCAATTACGTATCTTTATGGAGGAAGAGAACAAATATGTCATGATTAAAAATTATGATTCTTTTTGTTGTATAATTTCCCTAACTGCATTTTGTGAGAAATTTTCAGTGAATGAAATTTATTTGAATCAAAAAGGATTGAAATCGTTGTTATACATTTGTTGTATTTAGACTCTGGAAAAAATTCGAGCTCAAGTTTTGAATATTATTATTCATTAAACATTCTATTCAATTTATGTATGCTTCATTATTCAATTCAATTGATAATTGTTTTTTTTTTAATGTTGTTTACAAAAGTGGAAATATATTGATATAAAATTTAATGTAGGAAAATGAAAATGTTTTTGTTGCTTCATCTGGCCGATACGTATATAAAATCTTTTGTTGAAAGTTAAAAAGAATTTCAATAGTAGTCCGCAATTTTTCTTTGCTTATTACATAAAAAATCTGAAAAATATTTATAAATTGCAAAAATCTAATAAATGTGTTATTATTTCTGCAAAAAAAAAAAAAAAATGAAACGTAGTTTTTTGTGGTATTAATTCTGCTTAAAATTTTGGAGGACCATTTGTTTAATTTAATATTCAATATGAAACAGTTCAATTTTTGAAGAGAAAGAAAAGCACAGAAAATACCCATTATTATTTCATTAATATATTTTATGACTTAAGAAACATAACGTACATATTATTAATTAAAGACTGCATGTTCTTAATATCAATTCAAAATAAGAATTATCGCATTTATTTCCTAAATATCAAAAATAAATAGCAAATGCATTTTTTTTTCCCAATATGGGTTATTTCAATTGCAGATTTTGCAAGAAATGTTTTTTTTTTAATGAAAGAAAATAAAATTATGGAATGAGTTGATAGTTGCATAGGCATTATCCTTTCAACGTGTGAGGTCGCCTGTTAGACAAAGCAAAATCTTCGTTGCCTTTCTGTTGGGAGTAAAACGTCACAACAATACGACGATATTTTTTTAACCTCAGTTAAATCTGAAACTGCGGCGCAGAAGTTGTCCAAACACATGATAGGAATCTTTATCTGTATACGAAAGATGGAGTGAAATGAACATTCATACTTATCTTATCCTCAATAAATAAATAAATATTTTTTTTTTTTCAAAAAAATGAAAACAATCCCAAAATAGTAAGTACACTGGAATAATGTTTTTTTAACTTCCACGCATCTTAAAATTAATAAGAAATCTGATGAACTTGTACTTATATTATTTGAAAATTTACTAAACTATTATTTAAACTCGTAGTAGATGTTAGTAAGTTTTTTTTATAAATACTATGTTAATATATATACATATATTACTTGAAACACTAATAAAATAAGTCGAATGTTGTCTAACGAAATTTTTTGAAACTGTTAAAAATTAAGAAGGTATGTAATAAGTATGTTAATATTTTGGTTATTACTTTACAATTATAAAATCTATTGAAATCGTATACATTTTTGAATATGAAGTTTAGAAAATATAGTTTGCTCCATAAGATATAATAAGGCTACAATGGAACGAAAATGCATGCTAGAGTCCACTACGACGTTTAGATGCGGATTCAGTTAAGATTATAATACGAAGTTTTACTGTATAATCATGGTTTAAATTTTTTTAAATCCTTTTTTTTCCCTTTCGAGGGAACACAAATTTGAGTAAGAGTAAAATACATTAATCAGAATCGCACGCGTTTCATTTTGTTCTCTTTATCAATATACATTATACAAAATTGTTCTCTTTGCCTTATTTTTAATTTCTTTATATGTATTATTTCTTGTAAAAAGAATTTTAAATGATTTATTTATTTTTCCGTAGAGTTTCCTCCCTCTTCTCCAAATTTTTATCATTAAACTCATGAACGGACTTCATTAACTCAATTTCAAATGGTATACAAAAATAATTTTCATATATTTTGTAATGCACAGGTCATGGTAAATTGATTCTTTGAATATTGTGAATATTGTTTGATATGTATATCTAGTTTCAAAAGTAAAACAATATTTTGTTATTAGAATTTGAATGAATTTCTGAAGTGAATATTTGTCGACAATTAAATTGACCATCATATACATATTACATTTTTTTTTTTTTGTAACTGGTATGAGATGTTAAAAGATTTTGAAAAAAATTAACGAATGGGATAAAAAAAAAAACAACTTTCCAAGTAGAGTATTAGAAAACATTTATTGAACGTTATTTAATTTTTTTCTAGGATTGTGTATTGATCTTTTCTTACTTGATAAGATTATGAATAACTTCATTAAGTAAACACATATTCATATCTTAATTTATAGTATATTGAGCAAGAATGTCTCCTGTTATTTGCTTGTTTATTTAAAAGGACTTTTATAATAAACTTTCGAAGGACTTTTATTATGAGACTATCAGTTACAAATTCTCGCACCTTTTCAGATTACAAAATAATTAATATGCTTGTAGATGTCAATATAGAAAAAGTTTATTACACAAAAGGGCAAGTTTAATTAATAGTTTTTTTCAGATAAAGCACTTTTTTTCTTTGGCTAGAAATCCAACTGCTGATTCCATCTCTTTAAAGATAAAACAAAAAAAATAATTGTAATTTAGTAGTATATTGTTAAACACAAATTAGCTAAAAAAATAAAATTTTAACTTACGGGAGCTATGTAATATTTCCAAATGTAATGAAATTTCTTATTTTTATTTTTCCGAATTCTTGTTATAATGTGAATTGAATCGCAAACATTCATATTAAACGAACGAAGTCTCACAGAACTTGAAAACGAAACTATATATTTTTATCTTTAATATTAGTAATTTTAAATTATAGTAACACAACGCTCCAAATAATAATAAGAAATTGATACTCAACCTTTTTTTTTAAAAAAAAATTCTCATTGTATTACTTAATAGCAGTATTCAAACCTGTTTCTGTAAATAAGTTAAAATAAGAGCTGTGGAAAAAACAAAACCCATATACTTATAGTTTATTCGGAAAAATTTTTTTTCTTGATATCCAGCATATTCTTGGAGTTTATCAAATAAAATTCGATAACTTTTTTCTTTACCCATTTATTAAAAATTACTGCATTAACATCTAAGTATTACACCCGTCTAGATTCCGCCCCCAAAACATTCGAATTCCGGTCTCGATGCATCAGTTTATTACAACAACGTTCCACTTTGACACCTCACTTTAATCACAAACCAACCTTCCCCCATATATACATCTATATCCACATCTTATCCCGGCCCTCCCATCCAGTAAAAGTGAGCATCTTGTTAATCCGAAGAGATCGGGGCTTAACTTTAATGGACATCGCAGTGACTTGGAATCCATTATCACTGATTGGTTCCTTCTCCTGCTCTCTTAGCTGTTCGCGCTCCACTATCGCTTACGGGTTGCCCTCTATTGGCTCTGGAGCTCCTTTTGGCGAAGAAAAGTTGGCGCGATTTTCGAATTAATCATGTGTAGAGATTGGATATTCGGTGCTCCCCGATGCAGGACACCAGTAATGAAAAAAAAAGAAGAAAAAAAACACTGTTTTTATACATATTTTAATTCGATTACAAGTATTTGGTATACAACATGTAAAAATTGAATGATCCCCCCCCTTAACAACTTTATCTTGTTTTATATGATTAAACCTATTTTTTTAAAAATAAATTTCGAGTTACAGAATTTTCTCAGCAATTGGTCAATACTTTTGTTTATGCATTTCTGAATTCTTTTTAGTCTCTTCTGCTTATAATACGATGACTTTTATATGAAATTTATTGCTTTTTGTCGTTAATTTAGGAAAAAAATATATATTCTGTTACATTTCTATGCATGGAAAGTTTCCGATATCTATCAATAATTTCATAGATATAACTCGATACTTTTTATTCGTTACAACCAGCGCTTCTTAAACTGTGGGTGGCGACGCAAAATGAGGTCGCAAATCGAAATGTTTTGGGTGCGAATATTTAATAAAGATACACACATTTAAAGAAGAATTTTAGTCGCAATCCATTCATTTTTTTTAATAAATGACGTTTTCTGTGTAGTGCAATTATAAAATCGCAATACTGTGTAGATGAGGTGCAATTCATATTTACATGTTGAATAAAATACCATTAAACGCATTATCCAGGTGTCGCTTTGCAATTCTCGCTCTTTACGAAACTCCTTGACTCAGTGTTATGTCTGTGCTAGAGCCGAATTTCTCACAATTTCTGAAATGGCATTAAATGTTTTTCTGTCATGCAGAACCACATGCTTAAGTGAAGGAACTTTAACGCTATTAAATCTAAATATCGTTCAGCGCTGAAAAACCTTGAAGATACTTAACATTCAGCAGCGTCAAATACGAGTGTTGCACCAAGATTTAATTTGTTATGCAGCAAAACAATTAAAGGCGAGATTTTCTTTCGTTAATTTTCGTATTCTTGAAGCGAGTTCTAAAACTACTGCTTTTCTTTTCTTTCCTTTCTTTCTTTCTTTTGTATATGTATGTGTATTATTTCAATTATACGATTTATTATAAATCTTATTATTATAAAATGACATAAATGGATACCTGTTAAGAATAAAAATTACGATCGTTTCATTTTAATTGAACAAAAGAAGTTTTAATTAAAAATTAAATGAATTAGAATTTAAATTTATTTATTTTTAAGTTAATTTAGAAATTAAACAACTTAATCCCCCCTACATGTTTATGGTTCGGAGGAGGTGGAGGTGGAGTCTTACGAAATGTTTAAGTATGGGATAGGGAATGTGAAATAGAATTTTTTTAGAGAAGGGCTTGATTTATGCTGCAGAAAAATATTTCAATTTTATATAATGCTTGTAATAATAATTCATATTGATGTTAGTCAAGAAATAGAGCTCATCTTCCTGTTATTTTTCTTAAGTATATGAGTTCGATTCCTTAATGAGTGTGAGACTCTTAATTTAAGATCGTGGTGAGTATGAGACTCTTAATTTAAGATTGTAATGAGTATGAGACTCTTAATGTGAGTTTTTAATGAATACGAGACTCTTAATGTAAGATTGTTTACAGTATGAGACTCTTAATGTGAGATTATGTTCAGTATGAGACTCTTAATGTGAAATTATGTTGAGTATGAGACTCTTAATGTGAGATTATGTTCAGTATGAGACTCTTAATGTGAAATTATGTTCAGTATGAGACTCTTAATGTGAGATTATGTTCAGTATGAGACTCTTAATGTTAGATTTTGATAAGTATGAGTGAATGTGTGAGATTTTCTTAAACGTACGTATGAGAAATATCGGACATTCTTTGAAAAATATATTTACAGTTCTTTATTGCTGGAATAAATTCCTGCAAATAATATTTAATTTTTGTTTGAAATAATTCTGTATTGTAATATTTATAAATTAGGAAAATAGATTAACAATGTCTGACATTATTGCTGTTTCCTTTGATACATACTGTTTTAAAAACTGCGAATGAGAGAGTTTAATGCGGATAAAATTATTTTTTCACTGAACAACAATTTGTAATGAAAACTTTTAATGTATTAATCTCGAAATAATTGCACTTCGCAATGCTACTAAAATTTATTTCTAAAAGTTTACTTTAGAGTGCAACAATGAATGATTGCCTCCAAATATTTACATTGTTCAAAGAATTAATTTAGAGGAATACATATCGAATGCTATTATATTTTTGCAATGTTTTGCTTTGCTCAAAATTCATTAAAAAATATTAATTCTCAAGCTAATAATTTCTTCTTTGAAAGCAACCTCATATACATTTATAGGAAACATAGATCTTAATACAGAAAATTATTTAAAATGAGTCATCCGATTTCAAAATACTATATTTTCTTCAATAAACCACACAGAATGATAGGTAATACATAAATGCAAAGAGAAAGTATAAATTTTTTTTGTTTTTGTTTGCAAGCATGCGATGGAGCTTCCTTTAGTTACACGTATGTCAATTCGATAGTTTAATTCCATCCTAACATGTTGTAAAGTGTCAGTAGCAATTGGATTGTATAATTGCAGGAATCCGTTCTTTAAGTTCACATGAATCAGAAGGTTGTGATGGCGCATGCACTTCATCTTTTACAAACCTCCAAAGGATGAAATCGCATGGGTCGTATCCAGCTTAGTGACTTAGGTGTCCAGCTGTGCAACATCAAGTCATCTGGTCCACTGTGACCGATACAACTGCGAGGTAGCTCCGTAAAAGCTTTTAAAACTCGCGAAATAGCTTCACGAGAACCATTTATTTATTTTTTCAATATAAAACTTCCACATTTTTTATTTGTATTCGTGTATTACTTATCATTCTGTGTCGTTCATTTTTGAAAATATGGAATTTTGAAATTGGGTGATTCATTTTGAATAACCCTGTATATGCATTTCGTACTTATTTCTTGTGTTATTTGCATCTGTTTAAATTCAGTGATGTGTGGAGAGAGAATATTTTTTTTAACTTGTATATAATTATATTTTTAACAATAAATAGCTTTTTTTTTTAATGCAAAATACTTTCGAAAAATAACTAAATCTTATTGAAAACATGTTCTGAAAATTGAAATGGATCGAGTTTTAAGTTACAAAAATAATGGAATACATAACATATCAATTTATTGCCGCATACCACCAAATATATATATATATATATTTCTATAAATCGACAATTTTTGCAACTGATGTTTCAGCTTACTTGTGTTCTGATGTATTGAGATTTTCTTGGAATATTATATCAGTTGCAGAAAATTCTTTGCAAATGTTTTTAAATGAGACAAATATGAATTTTAAAATTTTATATTTGGATATAAATACGATTAAAAATATGATTGAAAAGAATACTGGTATTACTTAAATTAGATGATATATCGCACGGGAAGAATATTAATTTGTCCTTTTGGTCTATTATATTACATCAATATTTTCTTTTGTATTAAATTAATTAAAATTGTTCTTTGTAATGTCTAATTTGTTTGAACAGGAATTTAGCAATTGTCTTGATAGAGGGACAAATTTTGATTCTAGGATTAGGCGAGGGAGAAGCCATATCAGGTGCGGTCTTCGTCACTTGACCGAGGTTCAAAAATACGAGGTCCGTCGCCTATAGCCCTCGTGTTGCTTCTAGTGCGATGTTAATAAACCCTATCAATCAATTCGTGATTTTAGATGGGGTTAATATAAATGTCAGTGAATGATTTCGAAGAATGAATTTTTGAGGAAATATGTAACGAATGTGTAATTGTTAGAAAAAGTTAAGAGGATTAGTAATGAAAAACATTAAATTTATTCTAATTATATCAATGGTTCATCTTTGATTACATATATATAGGAACATTTATTACGGGCGTTACTGTAGACTAAAAATTCTTCATTGCAAATGTGTGTATTCTCCGTTAGTTCTACTGAAAAGTTACCTTGTATGATATAAAATGTTTTTGCAAACGAGATTATCAATGAATAAATTATTTGATTTCAGTACGTTTCAATGTAATCCCCTGTAATTTCATTTTCTCTTTTCTTCGTGTCTGCATCACAACAAAATCAAAAATCCATCAGCTGATTCCTTTTGAAAGGCGTCATTTTGGCGAATCTAATTAATCAACACTCGCCAATTTTGGCGACGGTTAAAAAAAAAGTTCTTTCTCCAGCACCCCTGTTCAATTGGCGCCCAACCTGCTAAAACCGACGAGACCGGATGAAAGAGAACAATCCTCGTTTTTCACCCAGCGAATGCGACACTTCTAATTTTCCGTTCCATTTGTTATTAAGGAATAGCTGGTTTCCATCGCCCCTTAATTTTCCCCACAGAAACCAAATTTTTTTTCGGTTTCTTATTTCATTTTTACCCAATCCTGCTTTAAATGTTGCGGACTTTTTATTAAGCAATAGTGTTTCCTCAGGCCTTTTATTAAAAGTTTAAATAAAATATTTGTATGCATGGCCTCAGTTATATAAATATAGCTGCCATCGAATTCTTTCATTTTTTAAATTCATTTATCGAAAATTTATTCGTGAGATTCCCCTCCCCCCCAATTGTTTATTCAACCATCTAAAAGCTTCTGAGTGCTAAAAGGTATATTATTTGCGGAACATTCCTTTGCATCCACTGCGCTGGTATCTAGTTGTAGAATCAGCAGTTAGTGATTCTCGATTTCATTGCTGGTTAACGGGGGAAATACCAATAATTGGGGGGGGGGCGTTGATCCTGAATTAATAAACCTTATTCTTTACTTGGTGGCGTGTAAAAAACGTATGCGTTTTGTGAATGTGATTCACTATTTCACCAATAAATTATTGGGAAGATCTATTGGTACATTAATTGAACCAAATCGATCTTATGTCCCTGTCTGTTGATGACTTAAATTTATTTTTGCAATAATTCAACATAGTACTAGTGGAAACTTCAAAAGATAGAATTCGCAACCTTTGTATTTAGTGGAATATCTGACTTTAGCTCTTGTACACGTTTTTTTATGTAATTTAGAATTTTACTTGTACTATTACTATTTGCTTGTAATTTTAAATGTTTATTGTCTTCTTCCAGAGCATTTTGAAATTATTGAATTGACTATGCTGTAAATAATTCTACATGCATAATATTTAATAATGCTGTACAATATATTATTTTGCTAGGTTGGAAAGCCAATTTGAAAACAAAAAAAAAGTGATGCTTGCGAAAAGAAATGCTTTTACACTAAAAAACACTCAAAGTTATTCATCCGAATTCTTTCATGGCAACCCTGCAGAGAAAGACGCGAAAATAGAAGGGAGGGAATGAAGGGAAAGAAAGAATAATTGGCCCGTGACCACCCGATCAGCCGGAATTATAATTTTCCAAACGACCTTCGAGTCAGTTTCTTCTTTCTCTCTTGATGTTCGACACCCCCTGACCATCAAAACCGCCAAACGATCTGACCTTCGAATGCGTGTGCTCTATCCAGACGGAGAAACGAGTCGGCCCCTATTTTTTTTGCAGATCTTTCCCCCCCTCCTCCTGTATATATATATATTTTTTTATCTTTCTCTCCTCTCGCTCTATCGTTTTCGCGATCCCCGCGGCTCTATCGAAGTGTACAACACGATGGAATGCGGAACACGCGGGAATGGAGATGTTTTTTGAAGGGGGCGATGTCAAATTGAATAAATGCACACCTGGAATATAGATGGCGCAATGTACAATAAAGTTCTCTTGATGACTGTTCAAGATGATCATTGGCACTATTTGTTTGATAGTTTCCGTGCCAAAAGGGTTTATAAATTGGCGGCTAAAATTGTTTTTGAAGTAATTGCAGTATTGAAAAAAGTTCTAATACATAATGTAGCGTTATAAATTGGTTGCAACTAACAGCTACTCTCTACGACGTGTGTCTGATACTCAAGAAGTTAATTTATTAGTTGTAAAATGTTTAAAAATATACAATTTTTTAATGACATTTATTCTAAGATAGAGCTTTTGGAACTAGAAATTATGGATATTAAATTAAGTATTTTTGAAAATTATAGAACTACATAGCTGTAGATCTGATTTTATGATTTGTTTTTATTAAAATTTGTTCGCATATATTGTAGCTCATTGATATAATAATAGAAAAACGCACCTTTTTTTACTATGCATTGAAGACTGCGAATTCAAACTTAGTTTATTCTGACAACAGTATGGTGTACATGGGGCATTTTTTATAAATAAATAATATTCTCAGTCACTTGGTCACGTTCTAGCAATTGTCTTCAAGTTGTTAGGAATTGTTCCGCATAATTATTGCACTAAATGTTAAATTATCATGTATAGTAAAAATAACGCATACAACTATATTCCTTAACGTTCTTATCAGTGGAAAACTTGCCTTAAGGAGACTGATTTTTTGAGCTAAACTGAACTAAAGAAGAACGTTTAATTAGCTTTAGGAATGAAATCCTTCTCTGGAATACGTATTTGATTTTAGGCTGCTTGTAACCACACTGCCTGTTTCTTTTCGTGTTAATATTAAGCATTTACTTTCTCATCGACAACAACCGAACGCTTGAAAAGTGAAAAGTAATGGAGTTCTTGCTCTAATATGCTGCATTAATTTTTAGATGGTGATTAATTTTATTTAATAAAGATATAAAAATTCAAATTTACCCTTCCTGTATAGTGGAAAACTATATAGTGAAAGATGACATATAAAGCCTAATTTTGAATATCTGCTCAGGGATTTTGGAATGTTACGCCATTTCACACAGAACAAAACTTATTTAAAAACCTTTCCGATTGATATTAAAATCTCCTCTGATAAATACCCCAAGTCTTAAGATGAATTACAAAGTTCAAATTTTCCCAACATTTAAATAAAAAGTATTTTAAGAAACATTCGAGTGAACACCAATTTTTGCACTTAAGACAACGACAAAGACCTATACACATTTCATTTGCTATATAATTAATTACAAAATCTCCTTTAAAAGCGATATCAAAAGGCATTTTAAAAAGGTAACTGAATCTTTGACATTGAGTTAAATTTTGTGATAATGTGCTGTTTATATTTTGCAAATAAATACCTCGTGATTTTTTGATAATATATTGGTGAAATTGCTAAAAAAAAGTAAAATGTTCGAACATAATAGTTATATATATATATATATATATATATAGTGTGTGTGTGTCATTGTTTTCTGAAACGTTTTTCTAGAATTTTAAAGAAATTACACGCGTCTGTTTATTCTTTAATTGCTCATTAATTTTTGGTTATAAATTTATAAGTGATAAAACTTATTGCAATTTACTTTAAATTTTCACTTACAACTAGATCTAGCTTTCTTTCAAAACAATTGCAAATTGTTCTAAATGAATTTTATCTCTTCATATCAATTCCTTTATTTTGCATGTTTATCTCAAGAGAATATTGTTTAACTTTCTATTTCAATTTCTTAAATTCGGATCTTTAATTCATAACTGTAGTCTCTTAATTTCAAGCGTTTTATATAATGCTGTTATTAAGTCTTTGCTTTTCGTTTATCCGCTGAACTCATTTTGTCATTACCAGTGATATCAGAATTGGTAATTAATTTTGCTTTATGAACATAGAAAAATGTTAAATACTTTTAGGTTTACATCATTTTACTTATTAATAATGCGTTGCAAAGATCATTGAACCTTTGAGCAATTCAGATAAACAAACCTAGAAATAAAAATGTTTTAAGTATCAATTGAAAGTTATAAATGATGTTGAAATTGACGTTGTATTTCACTTCCGTTTATTAGTTTCATTGACATTTCTGTTGCATTGTTTTAGCGAAAGCAAAATTTCTTTTGTAATTGCTTACCAAAATTAATGATGATTTAATCATTATAAGTTAAAAAGGAAGTAATATGTTTCCTTTTTCATTTTAATAGTAACAATTGATTGAGAAAATTCACAGATGTAATAATAAGCTTTGAATACAGCTTTGAATCTTTTGATGATATTGTATATTGAGAAATACATCATCACATTATTATTCCGATTACTTATTCGATTGCTTTTACAAAATACAATTGTGAACTATCTTCTTAATTACAGTTTTAAATTACAATTGTAATTGTAATAAGCTTTTAATGAGTATGAAGTTAAAATTTTACTAGTCAAAGTTTTCCTTTGAAACTAATTATTTGTGTTTTGCAATCGGAGCATTGTTTAACAATTCTGTTAGTATTTCCACGTATTTTACTTCAACTGCGATTTGAATATCCGAGCATTTTTTTTTTTTTAATTTTTATTTTAAAAGAATAATTAATTTTAACTCTTATAAATTGTTAACTAATTGTTTTCCCCATTTATTCCATACTTGTTGCGAAATAATTTAAAAATTATAGATTTATAAAATAAAATCCGGTTGCTCACTTTTTGAAGTGTATATATTTGCATGAATATCTTTGAAGACGCACTCTTTCATTTCTTACTGTTCCTCCTGATCCTGCTTTGTTAAAACGGATTCAATATTTTTTTTCACTGCAAAATCATGAATTGCAAATGTATTTGAGAGAATTTTATTGATGTCAAAGATTTTGATGAATGCTATTTTTATTTCAAAAATAATTCACAATATTTGATTCTGTAAATTTTAATAATGAAATTTGACTTAATATTAAACGCTTGTAGTTTTTTAAAATTAATATTTTTAGTTGATGATTTTATCCATCTTAGACAGACACACGTGTGTGTTTATAGATAAAGAGAATTATTCTTTGTTTACTTATTACTTCTTTCTATTTTAAAACTAACGATTACAATTATGTCGTTATGGAACGAATCACTCTTCCAAATCACACGCAAAACTTTGTATCTTTTTTTCAAGGCAATCATTTCTTCTATTCAAAATTATTTAAATATATTTACTTTTTTTTCCATCCTATCACTTAATTTCTATCCTTGCCGTTCCAAAACTAACTGGCCGAAAAATTTCCAAACGATAATAGCACGAATAAACGAACATCTGTCTTCCAAATCTCAATAGGGGGAAAAAAATCAACATTCAATTGTTTTTTTTCCGGGGGTTAAAGCATCCGGGATTGTTAAGAAGGACATAGTTTATCCACCCAGCGTGAAGGCTGCTTAAAGAGGTGTTTGTTCGGGTCGAGCGGACGAGAACTATATCCTGCTCGTGGCAGGACTTCGTCTCGCATCGCAGGAGGTATCGGTAGTAATTTGCACTCTTGGCGATTTGGAAGGATTTTCTTTGCCTATTTCGAGATGATAAAACTTTTTTTCCCTCTATTTTCCTATCGACATCTTTGTTATCAATGATATGTCTATTTTATAGGGGTGAGTGTTGTATTCATAAAATGAAACCATTCAACAAAAGGCATTATGGCAAAAAAATAAATAAACAAAAGAAAAGATTTGGATATTTTTATTGCAATAAGACAAATGTGTGTTATTGTGTCGTTAGTTCTTATCCTTTTTCTTAGCTATGAAATTAAAATAAAATTCGTACTTTTTCTCGTTATTTCTTTTCTGTTTGCTATTGCGTGTGAGATATTTTAATCAATTAACTTATGTCATTTTATTAATGATTTAAAGCTGTATTATTGATTATTATTCTCTTGTAATTAAATTATCTTTATGTTTAATGAAGTGTATACTAAATTTGGTTTCCTTTTTTTCAGGTAATTCATTGGTTCATTATTATTATTATTTATTAGAACTCTGCGTTGCATCTTTTAAAGGTAAGTTTAGTAAAAATAACTGTAAATCAATGAGAGCAGTGAAGTGAAATGATGTAATTAATATCAAATAGTTTAAAAAAAAAAATAACTCAAAATGTAAGGTCCTAGCATGTTTTAAAAAACGTTCTTTATTTAAATCAATAATGAAATTGAATCGGAATGTTAGTTGCGTATTGCCTAATCACATTTGTGCGTATGTCATTACATCATCTTAATCGTGGTTTCGAGGCATAAAAGAGATATTTTTAGGGATTCCCTCCCCCAGTTTTTTCCACCGCTTACTTTCTGTTTCTAAAAGTTTTTAACGACCTCCACCATATTATTAATGCTCCTATTGTTGAAACATGACTATTAAATAAATGCCGATGAAATATATTCGCAATAAGTGTTAACTTTTCGATTTCTTTCTTTTTTTTTTTTTTTTTTTTGTTATTTAGAATCCATTTAAGTATTCTTTGAATATTCTAACTCTTGTACTTCTCTGGAAAGAAATTCGTATCATTAAGAAAATATTATAATTTGAAAAAAATTATTCTTCGTAAATAATTTACTAAATAAAAGCTATTTAAAAACTGGAAGTTATTGCAGTTTTAAATGTTCTACTAAATAACATTGAAAAGAGATGTGGGCGTATAATACGAATTAAATTACAATGTGCCTTACATTGTAGTATGAAACCGTGACTATAATTTTCTCTAATTGTTTTTCATTGTTCGTTCCTTTGTGTTATGAATAAAAATCAAACAAGTGTTATCACTTTTTTTTTCGGATATCATTGTATACTTCATATTTCCTTAAGAAATAAAAATTTTCTGAAACAAACTCAATAAAGTGAATGACAAAAAGGTCTATGCAAAGTTTTTTTTCGAAGAACAGATTTAGCCACCCTATGTGCGCTTTTTTTTTTATAATTATTATTAAATTATTCAATTAAACGAAGAAATATCGAGAAATGGACAATAGTAAACTTTTCCGATTTTAAAATTAAAGCAAACGATGAATTATTAAATTGAATATATATTTTAATTAAATGTAATTAAAATTGAAGCAAACGGTAAAAAAAAAAATTGAAAAGTGATCTGCTACGCCAAAAGTGATTCCAGTTAAAACAATAGCCCCTTGGGTGGCTAATAAAATTTTATATTAAAGTATTACTTCTATCAAAAATAATTTTATGTAACTAATTATTTTTAAAGATCGTGTATTATAACTTTAAATACTAACATGTATAAAAATATAATCTATTTGTGTTGATTCATAAAGTTATTTAAATTGTACTTAATTTCCAATTTTTATGTTCATTGTATTGTCAATGCACTTGTTTTTTTTCCCCACTACTCTCATAAATAAATTAAACATTAAAACTGCACGAAAAAGTATTCTTAATTATGCTATTACATTCAAATAATTAAATGTTATATCGAGGTAGTTAATGCGAAATTTTACCTCTGTATTGCATGCCACCAATTTCTAAGCTGTAAGCAATAATTAAAATAAAATGAATTCTCATAATCATTACCTTTTGAAGTAAAATATTATGTTTTCGAAGTTTTACTTATCACATCAGTATATTGGATTGTTTGGTTCAGCATTGTTTGAAGTGTTCAGTAATGTTTAGCCATTTCGAATAAAATTTCGTTTTCTGTATTTTAATGCATACGCATTTAGTAATATGATATATTGTTTAATAGAGTTTTCTGTAAAGTGGTTTTGCGGCACGCTCAATTTCTGTCAACTCTTTGAACTTACTAATTACCCCTTTGTTTCTTTTGAAGCCATAATATATATGAACAGTGATAGTATAAATATGTTCCAATTTAGATCATTATATGTAAAAATAATTTTGAAGAGTTAAACCTCTTTTAATGTTATCTTCTGAAATGTACAATATGAAGTCACTAAACAAGTGAATAAAAACATGGACAAGGATCGTACAATAAGTCCTTAGAAAATGCAAAAAGATTTCATTCATATCTTTGAAAACGGTGTATTTTGAGTAAACATCATCACTCACTAGACAACTCAGTTACTCGTATTCGTGATCATGAACTTTCGCTCCTCGAAAATTCTTCGTTAACTTTTCTGGCCGATGAGACCATCTTCTCCTTTTTTGGAAAAGATTCACCGGAAGCAACCTATTGTTTTCGTTTTGCTTGGTTTCAGGTGGATAACGATGAATCCATTTATCATAGACGGTGGGAACTCGACGCGGGAGCAATCAAATTTTGATCAGGCAGCAAAAGACTTCTCAAAATCTACTAATCAAAATTACGAATCAAAGTCAAATCTGTTTCGGCCTCGTTAAAAAGATGACAGCACCCAGTGGTAACAACAATTCATCTTAATGATGCCATCTGTCTTCAAATACAAGTACTTTTTGAACCACCCTCGTATATCAAATGTCCAATACTTAAAACTAGATCTGAATTTTTTATTAACGTCGCACTAGAAGTAACACGAGGGTTATTGGCGACGGACCTCGTAATTTTGAACCTCGGTCAAGTGACGAAGACGACACCTGAGCTGGCACCCCCTCTCCTAACTCCCACGCCAACGGGAGGATTTTGGGGCCCAACAGATTTAACGTACATCAGCCCCGGCTACACGGTGGGTCTTTAGCGGCCAAGGATTGAACCCGCGACTGAAGGAAAACCGCCGGCCACGAATCCGAATCCATGATCATTAGGCTACCGCGGCCACTAGATCTGAGAAATATAATCCATGAATATTTTGAATACTTAATATTTCCTTTGAAATGGCAATCAGGTTTCTGTTTCCCTGTAAAATGCGCCTTCATTGAGCGGCCAAAAGAAGTAATATACTTGCGTTCTGGGATGTGGACATACTCTACTTTATTAAAGCATCTGATACAACAGTAGAAAAATGTGAATTCTATACTGTAGTTAAGCAGGGTAATAGCACTAACAATGCACGAGGTGGGGTTTTATTTACTAAAAAAATATGACGAAAGATATCTGTGTTAGCTGATAAAATTCCGGTCAAGATTTCTTCTCTTAGGAGCAAAGGAAGTATTGAGTCAAAAAATTATTTTTAAAACTATATTTGTACTTAGAGTATATGTTTACCAATGAAATGTGTCATCTGCTTTGAATTACTTTTGATATTAAATACATAAATTGTTGGGGTATTTAATAATTTTAGCTGCTCACTTTCCTTTTAAAACTCTATAAAAATAAATTTTCTCTTTTGACCGATATTATGTCTGTATGTGTCAATCATTCGTGTGCCACTATTTGATGACGCGAGCCACACTTGAGAATGCCGGACCTTGATTGTTCCTTTTTTTAAACATATCTTAGAGTCATAGGATCGAATCTTCAGAGAACAGTATTTTCAAACCTCACGACGGCAGTGGTCGAATCAGCGATGATATAATGCAGTCGAGGAAGGGTTGAGGTCAGATTTAACAACGTGTTGAAAGATTCACATTCGGACTAATGAATAACGTTTTACAGATGATGAGTGTATTGAAAACATTTATCGCCACTCTTATGAAGTTAAATAACTCGACTGCAGATAGTTGAAGAGAAAGAATAAGCCGCTGAATAAAGCGATCATCGAAGTTGTTTGAAGGTTCTGTCAGAACATAACTAGAGTCAATACTTCCTAATTATTTCGGGATGAAGTTTTCGATTGTCGTTTATCTGAGGTGTAGGAATCCATTGATTAAAAGAATCTGAATCCAATGCAGTTACTTATGAACGCCACGCTGAGATGCAACACGAAGGCTATTGGCGACGGACCTCGTAATTTTGACCTGCGGTCAAGTGACGAGGTCAATATCTGAGTTAGCACCTTTTTCAAATTTCCACACCACGCCTATCAGAGGACTTTGGACTTCTCCCAGATTTAACCTGCGTCTGCCCCGCTACATGGCGAATCTTTAATGGCATCAGGACCGAACCTGTGACTCGACGAAAGCAACACCGGCCGCGAGTCTGCTACCATGGCTACTTGGCTACCGTGCCTATAATCTTTATCCAAAGTGTATTTATTTACTTTCTCTAGCTATTTTCCTTCGTATTTAGGCTGCTTTTGATTACTATTAATTCAGTTTTCGCTTTGTGTTATAAAACAGGACTTGAAAGTGGTATATTTTTTTCAACTGGAATAAAATTTTTGTGTTAATAATATTTTAATTTCACTAGCGTGTAGAAAGTAGTAAATTTTAATATGCTACACAATTTATCTGAGTGGCATGTTAAAATTTCTTTTATTTTGTATGAAGACGTTCCATAATACGCTCCATCCAGACGTTTTGTATGAAGACGCTTGAACTCTTTATCTGTATTTACATTTCAAACAGAAAGATTGAGTATTTGCACATTATTTCTGAATTTTATAGACACTGTTTAATAAATGGATTGCAAGCATGTGAATTAAGAATAATATTGGAACATTTTTTAATCTTAAAACATGCTAATAATTTCAATTCTGATCTTAACGAATAGGATACGGAACACTTTTTTTTTCCGATAAAAAACAAACTTTTGTCGATTGAAGTTAGAATTAATTTATTCAAATTCTAACTTCACTATCGAGCATATTTTGAAATTATATGAACTTCAGTTTTTTTAAATCAATTTTTTTTTGTTGACAAAATTTTCCATATTTCGTTTCTTATACTACTTTAAAAAGTTTTTTTTTTTTTTGTTAAATAATAAACTTGGTGTAATAAAGAGAAATTATGTAATTGTGCAATGTTTCGAAATTTTAAGCTTTGGTACGATAAGTGGACCTGAGTTGTTGTTTTTTTTTTTAATTTCGTTTGACATTAATACTGCAGAAACTTATTTTAATATATGAGAGATATTTCTATACCAGATTTTAATTATTGCATTCTGTAACGTTAAGTGATGATGGCCATAAATATAAATTGTTAATATGGGAACAATTAAATGATGATTCTAAAGTACTTTTATTATTATTATTGTATCAACAATATACTACAAGAAGAAGTTTGCTTTGAGAAGTTTTTATTTTTAATTCAGCTTGACCTAATTCTAATTCTACAATGATTCTTTCTCTGTTTGTGCTAAATTAAAGAAATTCGTGTTTTGCTAATTAATCGATTATTTGTTTTTATTTATCCTATTACAGTTGTACTTTGAACCTTCGAAATCCTGTTTTATGTTAATGAAATGATCTCATCTTTTAAATTGATTCCAGAAAAATGTGTTTTGCATCTCATGCATCACTACCTTTATATTATTACTTATTTGTTGCTTATTAGCTTTTGCATAATCTGTCATTTGCACGCCTAGTATCTCGATCGTGCACCTGCGTTTTAGTAAGATCTTTTCTTTTTCGATTACATATTTGTACGTATTTCAGCTTTATTTTAACCCGATTTCTTCACGAATCCTACGTAAGTTATTATTAACATTATTTATTTTAAATGAAAATGACTATTTAATGGAAATGAGCATTAATTGGAGTTGCTTGGTGTTCTGATACATCAACGTCTCTTTATATTGTAATAAGCAGCGATGTGTTTGGATTATGTTCATCATGGCTTGTATTAAAATAAGATATTATAGACTTTCAGTTAAAAGTTCCGAATAATATTCTTGCAATATATTTTAAAGTTAAATGTACAAAAATGCTTTATGCGGAAAAGTGTAAATTAAAGGCTAATGTTAAATTTTATTGCATCGTGAGATGTTTTAAAATTATCATTTTAAATCTCGATTTCTTGTCCTAGTTTTCTAAGCGAAGACAATAGCATTTTTGATGAAACGATTTATCGCTTTTCAGAACAAAATTTTTGTTAGCATATTTTTTTAAAAAAATTAATTGTCTAGGTTTACGTATGTATTGATATATTTTCGGTTACCTACATAATTTTGACCTTACACACTTATCGGGATTCTACTTTACTAAAACATCTTCACCGAAAAATTTAACAGGAAAATGAAATCATCTATTGTATGCAACAAAATATCCTCTCATTTTTTTAAAAATAAAGTGGTGTGATATTAATATATTAAAAGAAGGTATAGAGAAATTCATGATCTAACAACAGTACATCGAGATGTATTGGGCTTATGCTTTTCTTTTGTTCGAAACATTGATGTAACTTAATTATTCATTTGTTCATTCTATGTCTAAAAATAAAAATGTGAAGAAATTTTTTTAAAAGGGCGTTTTATTTTTTAAATAAAAGCAATTTTTAAAAAATATTTTTAGGGATTTGAAATATTAAAGATTTGTTTGAAAAAAACATTAACTTATAACATATAACTTTTCTCATTAAAAATAATTTTTATTAACAAAACATTTATTTGTGAACAAAATATTTATAAAAAGACTCACGGAGTGGCTACCATAAGAAAATTCAGGAAAACTTCACAAACCCATTTAAAATGATCATTGATTATATAAATTGAATTAGAGAAAAGATGTTTCATTCTATGAAGGAAGAAAGAAAATATAAAAGGAAACGACTACTATTTTTCTTATGCAAAATAAAAGGAAGTTCTCTGAAATAAACTTTTAATGTGGTAATAAAAATAGGATTACACTTGAATACAATTTCATATTTTAAAAAAAACTAATAACTTACCTAAGCAATAATTTATGCTCTTATTTATTTATTTTTATTGTGAATTATTATCAAAACAATTCATTGCCTTGAAGATTTGGATCTCTGAATTCTGTTATTTAGAACAATTTCAGAAAATGTAAAAATACAAGACAGCAGAAAATCGATGTTATAACGTATCTATTATTGCTAAAAACCTTTGTATAATTCGTTTTTAGTGAAATCAATTTTATTTGTTGCGACCTCTCTTTATGTAAGTAAGATTTGAAATACAAAGGTGTGTTTCTTTGTTACAGTTTTCTGATTTCCTCTCTCCACAATTTTTGATGTCCAAATGTATTTTGTTTTTTAAAAAATGCAAAGCGACAACTCAATAATATTTGCTTTCTACTACCAGAGGAAAATATATGTTAGTGTTTCTAACTCTAAAATTAGCGTTTAGATTATAATTAATTTATTTAAATATATTGATTCAAAAACACAAACATTTCTCTGTGTTTTTCACAAACATTTATATTTTTTACTCTTTTATTGTTTTATATGTTTCTTTAATTATTAGTTTTTAATAATAGCAATTTTACTACTTTTAATTTTACTTTTAAATTTTGTTAATTTATTTTTGCTGTAGCTGTGTAATTTATTATTAGTTTATATATATGTTTTTTTTCTTCCCGTAAATCTATTGATCATTGATAGTTATGTTGTTTTACATGTATACATAATTCGACTTTTAATTTAACGTCTCATTGTTATTTCATTGTAGCAACTTAAAATATTACAAATGCACTCCTTTCTACACTCAAATTAGACAATCTACAGAAAAATACGTTTTGTTGCAGTAGAAACTATACGTGCCTTTTTTTTTTTTCTTTTGGTAAATTATGGTATTAAGAAATGTGTACGAGTCGCAGAAATTTCTTTTTCACTTGTGGAGCATTTATAGTAGCATTGTAGCAACTTAATATATTGATGTATATATGCGTAATACATATTTACTCCGAACATTAAGATCATTATTACTATAAAATTTTTAAAAAGTACATTTTGCTCTCGTAATATAGATACAAAATTACGGAGCTCGTCAAATATGTGAAGGCTGTAATCATGCGCTTCAAAGCATTTCGTCTTTTTGTATAAGAGATGACAAAAAAAGTAACTAACTATGGTCACAGATGTTTATTTTTACACTTAACAAACATTTTTTATATCGATACATCAATCGATTTTAAACATTGATATATATAACCGATTTTTATGCATATAATCGATTTTAAAGATTTATAATATATGTTTCGCGTTTCTGTGAATCCAGTTATTAAAATGATTTATATGATAACTCAGAAATGTACTCTATAAATCTTTTAATGTTAATTATTGAATTGTAATCACAAAAGTTTATCGATACATCAATCGGTTTTAAATGTTGATATGTATAACCGATTTTTATGTATATAATCGATTTTAAAGATTTATAATATATGTTTTGTGGTTCTGTAAATGCAATCATTAAAATGATTCATATAATATCCTAAAAATGTATTTTCTTGTATATCTTTAATATTAATTATTTAACTATAGTCACAGAAGTTTATATTAACATTTATAATATATGTTTTGTGGTTCTGTGAATCCAATCAGTAAAAGAACCGATACGATATTCTAGAAATGTGTTCTATTACTCTTAAATACCACCAATGTGATATTCTTAGGAGCAGGTTTAATTTCAAAATGTTAAAATTTACTCATTATGTTTAATTTGACTGAAAATCGTTGTTTGCATTTCATGCAATCATTTAAAAACCAGAACGCAGCATATTTTTGGTTGAATTTAATGTCGAACGAATTTAAAAATTTAATTTTAAAAAGAACATTCTTAAATTATCCATTCTAAATACTAATAAAAATGTATTACTCGCATTTCTGACATACATCTCTCATATGATTTTATCTCCGTTATAGATATATGTTTCCGTCTAAAGAAAAATCAAGATTTACTTCTGTTTTAATATTTTTTTACTAGTCTTGTGAATCCAATCATTAAAATGATCGATACGATATCCTAGAAATGTGTTCTCCTATAAATGTATGAGAAAAAAAAAGTTTTATCCCGAAACTTTATCCCTTGCAGACAGTTTCTTACTTTTCTACATTTAAAGAGTTCTGCCATCAGTTGACTTAGAAATATTTAAAGAGAGATTTAGCGATGACTTAAAAGTATGGGCGATTTTTTTCTCCTTCTTTTCTCTAAATGCTTGAAAGCATTTTAGCATATTATCGAAAAGATGAAAATAAAAATTGAAGAAAAAACGCTGGAGCTTGTCAACATATCCGAGGTACACCCGGGATTTTGCATTTAATGACAAGCGCTCTTTGGCTTCTAGTTTTACGTGAAAACCCCAAAGTTAAATGCAGGTTCAAAACATTTTTCCTCCACAAAAAAAAGTGTATATTTACTTTCTACTTAGAAAGTTCACGAATTTTCTTTCTCTTAATGGATTCTTAGTTTTTCGTCCGCGGTGTGTGATTTAATGGAGACGATATTTATGTAAAATATTCCACGAAGTCGGGAAGAAGGCTGAGTAAATATTTATAAACATAAATGCAAAATGTTACTTCTCGTTCTTGCAACAAATCGCTCGAATCGAAGTAAAAAGAAATAAATAGATGTAAGTAAATAAATAAAATACTCGGGCGACGGTGTTTTGATGTGTTGAGCTGAAATGATACAACGAGGAGCTGTATTATGTATAAATTTCTTTGCATATAAGTGTTTTATATTTTAAAGTTTATGTCTGTCATTTTGAAAGTTAGGAAATAATTAAATATTTAGCAATTATTATTTTGAATCGCAGGTTATATACACACAAATGATCTTGAATAATTATTGCATTACCTTCTTTTACTGATTAAAAATCGAAATTGATCGCTTTTTATACAATTATTCTTTTCAATTGAAAATAATAAAGATAACTGATTATGTTCTACTACATGTGGCGTACCTTAAAATTAATTTCGAGGGTGCATATCATCATCGCCCTGAAAGATACAGTTTCTTTAATTGAGACTCACCACTTGGTAAAAAAAAAATAAAGAATACACTATATCGGTCTTATTTCTCCTATTTAAAATTGTTCAAGTGTAGATATAATCTTATCAAAAGTAAAGATCATTTACGAAAAATGATTTAAGTACCATGGGAACAAACATCCTACAAAACAGAATTGTTAAAATCCAATATCATTGCAAATTGATAAAAAATATTTAGTCATTAAACGATGATAATTTAAAGTATGGTTAGAAAGGAGTGAGTATAATAAAATTAAACACATCCTATATTATTTCTATGTTTTTTCAAATTTATATTTATTTTCCGTGTTTTATTTGCCAGATATTTAAGAATACTTCTTCACGAACAGATATATTTTTATGTGTGTATAACTAACATAGTCAATTTAAACGCATTTCATATGTAATATTTCTTAGTGCAAAAAAAAAAAGTAAAGTCTTTATGTAAAAAAAAGTTCTATAAAAAAGTTTTGCAAAGAACAGATTTAGCCATCCAAGGTGAGCTCTCTTTCTTTTTTTCTTTTTTCTTAACTTTTTTTTTTTTAATAATTTTTATTAAATTACTCAATTAAGTATAAAAATAAACAATGAAGTATCGAGAAATGGATAATAGTAAATTTTTCCGTTATTAAAATTAAAGGAAACGATAAATTATTAAATTGAATATATTTAAAATAAATGTAACTAAAATTAAAAGTGAACGATGAATTATTAAATTGAATATTATATCAACTACATGTAATTAAAATTGAAGCAAAGGATAAAATATTGAAAAGTGATCTGGTACTCCAAAAGTGATCCAACTGAAACAATAGCTCCTTGGATGGCTAAAAAATTATATTTCATAGCTGAAAATAATCTTTCATTATGTATGTTACTATACATGTTATAAAATTTTTAAAAGTTTGCGGATATTCAGTTAAATATCAGCGTTGCACTTTAGTAAAGCTTCTATAGCAGTTAATCCAGTCTGTTGTACCAGTCATTTCTTTTTCCGCACAAATTGATATTCTGCAATTAAAATACTAATACTACAATCTGAAAAATATGTTTCTTTCAGTATTTCTAATTTATTTTGATCTGCAGATGATATCATATTCCTGTATGATTAAAATAATTTATGAATTCATAACTGATTAAAAATTGTTATCCTAAAATAAAATTTGGGTCATTCTTCTGTAATAAAAGTTCTTATGTGTAAGGTTTAGAATATTTATAATGCGATTAGATTTCAAAAGAAATTTAACATGAAATATTTCAATTTCGAGAATTAAACTTGGGTGTGTGTGTACATATGTCCCTTTGCGTCCTCCCCATGGGAACGCCACTGATAATTAGCAATATGTTTTCAGATAACATTTTTACTTAAGCATCGGTTTCTGTTAAGAAAAGTTTGACATTAGAAATTTATGTAGAATTACTTTTTGAATAAATATTCCTTAGGAAAATCCAATTTGTTTATGTATTATCAAATTTAAATGCTTATTATTGTACAAATTGAATGCATTTGGAAAAATAATTTACCTGAAATTTTGAATTTATTTGTAATTCATTGAAATTAAATCGGAAAAGTTGATAAACTTTCGAAAAAACTGCTGAAAGTAAGAAAAGGAAATTTGAATGAGTAATTAATGTTATAGAAAAAAAAACGTAGTATAGTATAATAATAATTATGTAATAGTTTAAGTTTAATAATGATTAACACCTCTTTAAAAGCAATCAAATTATAGATAAATTAAAAATTTATTCAAATTACATACTTTGGAACAAAAAGGTTGAACTTATTAAACATGTTATCAATCATATTTACGACATCATCATCTTTCATTAACTTTCTATTCAATAATATTGAGTAACTTACAATATAATACAGTATCATTTAAAAGAGATCGTTTCACCCCTTTCCTCTCCAATGTTATTAATTCGTTAACAATGTACCTACGAATTTCGTGTCTATACCCGAAACCACAAAAGGAAAATTTGGAGTAAGTTGAAACTCGCTAATTAAAGATATTTCTATTTTCTGTGAGTACGACATGATCCTTTTTTCTTTTCAAAATACTTCATTAATTGATACATCATTACCGCAATTATGAATTTTCATGTACCTAAGTTTCATTACTCTAATTTCACGTGCTTCTGTCCTAATTAGTTACGAACGAAGTATGCTATATAATTTTCTGACAGAAATTTTTCTCTTACTTTGCTTCGTTTCGAATGTCAACTGCTCCTTATTTCTTAAATTTGTTAATATCGTGTTAGCCCGAGTATAACGAGGAACTTTTTGACTAATCATTTCCCTTTAAAATATTGACTCGCGCAAAAGTTTAGGTCTAGGTAATGGAATATGTGTGTGTGTAACAACCCTTGTTATTTTTCTATTATTACCTAATTTGTTTTACGTTACTTAGTTCCATTGCTTTAAATGTAACCTGTGTCATTAGCCACCCAAGAGGGTATTGTTTTAGTTGGATCACTTTTGGCGTAGCAGATCACTTTTCAATTTTTTATCGTTTGCTTTAATTTTAATTATATTTAATTAAAATATATATTCAATTTAATAATTCTTCGTTTGCTTTAATTTTAATATCGGAAAAGTTTACTACTGTCCATTTCTCGATGTTTCATCGTTTACTTTAATTCTTATTTTTAATTGAGTGATATAATAATAATTTTTTTTTTTTTTTAAAAAAAAAAGCGTACCTTGGGTGGCTAAATATGTTCTTTGCAAAACTTTGCATAGAACTTTTTTTTATTTCTTTAAAAAATCTGAAATGAATGCTTATTTGACAAATTATACTTTCTTTGATTTTTTTATGTTTAATGAATGGATCGCATTATATTTATTGTTTGTTTTTCTAACTATCTTTATAAAAAAAAAAGTTTTGGCATTGCGTTAAATTCGGTGTCGCATTACATTCGGACGAAAACGGTATAAATGTATATGTGTTTCTAACCGATAGTGCGCGATCATCTTTCTATTTTGAAATATTGCTTTTCTTCTCGATATTTAACCCGAAAATTGCATATTTAGAACATTTTTCTTGATATAGTTTAATGAATTATAAAGTATTCAACTTGTGAAATTTTAGAATAAACGACTGTATTTGTGAGTTTTCTTGGTTGTGGAATTTTAGTGTTGAAATTTCTTTAGTCAAAGGAACTCAAATGATTTTTCGATTTTTTTTTCAATACTCAAAATCGTCTAAATCTTAAAGCAATCATGGAACACAAGTTAGTACTTCCTTTAACAAAATTTCAATTCGAATGCTTTCAAGAAAGGCTTAAAAAAGAAAAAGATAACAATACATAGAATAAACAATATTGTGTCATAGCTTGTTGTTCGACATTTGTGTATCTTTGAATAGACAGTCACTTTGTATAGTTTAATAGGTTTATTCCTTCTTGACATAACACATAAATTTTACGAACATACCATACATTACGTACACAAAACATACAATAAACATGCATAAAAATTATCATGCAATCCTCTCCAATGATTACATAATCCTCCGCGGTTTTATCGTCCTCTGGCCCAGTAAGTATACTTTCGTCGAGTCGTAGGTTCGAACCCTGATGCAGATGAAACCCGCTGTGTAGTGGGACTTAAACACATTACATCTGGTCGAGGTTCCAAGTACCTTCGATTGACGTGGTTTGGAAGATTGGAGAGGGAGTTGCCAGCTCAGGTATCGTTCTTGTCACTTGACCGAGGTTCAAAATTGCGAGGTCCATCGATAATTGTTTTCGTATTGCATCTCGGTTAATAAATAATTACACTACCCAGTTCCCTTATGAAATAGCGCCATCTCTCTCTTAGGCAACCGAATCACTTCGCATCCAAATTCTTTACATCGTTGTATGATGTTAAAAAAAAAAAGATAGGATAAGAATTTTTTTTTCTTTTTTGATCAACGAAATATTATCAAAACATTAAGAAATGTCTCAAATGTTTCGAATGTGTTAAAATTGATTCCGTATCTAAGAATTTTAAATGTTTCGAATATTTATTCATTTAATTTATTCGGTCTCATTGTAGTTTAAAAATGCAAAATGTAATTTATTTTTGTTAAATTCGTAAAATAAATCTTTAAATTAGTAAATTTATATTCTACTGTCCAACAGTTTTCGGGCATAAAATACGCGAATGTTTTAAGTTGCGTAGTTGTGAAAATATAGTTATTAATGAGACAATGTTTGTATATGCTTCATTATTTTGCCTTCCTTTTGGCTAATGTTCAAAAAAAAAAAAAAAAAGATTTTTTTTTTACTGTGTTATATTTCCCCCCCTTTCTGAGATCACGCTAAACGTTTACAAACAATTTATTTTCTGGCATTTTTATGGGGGAGGGGGTATAAATTGCTTAGAACTTTTTTGTTTGTTTGAAAAATAATTTATGTTATT
>BMAW01118423.1:883003-898776 GCA_019974015.1 Nephila pilipes
AACCGACTGGAAATCGATTCTGAGGGTTCTTTTTCCAAAGACGTTACCTTAGGGTTAGAATTGCAACTAGGGGCCTTGGTTGAACTGACGAATCCTCTCCCCGAAGCTGTAATACTATACTCCAGCGCCACCTCTGGGGTAAGTGCCGTTCCTGGCAATTGTCAGTTGACCGACGGGCTGCCTACCCTTGTTGGACTCATAGGTGGGTGGCGGCGCATTGGAGTGAACGTTAAAAAAAAACATGGATCCAAAAACTTTCTTTTTCTTTCCGTAATACAAAGAAAGCATCTAATCTCGACCTTTTCAACTCCTACCCTTGCCACAGTCTATTCAGGCCGCATATCTCAAGTCTCTCCGTCCAATCATTCTTTCCCAGTCATCTACGGCGTTTCAATTGTCAGCGTTTTGGACACTTCAAGAGTGCGTGTAGGAGACAATTGACTTGCACTCGTTGTACAGTAACATGCCACGAAAGTGCTTCCTGTACCGCGTCCGAAAAGTGCTTCAATTGTCTGGGTAACCACCCTTCATATTCTCGCTTTTGTCATAAATGGGCTGACGAAAAGAAAATTACAACAGTCAAGACACTCCAAAATGTAAAATACCTGAAGGCTCGCCGTATAGTCACTTCCCGATCTTAAGTCCATTATTTCTAAGCACCAACCTGCATGCTTTACTCTTCCAAGAAACTTTCCTGAAGAGTACCATGATAACCCGAGCGCTTGGATATATAATTGTATGCGGTGGGATGTTGAATCGCTGCATCTATTCTGGAGATGTATGCATACTCTCATCCCAGAACTATCTAAATAGTGTCATTACACTGACCACATCGTTGCATAGTGAGTTGCTGGCTGTGTCTGTGCGGATCCATACCCGCACATTAATCACAGTCTGCTGCATTTTTATCTGCCACCTAACGATGTTGTGTCACAAATGGATTTGAACTAAATAGTGGACCAGTTATCTCCTCCTTTCCTTCTGCTTGGTGACTTTAATGGACATAGCCCTGAGTGGGGATATGATGGTACCAATTTTCGCCGATCAATATTTCTGTTTGCTGAACACCTAAGAGAAAACGTATTTCCATGCACCCACTAGGATGTTTCATTCCTTTGACCTAGCCATTTTCTCGCAGACTCTGCTACCGTTGTTGAAATTAGAGGTGAATAATGATATACATAACAGTGATCATTTCCCTCTCTTAATCTCCCAGGTTCCTGATAATCGGATGCGGTATTTCTACTTACCATTTCAACCGGGCAGATTGGGATACATTCACACGGTTAGCTGTTATAACCGGCTCAATGGTTCAGGACCGGGATATTGATAATCCTAGTCCGAAACGTCAATGACTCTATTATGGACACTGCTGAAGCAATGATTCCCGTGAGTTCCAGTTCACGGTGGAAGATGCGTAAACCATGGTGGAACAAGGATTGTCAAACATCCTACTAGGAATAAAGGAAATTGTGGGTATTTTCCGAAAATATTCCACTACCAAGAACCTCGTAGCATTTAAAAGGGCAAAGGCTTTTGCTTGTAGAGTAAGACATCATAGTTTGAGAGAATCTTGGATCAGTTATGTCTCTTCCATCGCATCATCTATGACTAGTCAACAGTTATGGAGAAAGATAAAAGCTACGAACTCTTTGTATCGGGAATTTTTCATCTTGATATTAGGAACTGAAAATGTGGTGCTGTCTTCATCAGTAGACGTGACCATTATTATCGGCCACTCATTTGCCAATATATCGAGCTCCGATCCAATATAGCGCTACATTTCTAGCGACTAAGAATCTTTCAGAGCAGATTCCTATCAATTTCAGGTGTCGTCGATCGCTACCTTATAACTGTGACTTTAACGTGACGAAACTGAGGGGAAAGCCTTATCTTCGGCTCACAATACCAGTCCAGGTCCTGATGGTATCATTTATCATATGCTTCGCCATTTGAACGATGGTTCACTTGTTTGTCTCCTCTACCAGCTCAACCGAATATGAAGGGAACATATGTTTCCTAGTCGGTGGCCAGAAGCAATAGTTAATCCCATCCTCATGCGTGGTAAAAATCCAAAGAACACTCTCAACTACATACCAATCGCCCTAACAAGCTATCTTTGTAAGACCCTAGAACATATGATCAATGCCCGCCTCGTGTATCAATTGGAATAAAGTCGATGCAGTCCTCCCTTTCAGAATGTCTTCCATAAGAGAAGAACAGCTCTTTATAACATCGTTCTGCTCTAAAATTAGATTCGTACTGCTTTCGTCCGGAGGAATCATTTGGTTTCTATTTTTTTCGGTATCGAAAAGGCATGTGTCCGCGTTTGGCGCTATGAGATACTTCGGACGATCTGAGAGGCAATTTGCCTATTTTTATACAAAATTTTTGGTCTTTTAGACCTTTTAAAATACGTGTTGGGAATATTCTATCTATCTCTTTTATTCAGTTTGAAGGAGTTCTTCAGGGAAGCATTTTGAGCTCCAATCTTCTCATATATCATATATCTCTCATTATTTCCCAGCTCTAATTATCTGTTCATTGATCGCTGTTCTGCGACGACCTGCAGAATTCACGCAGAAGGTCGTCAATACGTCTAATTGAGTGATGACTTCAGATCGCAGTCAATAACCTGGTTGCTTCGTGCGACGTGAATGGGCTTAGTATTTCTGCTAGCAAGAATAGCTGTGCTCATTTTTGCAGAAAACAAGGTTTTTTCCCGATCCTGACGTTCGCATTCGTGATACTTCTATACCCATTATCCTTTACGTTCAATTCCTCGGAGTAATTTCCGACTGCAAACTTACTTTCCTTCCGCACATTTTATATCTACGGAAAAAAGTGTAAGGAATCCCTAAATATCTTGTATATGTTGCCCGACATCTCACAGGGAGCGGATCGAACATCTTTACTCCAAGTGTACCATATTTCGAGAGACCAACCCCCCGCTCCGTACATAGTGCACTACGGGTACTCCAAGTGTACCAGTCGGTGATTTTGTCTCGGATTGATTACCGATGCATAATATACGGATTTGCTTGCAACTCTACCATACGGTCTTGACCCTGCGGTAAATTTGACCCTGTCCACCACAATGCTCTGAGAACCTGCTATGATGCATTTCGTACATCACCTGTACAGGGTCTTTATATGCAGTGCAACCAGATACCTTTGGTTTTGCGGCATAAGAAACTGTCGCTAAATTATTTTTTCCGGATGTCTTTCACTCTATTTCATCCTTTACGGACCATGCAAATCAGTATTTCTTTGCAGAGATTGTACAACGCTCTACTTTCATGCATCCATCCATTATTCGAGAGAGTGAATAATATCATCAAGGAATTCAATCTCCATGGTTTGAGTGTCTAACAGTGGAAGTTAAATTTCCTCTTTGGAATATGCCAAGGTTTCTTTATCATAACCCTTTTGCCCGAAACGACAAATGTACCTCACCTCCAATCGTGTTTCAACGATTGTTTGTCTTTCATCAGTATGGATTTCATTTCTATTTACATGGATGGATCGAAAGGAATTGGATACGTCGGCTGTGGTCTCGGTTTCCAATAATATCAGGCACAGTTACCGGCCCGACACTTCCTCAGAATCTATACTGCCGAAGATGTCGCTATAATAAGTTCCTCACCCTCAAATAAGTCGAGAAATCTAGTTCTCGGAAGTTCATTGTTTATAATGACAGCATAAGCGTATTAGAAACATTGATACATCTGGACAATCACAGTCATCCTGTGGTGAGTAACATTGCATAAATCATTTGCAACCTATATAGAAGGGATAATGTGAAATTCTGTTGGATACCTAGTCATGTAGGTATTTTAGGAAATGATTCAACGGACTCGGCTGCACAATCAACAATGAATCCACTGCAGCTTGCAGTCCTGCTGTACAACATCAGGCGTCATATTTTAAATGTCACTCATAAGGTATGGCAGGAATCTTGGAGACTTTAATTAACAAATAAATTAAGCGCGATGAAACCTATCATTAAGGAATGGTCTATAATTCGAAGCGAAGGCGAATATCAGATTGACTCGCCTTCGCATTGGACATTCTCGGTTTACACATATACATCTGTTGCTTGGAGAGAGTACTTCCGAGTGTCCTTCCTGTCATTTCCCAAACATTGTTCATCTCATTTTAATTCAATGTCCATTGTGGCATCCTCATCGTCGCATTTTTTAATGTATCTGTTTTACCCTTGTCAGACCTTGGAGCCTCCCCCCTCACACACACACCGTTACCATTTTCCATTTTTAAAACAAATTAGATTTTTAAATAACATTTAAGATTTTACCCATTTTATAATGTTTAACATTTTTTTTAAACTTGATCTTTTTGAAACTTTTTAAAATTCCATTTTCAGGAGAGAAAAAACTTGTGGAATTTAGAACGAGTATTCGGCGCAGCATAGCCAGATTTGGCTCTTGCGCTATAAACAAGTAATATCACTCTCATGTCTAATAACCATATATCTCATGCGATTTCTTCCTTCGTGGGGTTTTTTGAAGATAAAATGCATGCGCCATCATTACCCCCACATTCATGTGAACTTAAAATAACGGATTTTTACTGCTATACAATGTTATCACTGACACTTTACAACGTGTTTGGCAGGAATTTACGTTCGAATTAATACATGTGTAACTAAAGGAAGTTATGTCAAACATTTATAAAAAATAAAATAAAACCAGCTTCCATATTTTTTCCTTTGCATTTTGAAATCTGGTGATTTATTTTGAATAATCCAATACATCATGTTTCGCAATGCTTTTAAATTTTTTTAAAAACTCGTGTGCGTTTCTAAAATTAGTATTTTAAAATCACTTTTTCTTGTATTGAAATTTAAGTCGAAAAGTTTTGGGTTATGATCTTTCGAATCTCTTCACAAATCCAAGGGTCGAACCAGCTGACTGATCTTGATGAACGGCAAGCGGAACCGGATTGAACCGAAATCCTTCTCCACATCCCTACCTCAAACCAGATCTACCGCATAAACGAACCATTTGTTTGGCACTGCTCCTAAATCGTTCCTAAACCCTCCTGGATCAACTGTGGATCTGTCCAGTAGCTTCATTCTGTCTTTTTTTACTTACTTTTTTCTGTATGAAGGTATATAAAACGATAGATGGATGATAGATTTCTATGTATATATATTTTCTCCCTTCCTGTCTAATGCGTTACTGATGCCTTACGGTTTGTAAGTTGGAATTCTTTTTTCCCCCTGTTTGCGGTGGGAGAGGTTTGACACAACGTTGGAGTGGGAAGAAAAATGTTTTATTCTGTCCTTATAGATGTTTTTTCCCTTACTCTGTTTGTCACTTTTCTAAATCCTTGATGATACCGAGAACAAATGTGATATATCGGAACGTTTGTGAAAGACGAAGTCTTTTGCTTTACTTGAACTTTTAGGTGGAGTGTTTTATATATAAAGCTATTTTTCATAAACATTTTTTTTTTCTTTGACATTGTAATGCTGTATATGTTATTGGGGGGAATAAAGAACAATTTCAAACGAAAATGTGGTATTGTAATGTTTTTTGGCTTAAAATTTATTATTCCTATGGGTGTTATTGGAGAGACCATGGTTTTCGACTAAAAGGCTTCTTTTGCCATAAAGCTGGTCTTAGTAATTATCAATAATCCAGTACAGAAATATTCATTCTAGATGTGATGATCCCCCAAAAAAAGAGCATTTTGGATGATAAAAGTCTCAATTTTGTTCTACGACGGAAAAACTTGAAAAAAGTAGCTACATTTAGGCAATAGGTAATCATTAACTTAAGAAATAAAAACGTATGCTTATAATGTATGAAAACATTTAAGATAATTCTGCAATTAATGGTTGATATATAAGAAACAAAAGACTCTTATGCGAGTGGGTATCGTGATGTTTTAATTATTACTAAGAAATAATCGAGACTATCTCAGGATAAAATTTATTCTGCATATTAATTGATCCTTAAGTACATAATATAAATTATGGTTATTAATGTTGGTTTTTTGGATTTCAAGAAGCCGTTGATTCAAATAACCTTCAGCATCTCGTAAAATTTTAATAATTACTAAAATAATTGAGATAGAATCTTAATTTTTTATTGATCATTCATAAGACTTCTTTGCATAGTCGCCATCCAGAGTTATGGATTTATTCCAGAGTTTCTTGACTGTTCGAAGACCGTTATTGTCGAACCCGGCAAATTGAATTCGGATCTCGAATTGTATCATGTTTTGTGGAACATGTCAAGTTGGGCGCCAATGTATCCCTCCAATGTTGTTATTATTTCAGGACAAAATAATGAACAGCCGGGATGGTTTCAGGAACAAATATTATTTAATATTCGACACGTTCCTCAACACAAAACAAGATACAAAACATATATAAAACACAGATTCACGAACATACATCATCATTCTGCTAAAAAAAAGTATCTCACTTTCATCGTGCTTGCGCTAAATTACGGTGTTACATCGTTAATTTTTCATAACATAAAGTAGAAGCACTTTTATTAGCCTTTGTTTCATACTTTTCATAATATTTATTTTATTTCTTTCTTTTAACAATCGCAAGCATTTTAATGCATTTTTCTTATATATCAATCTATACGCTTATGCTATAATAGCTAAACTTATAACGCTTTTAATTCATAACGCGTATATGGAAACCGTGTTATAAAAAAGTCAAAATGAATTCATATCAGGAATGGCATTCTGTGGTAACTGCGTTATGAGAAACTTAGGTGTAAGACAAATCGGATAAATTTATGCCACATTCAATGGAAACCGCGTAAAAAGAAACTCGGAATTAATGCAAATTAAATGAATTCTTAAGACCTATTCAAGTCTTTATAAAAACGGTATTCTTAAAGTATCACTTTGTGATTAGTACAATTAGTAAATGAAATTTTATTATAGAAATGTCAATGAATATGTAGATTTTTTCACATTTGATTTTAGGCTTATTGAATAAGTTCATATAATAATATTACAAACTATAAAAAAAAATGCGCCCGACAAAAAACTAAATTTGATAAATATTAGATTTTCTCGCGCCCGTCTTTCAACCAGTTCATCTGAGCTCGTTCCATTTTAACCATATTAGCGCGCTCTGCACCATCTGCAATATACTTTTTCTTATTTTAAGCCCGAGTTGTAGATACATTCAAATCTAAAGATTTTGCATCCGACGATATTTTTTTCTCCACCCTTCAAACGGTTTAAAATTCGGATTTCGTCTACAACAGATTTCTTTTTCTTTTTAACTGTTTTCTGCATTTATTTCAGCCATTTTGCAAACCTATGAGTAATTAATGTTTTCTGGTAAATATTACGTCAAATAAAAAAAAAAATACCCAGATGTTCTCTAATGTTGCATAATTCTATTAACATAAATTAAACAAGTCAAAATAATCTTATTACACATACATCTGAACATATCTAAAGAGCATCTTAGAATAAATTAAAATAAAGTAATGCATTATTGTTTGCTCATTTTTAGGGAAATTCCATTATATTTGGAATTGATAAGTAGGGGAATACCCCGTAATTGTCGACTATAAAAAATTTAATTCGTCGAACAAGTGCTGCCTGAGTAAAATGTTTCAAGCTGTTTCAGTTGTGATGTTGTACGAAAAATGCATTATAAGGAAATCGCGTTATTGGATTGACTATATTCTGTTAATTGTAACTTAAAAGTTTTTGTTATTTGAGGCAGGCTTATTATTATATATCTCTTGGAAAATAAAAAGGGGAGAGACGTGATTTTATGTGGGTTTTTTTCCCTCCCCTTTTCTCTCTCTCTGGGGGGGGGGGGAAGCTTAATGTCACAAAGGTTGGGAATCGCTGCGCTGATCTACGGCTTCTTGAAACCAAACAAATCAACTTTAAAGAATTCATTTGTAACATAATATACATAAGGGTAAATTAATATACAGAATAAATTTTATTACAATACCCCCCCTAATTATTATCTAAAGACCAGACAAAGCGGGACGATGTGCAGAAACTTTCTAAAATTAACACACCAGTACAGCATAATATATTCTATCCAGAGACTATTGAAGTTTTCAATATATAATTAAATAAAACTTTTCGTGGATAATGCAAATTACGTACAATGATGTTGTTGGGTCTGTATATCTGCATCTGAATTACTATTCAACTCGAATAATGTGTTTCTAATTTAATAATATTAAACAATTTCTTCATAAATATTTGCATAAAATTTCGCAATGAAGGAAAATCCTTGATTGTCTTATTAAAGTTCTTACACTTCTTTACGATTTCTTTTATATTTACAAGTGTAATTCTTATTTTTTTTTTATTATTATTTAGTTTTCTTTTTATTGACCTTTGTGCATATATTTCCATTCCGTATTTTTGTATATGAAAAGAATTATGTATTGTGGTACTGTTTGTTAAATTTATTTTATGTCAAGATCAATGAGAAAATGTATATTTATCTCAACTATTATTCTTTCTTTGGGTAATTTCAAATTTTAACACATGGAATTTAGAAAAATAAGTTGAGAAAGAATGTTTTCTCTCCCAGATACAAAATAAAAATCAATGTATATTGATAAGTAAACGGTGATATTTAAGGTCTAATTAAAAAACGCAAGCACACAATTTCTGTTAGGAATTTCATTTAATTTCTTCGTATAGTTCCGTTTTCAAGTTTCTAGACTGAAAGTTTGCATGGTATTTTTTATTCCCTTCATCGTTAAAAATTTGGTTTTGGCTAGAAAAAAAAAAAAAAAAACATTTCGAGTGAAGCGCATATGTTTTGAGTACAAAAAGTCTTAAAACCTGAAACTTAGTTACAAATCAGTTGCATAAGATTAATGAAGTCTTCAGGATAAAAATTGAATCGTGATGGCAAGAAGTTAAACTTTTTGGATATCGCTGCATATCTAATTTAATAATTAATTGAACCGTTGTAACCTTTCACCTGAACGAATACGTTTAAATAACAACGTTATGTTTTCCCTTTAAATTGAAATACATGGACGAAATACAGGCTATTCATCTGTTGAAGCCTGACCATTGCATCCCTAGGAATAAAAAACAAATAACATAAAATACAAATAAAAATACGAATTATTGCTTAGCTTGCAGCGCTGTTTTAGCCATACCATACGTATCTAAAATAAGCACAATTTTTACCTCCGAAGTTCAAAGATCGCACTTTCAACTTGGACATGACTAATCAATTACAAGTATCCCAACTTGAACAGCCAATGGGAACTCATCAGTAATTCCGATCGTTTTTCATTTCTTCTCTTGATGTTTATAGCGTGCTATTTAAAATTATGGTGTTCCATTTTGCGTGTTAGACAAAAATAGTGGTGAGACTTTCAAAGTACCATATATTATTACAGAACATGAATTTGTCGTGCGAAATATAAAGGTTACCTGGGTCGATCTTGAACACTGCATCTTAGTTCTTTCTTCGGGCACTTTTTTTGCAATATACGTGACTTAGTGTCCCGTCACAATACTCCCTCTTCCCTCTTTGATGTATGGGGTTTTGGCTTGTGTTGTCTGAAAGATGAAAGGCCACCAGGGTTTAGAATTTTCATGTCAAGATATAGCGCACGACTCCTGGTGAATTAATTTCGCCGTTAGTTATAGCTTTGTAACTTTGTTATGAACATGACTTGAATAAGATGTCTGACATGGTGTTGAAATATAAGTGATAAGACAATTACTACCTTTAATACAATGTGAATCATATATAATTTTTTATCATTATTTATTTATTTATCTTTTTGTTCGAACCGATGTGCTTTTAAGTATTACCGATTTTTGATTTGACGTTTCATTCCGAAATATAAGTATACCTATTTCAGTTCAAATTGATTTCTTATTATGTAAATGGATACCGATATCTTTTTTGAATATTCAATCGAAAAGAAGAATAAGTGGCCGCCTACCCTTGTGATCATGATCGCATACTCGGAGCCAGCGTTGTTTTCGTTTTGTCCTGATGCTACTAAAGACTCGCCGTGTAACGAGACTGATGCACGTTAAATCTAGTCGCGGTCCCAAAACCTGCCATTGAAGTGGTATGAAAGTTTGGAGAGGGAGGTGCGAGCTCAAGTGTCGTCACTTGACCGTAGTTCAAAATTACGAAGTCCGTCGCAAATAACCTTCAAGTTGCGTCTCAGTGTAACGTTAATTAAACTATCAAGATTGCTTGTATAAATTTTTGGGACCTAGTCCTCATGATATATATTGTGACAAACACAGGGTGAGAAAAATAAAACAATCAGAATAATCAAACATTCGAAAAACAATCAAACGATTCAGACTTATACAAGAATTAAAAGAAAAAAAACAGTTGAGAACTACGATGTAAAAGCATTTTTACATATGCAAGAAACAGTACGTGCTTTTAATGGGATCATCTCTTACATTGCATAAGTGAATCCATATTTACTGCTGCCTTTGTACGTTCACTTAATATCCGTTCTATTGACAGTTACAATGCTATAAAATATGTGTTCGTAATATGTATTACATCTTAATTAAAGATTAATGTTTAAGTGATACAGAAATAAATTAACAGATTCAAACTCTAATGATTTCTATTCAATTTTATGAAAATTCATATCGTAATGTAAAGCTCTTCTGAAGCAGTAATCTTTTTGTTTTGGAGAGATAAATGTGGAATTCCGATTTAAAACGGGGAGGGGTGGGATTAAGCCTTGTATGTGCGTATCATTGCGAATGCTTAAAAATCAGTGAAATTTACAACAAAATTTGTTTATTTAAACGCTGAGATCTGAAAACTGACCTTTATGAATTTCATGTTATAACTGTATTCTTTTTATTTTCTGTTTTTGTCATCGTTTAACGGGAAATGATTTACAGTTCAATTTTATCATTTTGCAAAGAATAAATTTCAAAAAATAAACTGTCATTAAAAATCTTTGTAAATATTTACGACGATAGATATTTGTTTTTAAAATTTATTTGTATTTCAAGTAATTTTAGTGCCATTATTTAGTTGGGATTGAAATACATTAATCATGATTGATATATATATATATATATTTATCTTTCTTTAGTGATAAATGTACTATATATTTTCACGTTCTGAAATAATCCAGAGATAATAATTTTCTCCATTTTTGGTCTTATTGTGTATACATTTTTCTCTCTTTATCGTGATATGATAATTTGTTACTTTATTTGAAAATTAACCCTGTTATTCTTTGTGTATGTTTATTTATTATCTCACAGAAACGTCATATATTTAATTATTCACTCCAAATCACTAAACTCGACTGTTCTATCCTTTATAAGTATTGTGAAATATTATCCACAAATTATAAATGTTCATATATAAATATGATTATTTTTGTAAAATGTAATTGTGTAATTGCTTGTGTTTGATAAGTTAATACATCAAATCTGTTAATACATACGAAAGAAATCGTCCAAAATTCAAGTCACAGTAATCGTTAACTCTCTTCTATTTCAAGCATGATTATAGCTTTAAATACTAAGATTATTAACGAGTATGTGGGTCACACCAATCTTCTATTACTCAATGAGTTAACAGTGTCCATGCTGACAAGCTCACCACTGTGTCGCAATGAACTCACGCAACATTATCTCCCTTAAAAAGATAATAGCTCTAAATTTCATTAGAAATCTTCCAAAATTCAAGCCACAACAATCATTAATTCCCATCCTTATCAAGCATGATAAAGCTTTAAATACTAAGATTATTAACGAGTGTGTGGGGAGGTCACACCAATCTTCTATTACTCAATCAATTAACAGTGTCCATGCTGACAAGCTCACCACTGTGTCGCAATGAACTCACCCAACATGCCTCTCTTAAAAAGGATTCGTGTCCAACCAACTCACTTATCCACTTTTCCCATTCCTCCGCCGGAATAAATGTATCAGACCTCGCGTCCTTTGACCCCTTTTCCCGGCATACTCCCTCTCCCCGGGTTCGGGATTCACGATGCCCCGGAGAACGCCTATTCCCTGTTCGAACGGAACATTAGGAATTCAAGTGTCAGATCGGACTGATGATCTTCGCCAAGATCTTGGCGTAATTCGTCTTGGAGTAATTAGGGAAATTGGCAATTGGTGTTGGGACTCGCTCGAGTGTTTAGTAATTTATGATCTGGTAGAGAATTAGGGTTCCCTAATTGTGCTTCCAGACCATGTTGGTTGGAGATCTTGGGAAGTTTGAGATTCATCATATAGACCCCCGATGATTTGTAATTGTGTTGGATGATGAGTTTTTATGGTGCTTAATTGTTGTTAGGATTCTGCTTTGGCCTACTTTGGCTTCCTGTTAGTTTTGGTTTACGTTTTGGACTGGTGACCTCGAACGATATGTAATTTTGATGTTCCGAATCGTTTTAAGTATCTGTCTCATTCCTATTTATGTACTGAAAAAGAAATGAGAACTTATAGACATGTAACAAAAAGTCTCAGTTTCATTGCAGAAAATTATTTTCAAATAGTTGTTTATTAGAAATAAAATAAGAAATTTTGCAACGTGAAATGTAATTTTCAACCATATTGTATATAAATTCTATTTCAGAGAAATGCATTTTATAATTTCTTTAAACATCTTTTGTATATTTTCGTTAAGCCTGAAAAAGCTTTGATCTTATGCCAAAAGATTTTTTTAATATATTTAAAATTTAATTTGATTATTTTTAGTATTAGTATAAAAACTATACATTTTCTTCGGCAACGTTCTTTCTTTTTCGAATTGAATTTTCATAGCTATTGTATTTGCATAAATGAATTATTCTTAATCAATTTAGGCTATAATTTGAATTTATAATTTAAACTTTTATAGTGCTTGAGTTCGATAAATATGGAAAATATGTATTAGATAAATATTTTAGATTTTTGTTCCGAACTAATCACTATGATATTTTCATATGGAGTTTCTCGTATAGTCCCCCCTACCCCCCAATTTTTATCGTTAACATATTTTTATTTTGTTTGAAATGCTCTATTTTAAATTAAATCGCATTCTTCTGCCATTTGGTGAGGGGGGGAAAAAGACTCAAAATTCGATCTTTCCTGCAAATCAATATTTTTGAAAGTTTTGCCTGATTTTATTTTCTGTTTAAAATTTTATTCATCTTGACTTTTATTGAATTTTTGCTCAATTATTGTAATTTGAGGTTACTTATCCTTGAAGTTATGATAAATTAATATTTGAACTCTAAATTACTTTAGTTAACAATACAATGCAGAATGATATGGTTATTAGGTGTGGAAGGTAATTCTTCCATTTGGTAATTCTTAACATGATATTAGTGGTCTACTCAAATAATAATAATTCAGTAAGTAATATTATTTTATAACAAATTAAAATTTTAAAAAAATGTGTTTTTCTATCAACAGTTAATTAAATATTTTCATTTTTTATACGAAAGAAATTTTGTTAGAAATGATCATTATTGTGACGTGTAATCAAAGTCGACCTTCTAACTATATAAAGGGGCCTGTGTGCAAGAAACCATTTGGACCCCTAAATTTTCTCTAAAGTAAAAATAAAAAATTACAAACACGGACATATATTAATAATGCTTATTTATGTAATGCGTGATTTTGTTTTTGCTAATACATTTAATTAATTCAGAAAAAATTTTAAATTTTGCAATTTCTTTTTCGATGCTTAATATTATATATAGCAAGTGCATTTAGTGTTCTGCGCACATGTTTGACTAAAAAGTTCAGTTTAGGTGGGGATACTCGGGAATTCCCCGAATCAAATAACTAAAACTAAACATTTGCATCATCAAGAATTAGTTTGAAGATTGTCGAAATTCAGAGATCTACAATAATAATGTTTACGACAAATTGAACTTTACGTTTTACTGACAACGATAGGGATATTGTAAAATTTTCATATACAATTGTACATTATTTTATTTCTTGATCATGTTGGGGGCCCCAATGCATAGCATCCGCCGCATTCCATCCCCAGATCGTCGGCCTTGCGTGTAGTTAAAAAAAAGATTTTGGTTTAAAGTATTATCAATAATATGTTTCATTTTTAAATATACGGAAAATGCTAGAAATATTTATAATGTTCGTTATATCGTTAAATCAGCTTTAAATTCCTCCCCTTTTGTTGTTCATAAACTAACTTCTTACTAACTTGTTTTGATACCAAAACATTACCTTACCTTTGAAAATGGAATGAAAACTCTTGTAACGCGAAAACCAACTGGAATCGTTGATCTCGGCTCGAAAAATAAATAAAAACATTTTAACATTACACCACAGAAAAAAAATGAAATATGACAAAAGAAAAAATTACTTTTTGCAATTATAATTTAAACGAGAAAACCAAACTTATTTTTGATCGTATCTCGTCGTATGACGTCAAGTCATGGATTCCACTAACAAACTTTTTCTAATCTTCTGCATACATCTTTTCCGCACCTATTAAACTAGTAACACTCTTTCTAGCTTTGGAAAAGAAAAAAAAGAAGAAAAACACTCCATCGTTGCAATATTTGCTTCGCGACCTTGGTACCAAAAGAAACCAGTTCCAGAACTGGTATCTAACCCATGTCGACAACAAGAGATGTGGCCAAGAAAAAAGAAGCACCTATTGTTATATTCAATTATGTCTAAAGATGTATTATTATTATTTTGTTATTGTTTTTGCGCTCGATATTGAATGAAAAAAAAAATTAAGCCAGACCTAAATGGAATCTATGCCTTGGGTGTATAGGAGATAGCACACCTGTACTCGTCACTCAAAATGGCTGGGGGTGTGAGTAAAATCCATGTTATTTTTTTTCCTCTTCTCGTGTTAGGGAATTATCATATAGATGGTAAGGTTAGAAAAGATGGCGAATTAAAATTCTGCGGGCGTTTCTTTCTGCTTTATTTGCCGCAACTTATTAGTGGGATTAGATCAGTAATATTTCTTCCAAGGTTGGTTTCATAGAATATGTAAGGAAGTATTCCCCTTTCTCCCTCCTTTTTTTCATATATTCGTGTACTTTGTGATATGTAATGAAAATTTTAACTCACTTTATCAAAGTATGCTATTTCGTAATAGTATATTTGGTATATAGAGCAGAAATATCTGGGACAGAAATTTAATATTCTCTCCAATTATGCAAAGGACAATTCCCCCCACCCCTTCATTTATTTCTCTTAAACTGAATTTTATCTTTGCCTTTATTTCTTCTTCGTGTGTTCGGACAACAATACTCGTATAATGGGGAGTAATAAAGTATGCAAACAAATAAAAATCAAGTTTGTTATAGATTTTCGCCGATTGTTAATGAGTTTTATGTATAAATAAAATTTTAGCGCTCGTTTTTTCCCCCCAATTATTATTATTATGATAATTTACTATTTCATTGTATTAAAATTTTTGCGACAGAAAAAGTTTTTAGAATTTGTTATTGTTTTTTCGTCTTAAAGATTTATAAAAAACACGCTAAAAATAACTTCTGTTTTTGTAATGATGCAACATAAAAGGTGATATCGCAATCAATTTAGAACAACACCCATTGCTTAGAGTTATAAATTCTTCATTGTTTTTCTCTCTACGAACTTTTTTTTATCGTTATCGATTATGTGCACATTCATAAACTTAATTAAGTGAACGACATATTAAAAAAAAAAAACTTTTACCTAGTACACATTTAATATTTTAATAACATAAATAATTAATAAACCAAAATTGGCCGTGTCTTACTGAACTGTAACAAATCTTACTTCTCTGATCGTCTTGC
>BMAW01118423.1:898786-956013 GCA_019974015.1 Nephila pilipes
TAAGTCAAGTGTCGTTCTTTAGTACAAATGTATGGATAAAATATGGGATATCCTGTTATTATATAGAATTAATCCCATCATAGAATTTTTAAAGTAAATGAAGTACCTCTACGGCGATTATTCAATTGTTTCTTAAAATCACCGTTAAAATACAATATTTGCGAATATAGAGTAAAAATCACGCTTCTCCCCCAAATTATATACCTCTGCCATATTTTTGCATGTAATATAAGATCGCCTATATATTTCGGAATGAAATTGTATGTATCTGTTAATAATAATTTAGACCATGTGCGTCGGTGTAAATGTGGCCAATGTTCACTCTTTATTCCTCCAGCGATAGTACTTTAGTGGTCATGATCGCGAACTCGCGGACAATGTTGCTTCATTTGAGTCGTGAGTTCGAGCCCTGATGCCACTTCTGACATCCGTGTAGCGGGACTAATGCATGTTAAATCTGTAGAGATGCCAATTCAGATGGCATCTTCGTCACTTGACCGAGGTTCAATATTACGAGGTCCATTGCCAATAGTCTTCGTGTTGCTTCTCAGTGCGACGTTAAAAAACAATCATTCAAAAGCAATATCACATGAATTTAATAGGCACAAGAATCTATTCAGAATATATGTGTTGGGATGATTCCGAAGCTAGGGTATACTCGGTTATCTTGTTCTTATATGGAGCATTCTGAACATGTTAATATTCTGATCCTCGAAAATATTGATGGTGTATTAACATTGAGCTGAGAAGCAACACGAGGGCTGTGGGGGACGGATCTCGTAATTTTGAGCCTCGGTTAAGGGAGAAAGACGACATCCGTGTTGGCACCTCCTTCGCCAAACTTTTACTCCACGCCAATGAGAGGACTTGGGATCTCGACCAGATGGACCAGACCAGAGGACTCGAAGTGCATCAGCCAAGATAAATGACTCTCCTTTTTATTTTCTAATTCTCAAGGGGAGAAAATCAACCCTTCTAAAACAATATCAGTGGAATTGAAATAATCTTGTTCGCTCTGTTAAAATTTATTTATTACCGTAAATCAATAGTTCTCATTGAAAGGAATTGAAATGGATTCATTTTTAAGATTTTAATGCACTTTATTTCATTTTAATGCGTGTTTTGTATCTTTATAATATTATATTAATTATATAAGATGTAAGAATAGCATTGGTATTAATCCTTATAATGATGTTTATTAAACTCTCGATTTTTAAAGTTGTTTTATGAAATGTTCTTTTTTACATTTGAGAAAAATGGCATAAAAAATAACAAATTTTCTAATTAATTTTATAAGAATTCTCCCAATTATTTTTATTTCATTAAAAATGTTCCTGGATAAATTCATACGAATACGGATAGCTTTTATTGAAGCTTGGTATAGTAGTTTTTTTTTTCTTGTTATTTTCTATAACTTTAATGTCTTACTTCAATTTTTAATTTTAATGTGTATTATGCTCTTTAAAACATAATATTTGAAGATCTGTTATTTTTTTAATGAGGAATACAAATACTTATCTTGATTAATATCTATCCCCTCCCCTTTTTTTTGTTGTTCACAAAAACAAACATTTATTCCACTAATGAATCATTATCTAAAAGTTCTGATTAAAATAATTGCTATAATTATGCCGAAAGTCATCTTAATAAAAAGCTGATGCAGTTGGACATTCTTATTATTAATCCAAACTGATCATTAGATTAAGTTTTAAAACTGAAATCGAACATATTTTTCTGTTCCACAAACTAAGATAAGATTCCTACATGGACGAAACTTTGAAAACACTCGTTTCTTCGTTAGTGATTAAAGTCTTAATTAGTAAAAGAGCTCTTTTGCCATCTGATATTATAAAAACATCGAAACGAGTCGACATGTTGTACAAAAAAAAATATTAATTAGGAGACAATGCAACAAAAATAAAGTTCTCGGACAGGAAATAAAATCTGCGATCTCGGAAAATAAAATAAAATAAAAAATGGAAAAGATAAACAGAAAAAAATTCGTTTGCGTATTGTGCGGGTTTGAAAGAAAATAATAACTAGCGTCATTATATGAATTTTGCCTTAAGCAACTCGAAATGAATGTATTTCAACCAATCAGGATGCTATGCTTTTGACAGCAGGGTAATTTTATTATTTTAAGCCTTTCATTTACAGTAGATGCTCTATACTTGATTGACGTTTGTTATTGAATAAAAACCCGTTTTCGAAATAAGCTTCGTTTTTAAATGTTGTATACTTTTTTCAAGAAGACCTTGCAGATTTTTATTGTTATTATTATTAATTCGTATGTGTGCAATTTTGACGCATTTTTGATGGACCTGCTTTAAAAGTTATTCAGATTGATAGAATAGCATGTGGGAAATTTCTCTAAATCAATAAATAGGCTGGTCCCTATGATAACATTAAGAAAAAGCATTGTGTTATATTTTTCTTAATTACAGACAACTTTCATAATAAATAATGTTAGGGCTCAAGAGAAGTGACTGAATTATCATCTGAGCATTATAATTACATTTAAATGTTGTGTGAAAGCATGATTTTATGTTTTTCACATTAAGATAGCTTTATTACTTATACTTTTGCTTAGGCAAATAATTTTGTGATTGTATTTGGTACCCATGATTATTATTCTTTTCCTGCTCCTGTAGTTTTTAAATTTTATATTAGATTTGTGAGTTTTGATATAAGTTTAAGAGATGTGAGTGCACACCTACAAAAAAAGTATGTAGATTTAAAACTTTAATATTAGATTTAAAAAAAAACTTAAGACCTCTGGTCCAGGCACCATGTTTTTTCTCTACGTTTAAGTAAAAAAACCAGTGATAATAATTTTCAGGTATGATGAAGTATATATTTTGCATGAGAAGATGTTGATGTGTTGCTTTTCAAAGTTTAAAGTATCTGATTTATTAATTTCATTTTTCTTTGAATATGGGTACATATATTACCAATATTCGTATAAAAAATTAATTTTTTTGACTCTTGTCCTTATGAATTGAGTCATAAAAAATGTGTATATTTATTACTGTTTGTATTATCCCCCCCCCCTTAAATCATAGATAAATTTGGCTTTTTCAGGAGATTAAAAGTTATCTGTTTGCAGGGGCATTTTTGAAAATTCTCTCTTGCATCTGTTTCATTCAAACCTAACAGTATTTATTACATGTCTAATTTTCAAAAAAGTACTGTGTTAATCAAATTCAAATTTATTTATTTACTAACGAATTTTCGAAAAATCTATAACAGCTGCTCTAATCCAACAAAACTTATCGAAAATTTATCAGCATCTACTTGCTGCTTTTTAAATTCCTACTAATAGCTCACGCTCTCCCTATATATATATATATATCTTGTTCAAATTTTCAATAGTTAATAAAATACTTTTTATTCATCCACTCAATTTCAAATACATTTTTTTAAAACTTGTAGTGGATGACACTTGATATTAATTCATTTAATTAAATTTAATTGGTGAAAATGCAGTTTAGCCCAACCACTTGGCGCGTTTTCAAAAATTGTCAAACTTGGCAATTTTTTTTATGGCTGAACGTTAAGTCCGCAAAGCAGACCAGGGTAGCACATTTGGCAAAATACCGCCGAATTATTCCTGTCGCCAAAGGTGGTTGTGCTAAACTACATTCCAACCATTTAATTTACCGGATGAATTAATTAATTATAGTTTTATATGGGAGAAAAAATTTGCCACTTAATATTGTGATTCTGTGATATGTATATACATATTTATATTAATTGTAATTTTTTAATAAAAAGTAACTAAAATGAAATTTTTCTTCTTTGACCTAAGTAAGAATTGATTTTAATTAATTTTTTTTAATATTACTTGTTCTTATTTTTCGGTGAATTTCGAATATTCTGTCGTCGCATGTGAACCACGTGATTTTAATTCATCTCCTCCTTTATTTCCAGATGCTTGCGGACTGTCGGATGTGGCCCATATCGAAGGCCTCCAAGAAAAATCTCAATGTGCCCTGGAGGAATACTGCCGTACTCAATACCCCAATCAGCCTACTCGATTCGGCAAGTTACTACTTCGCCTACCATCTCTCAGGACTGTCTCATCCCAAGTCATAGAGCAACTATTTTTCGTCAGACTGGTGGGCAAGACGCCCATAGAGACACTCATAAGAGACATGCTTTTAAGTGGTAGTTCTTTCAATTGGCCATACATGCCTCTGCAGTGACCCAGAGAATTGCTCAATCAGGGGTTCCTGCAGTTCTCGGTGGCGTGGACCGCCACTCGTTGGTTGTGACGTCTCAAGGAAACACCTCTGGACCTGCGACAGCTTCGACCATTCCATTCGGTATCTAACCGTTCGTTGTTGGGCCATTGGCAGTGTTCTCTAAGGATTGTTTTTTCTGTAAAAAAAAATGGGATGTAGGTGCTTCAGTGACAGAAGAAAATTGCCAAACTTCAAAAGTTTTTTTTTTTTTTTTTCCCAACATTTTTTTTTTTTTTTTTTTTTTTTTTTTAATTATGAATTTTTACTGTTGTTTTAATGAATTTGATTTTGAAAAACTTTCTTTAAAAAGAATTCGTTATTGTTATGGTCTAAGGAAATTGGTTACAGTATTAAGATCTAAACTTTGTGAAGTCAAATTTCGCTTCTCCTTTTTCCAATTTTGTGGCCTTTTTTTTTATGAGTACAGAACGTGGTTTAATCAAGTTTTGTTCCTTTATTTTTTTTTAAAAAAAGTTTGTATATTTTTTTGGAGGGTGCAGAACTTGATTGAATTAAGTTTTGTTTCTTCTATTTCTCATATTTGTAGGTTTTTTTTTAACCCTACATCTTCTTTCAATTTTATTGAATTCTTTTTTTTTTTTTTTTAAAGCCATTTACAGAAAACTTAGTTAACCCTCAAATAGTAATGCATATCTCTGACAGTTTCGCCTTTTGTTTATACCTGTTGTTTAAAACAACTGTGACATTTAATAAAATGTCTGACCTCTTCAAAATTTTGATAGTTTTTAAATATATTTTAAAAAACATCAAACGTTAAAAATCATTTTCACTTTGTAACTTTTACTTATAATTTAACATTACTATTAAAGGGTTAAAGTAGGTTTTATTTCTCTTTTCACGAACTCTAAAGAATAATTTTTTCCCTTCTCATTTTTTGTTTTGGGAGTGAAATGGTGATGCATCGTACAACAAAAGATGTCAAAAAATGAAAACTGTCCTCTTAAACAAACTTCTATTTGCTAATTGATTCAAGAATTTAATTTGAATTATTTTCAGCGAACGAGAAGTGATTAAAAAAATAATTCGTAACACTTTGCTTTCAATATTTGTGCGTGTATATGTTTCAAGCTCACCGATGTTGCCTTTTTTTTTTTTTTTTTTGAAATATCTTGTACATTTGTTTGCTGCGTGTAGTGTTCTAATTAGCTATTCCTAAAAAGATAACCTCAAACTGTTTGATATTTAAATAAGAACGTATTTTCTTTTCCAAACGTCAGATAATGATGTTACAAATGTTAATATCCGGATTATCATACTGTTCCCCAAAAATTCTTGGAAAATTTAAAAGTTTTGTAAAACTTATATATGCTTACACCGCCTATTCATACAAAATTTTTTAAATTTTCCAAGAATATTCGGAAGCAGTCTAATAATCTGGATATTAACATTTGTAACATCGCTGCCTGAGATCATACCCACACACATTTTATGATATATTTCATGCCAGGAAGACATTATTTTATAAGATGCACACATTATAAATTTATTTGAAAGCTATTACCAACGAAAACTATTTACACAGATTATTTAAATTTCTAATAATTAATTTATTTCTCAGATACTCATATTGGTGCAGGACCTGTAGAAACAAAACTCGAATATTCTCGTATTTTCTACTCAAAATAGTTAAACAACATATTTCTGAAACCTTTAACCATTTTTGGCACATTCGACTTGCAAAAGTTTTGGCAGTGAAAGTTGAGTTGTAATGAAAATATTGTTGCTCAATTCAACATTCCTATCTTCTTCAAATCAATTGACTTTTTCCTTTCACTAAATTACTAATTCGAAATTGAAATTATAACTGCTTTGCAGCTAGGAACTCCATCATAAACTCAGACGTCAAATATTTTATTCGGTAGGTTTTATAATGTTCCCCTTTCATTTATTCTATGGTCATTATTTTTCACAAAATGAAAGTCAAAATATTGGAAATTCACACCCTCAAATATAAATTCAATAGTAGAAACAGTCTGATTTTAATCCAATCTTTTTAGTTATTACTGTCTTCTAACCCTCTTCGCTCTTGAAATCTAGTTTAGAATCAATAATCTAGTTCTTGCTTACCTTCGAGTGAGTTTAAACAAAAATACTGGGGGTTCTTCAACGAATCAAACTAGAAGATATGTGATCACCGTCGGTTTATTTGTGGAACTGCAATTTCAACTACACGACAACCACACTGTCTCCGTATTACTTTAATTCTCCATCGCTTTTATATTATATTTCCTTAAATTCATTCACGACATTTCTTATGTTTATCTAATTTGCGTAACCACGATTCGTTTTTTTTTTTTTTTTTTTTTTTAACGGAGCTTGAAATTTAAATATAATATCAAAAAATAACCCCCCGATGTTGGTTAATGGAAGGTTACAATTAGCCTACGTTACAGTTTTAAGGACAGCTTCCTATTTTGACATCGAGTTTTGTTTCATGCGATCTAAAGAGGTGATAAATTAAGTTAGCCAATGGTGAAATAAGTTGTTTTTAAACGTATTTTTTTAATTTGATCTAAACTTTACTTTTCTGTTTGACATCTATTATTTTTTACAATATTGTTTGATTCCAAGTCTCAATTTTTTTCGGTTTTTAATTTCGAAGAAAATCAAACAAGCCTGTTACATATATTCAGAAAAGATCTTTCTCAAAAAATGAAATCAATTTCAGAACAATTCGAAGATTCGTTTTTTTTTTTTTTATTTTAATTGCATGCATCATAATTTATTTTTCCGAATTATTATTTTTTTTTTTTTCGATACATATTCGCTTTTGGCTAATGAATAAGAATGCAAAGGAAGCCATTTAACAAATCCAAAGACTTAAATGTCTCATACATTGGTTCATTCGGCCAGTGATTGTACGTACTTGTAAATACTTCAAATGTAGTTATATCAACATTCAGAGTACCGACGCGCATGTAAGTGAATAGCATTAGTTTAATTTTGCATCAGAAAAGGCATCAAGTTTGTTAGATTTATGTGAGTTATGTTGTGTTTTAAGAGTATGTTAAGTTTTGTATGGTATTTATATGAATTTATATAAATCTCCAATTGGAGATACTTTTTTTAAAAAAAAAAAAAAAAACTTATCCAGAATTGCGATTTTAATTAAACAATTTGAAGTTTTTTTTTAATCTCGGGAATTTTCGATATAATTTATAGAATTTACGAATATTAAATCAAAATTTTTTAACAATGAAGTTGAAAATGAATACATTTTCAAAAAAAGTTTCAGTGAATTGCCTTTTTTAATCAAATGTATAGATAGCCATAAACTTTAATTTTTCACCATTCACAATTAATTTCTTTAAATAGTGATAAACGGTTTATGTCCAGATTTAAGTCCCATTATCGTAAACTGTGAGCATCGTTTTGTATAGCAGCGCCATCTATCGACCACAGAAAATAATAATTGATAAAATTGATCTGTGAAATAAACTTGCTTTTAATTTTTAAAATTCAATAATCGAATAAGTTTATAAAGAGGAACTTTGATAGTACAAAATATTTGAAGCTACTATTTTCCTTCTGTATATAATTGCATCATCACTAGTATAAAAGAATCATATCTGCGTCGGTACTTAAGAGTTGAAAATAAATATATTCAAATAAATACAGCTGAAATGCATGGTATAAATATCTCATCTTAAGAAAAAGTTATTTCGAAATGATCTTTCGTTAAATTGAGTTTTGTGTCTTATGTTATGACTTCATAAATTTTTATGTGTTGAGAATTAATAAAAACTAAACGAAATGATTTTTACGTACAAATACACTCGTTATAGTTATGCACTTGTATAATATATACACACATATATTTTGCATTTATAGAAATGCATGGCAAATATTTTTTCTGATACAGATCATATTTTATTACAAAAAAAAATATGAATATCGTCATTTATCATTCAAATATGTTTTTAATATAATTAATTTTTAAAGTTATTTGTCAAATAAAAATTGAAGGCTTTTCTAATAAGAGAGAATAGTCAATAATTTTTTTAAATTTAAAGGAATAGTTATATTTTGTTTAACTTCTCTTAGCGGATTATCTGTGAAGTATTTTAATTATTTATTGATCCACTGCGATTGATAGTGTTATGCCAAGTCACAGTGGATTTCATTTTGGAACTTCAAGTGGAGGTTTAAAGTCATCCAAGATGTTTATTTTGAATTTACGTCGGGGATGTAATCCTCATTTGAAGGTCCTTTGTAATAGTCATCGTGAATTTGTAAATTAATTGTTAATGTATAAAATCCTAATAACTCTTGTTTTATTTGTTATATTAGTTATTAATTCGAAAATTCCTTTACAGTAAAGGATCTGAAAATTATTTATGAAGAGAAAATTAAATAATCTGAAACACGTTTTCAAAAATTATGTACCCTAACTGAATAGCATTATAAAGGAATTTGAAAAATAAATAAATAAATTTCAATTTTTAAATTCAATTCCATAACGTATAATTGAGAGCAATACGTGATGAATATTACTTAAACGAATTCTGGATTATTAATAATTTGAAATTTTTAAAACTGTTGCTGAATCTTTTTTTTTTTCTTTTCCACGCCTTTTATATTATGCTCACAATGTTACTATTCTATATAGAATAGTCTATTCTGTATGACATTTTAATTTCAAATTATCTTACTTTAACGAAAATCGCAGTGTGAAACACTATTAAAATCACTCGTTGGAATGAAAGACATTTTTGAAACTAACTTAGTGTGATGGTAAATCTGTTTCGAAAAGGAACAAAGTATTCGAAAGATCATTATTAAATAACTTTTTCTCTATATCGCGTTGTACAGAAATCACAGGCTGTTGTAATGTGTTCAGTCAACTGGCTTTTGGTGGTATGTCCCGTGATATTTCTTGGTATCTGATCTTGCACAAGTCATGTATGAAACTGCATGTGTTGTAATTTTGTTATTTTTTTTGTTTTCGAATCTTTGTTCAGTATACATTTTGAAACATTTCTTTTTTTTTATGGCATTTATGTATACAGGAAAATCTTATGACTAAGAGAGTGATACCAATAACAAGTGTTTGATTTTTGAGAAAAATAACTTTTTATTATTTTGCCAAGTTGCTTTTGTACGTATATTTTTTTCGATTTTACCGCTCTTGTTGATTTCAAATTGCAATAAACACGTTTGTTGTGATAGTCTATTTTATTGAAATTTCTTTAAATAGCTTCTTAAATTTTGATTCTTTATACAGATGATAAATTCGTACATAATATGCATAACAAACACTATTTTTTAAAGAAAATAAATTTACGTACATAATTAATTAAATCTTTTTTTTTTAAGTCAAATTTATTGTTTTGATTGCTTTCTGCATATAAGTCAAATTCAGGATTTATTCTTTAAGAAAATTTTCATGGAAGGAAAGAGGATTTCCAGCGTTCTTTCACTTCTCTTGAATTTAGAATAATTTTTGGTTATTTAAAAATAAATAATGTCTACAGTGTGGAGATGGAATTTTTTCGTGTGATTTTATATTTGTACATGTTTTTTTTTTTTTTTTTTTTTTTTCAAAAAAAAAACTTGGTTTGAGAATTGTTCATGTGCATTATTAACTATATTGATTGTTTTTTCGATGCATTTCCCAATAAATAAATGCGAAATAAGTTAGAAAAACTGATCACATTTGGGCTTGACCGACAAAAAGGAAATTTCGATGTGATTCATGATTGTTTTGATGTATGTGTTTATGAATGCTTATTTTATAAAAATCAAGATAAATGAATGATGTTAAAATATTTCTGAGGTTTATTGTATAATAGTATCTGAACAAACATATTTAAAACTAACTTTTATATCGCAAAATTGTAATAATCTTCAATCTAAAATATATTATTTGTGAAGTGAATGTATGTTTTTTCCTCGTTAATGTGCTAATTAATTACACTGCACTGCAATTTTCAAATAGCCATACAGCTATTATATAAAGAAAAAGAAAGCATACGATACAATTGAAATGGAATTTTAAAAGATGTTCTTTTTTATACGTCTGTTCTGTCATTTGAAAAAATTCTGATATTTAATGAAATAGTAGTTCTTTACACACATATGCTATTTTACGTGATATAATGTTATATTAATTGTATCTCTTGTGTTATGTAATAAAATCAGTTATTACAAATTTTAATTCCGTATATTAATTTTATTTTACATATTTAAATGCGTCAGAATTAAATTTTTTTTCCATAAAAAAAAATTGATTATCTAATATTGATGTGTTACATCTGCACACACTCTTAATATCTTAGGAAAAAAATAAGTTATTTTTTAATGTAATATTTAGTATGCTTGATGTGATCATATATCCCGGTTTTAAGTAATCTGTCGCGTTTTCAGAAAGGGAGTAACCCACTGTAACTATTTAAAAAAAAAACTCTAATGCACTCTTAGTTGGATATTTTCTCTTGTGAATAAATTAAGCGAAAAAAAGGTTGCTAGTCGCAGTTCTTAAAGTTATGTTAATTAACAAAGTAAATTTTTAAAATTTTATCAAGAATTTCATTCTCATTTGAAACTATACCAAATACACAAAAGACTATCTTCGACTAATGTCAGAGAAGCTAGTCGAAATTTCCGAAAACTTTTCCAGGCAGAAAATAGTTCCAATTTTAATATAAATTTGCGATGTTGTAACACATGCATCCGTTTATGATGTGATATTCTTAAATTTTAAGAACATTACAAAAATACGTCAAGTTTAAAAGCCATTCGGCATTATAGTATAGGAGACAGAAAAAAAAAAGGAATTGATTTGTATAGAAATAAGTGATATTATAAAAAACGCTGCTCTCTGAAATATAGCGGAATCTAATATTAATGTTCGGGCGCTTTTTGATTGGAAAAAGTATTCTAATTATGGGTCCTATACTTTAACATTACGCGAAGACGGCCTTTAACAAATTTTTGCTTCAGAAAAATACAAGATCACATAACTTATTTATTAGTCACTCAAGGCGCTATTGTTTTAGATCACTTTTGGCGTACCAAATCACTTTTCAATTTTTTAGCTTTTGCTTCAATTTTAATTACATGTAGTTGATGTAATATTCAATTTAATAATTTATCGTTTCCTTTAATTTTAATATCGGAAAAGTTTACTATTGTCCTTTTCTCGATATTTTATTGTTTACTTTAATTCTTATATTTAATTGAGTAATTTAATAATAATTATTTTAAAAAAGCGTACCTTGTGTGCCTAAATCTGTTCTTTGCCTAGAAATTTTGTAATTTTTTAAAATTTGTTTTTGCTCCTTCCCTTTCAATAATAAATAAAAACTATGAAGAAGTATGCGTTTCTTCGAATTCACATACTATTATCTAAAAATCAGTAGATTTCCCTTTTTGACCGGGAAGAAATGATCACATACAGTATACTGTTATCTAAATGATCTACATAAACTCAAAACGGCTTTATTGAAGTAATGTTCTTTTCACCGGGCCTTAACAGGACTTCTGACGACAAAAAAACTACTTCTCTGCACATGAGTATTTTCAAATTCATCCAATATTTTTCGTTATAATCAATCAAAACAGAGAAGACAATAAGTTATTTAGAATATTATTTCGAGTTATTTATATTTTCCAATTATTAAATTTCACGACAATTATCATTGAGTTCACTGATAATTTAGAACGATTCTGTTATAATTATGTTAATATTTAGTTTATTGTTTCAAGAATGCTCTGCATAATTATAAGTCTATTTATAAATTTTTTAAGATTAAAAATATATTGTACATTTTTGCAGCGTTTGATAAAGTGTTGTGAATTGAAAAATGTATATATCCCCGTACTATATGTAATATTTGAAAAAGTTATTTTAATGCAGAATATCTTATCTTTCGAGATGAATTGTTACACATTATTTTGATCCAAATGTCTTGTAACGCATTGTAGCTCATTTTAATGAATATAACATGCGGTTTTATTGGACTGTGAAAGAAAGATCGTCATGTGAGTAATATCAACGTGAAATGGAAAAATAAAAAGTATTGTTGACTTATATTTGTTTGTCTATTTCTTTGTTTCACATATTTATTTATAAGCATTTTAAACGCTTTGTCGAAAGACATTAATTAATTTGATTAGACATTAGGCTTCTGTACTAAAAATTTAAAAACATAAAATGAATCAAAAATCATAAATATTTGTTTTAAAATTCTCAATAAAAAGTGTATTACATTGAAACCTTATAGTTAAAACGCCAAAATAAAACAATAATTGAATAGTAGAAGAGTCAAGAGCAGTGAAAAATATATCTATAAGTCTATGAGAAGTGAACTGAAGAAATTAGTTTGTATTTTTATAAATTAATTTAATGTACGGAAGAAAAATGTGCTTGGATTTTTATACATTGATATTCAAATTAAATTTTGTTTCTTTGCATACTTGTTATTTCTTAGAACCTTTTATAAATAATTGAATATGATTGTTTGCTTGTAATTGTTGCGATAATGAGTTCACCATGACCTCTTTTATTTATCAAAACAACTTCAAATTATAAAAGCAGTTTGATAATTTCTAACTCCATTTTTTTTTGTCTCAAAGTACTTAAGAACAATTATAAAGCATTTGCACTCGATTATGATAATAATATGATCTTTTTCGTATAGATTATTAGTGAGATTAATGCAACATCCAATAGTCATCATGTACGAAATAATCAAATCATGTAAATAATAGTCCAAATCATGTACGAAATCTATAATATTGAACAACGAAAATTTTGTATTAGTTAAATAAGAATCCTATGAATTAGATTAAATTACTTTAAAGAATATCAATTTTTATTTAAAAGTTATTCTGTATCGATATATATTACAAAAATACGTAATAAATATAATTTTAAAATGAGAATATTATTAAGCATGATAATTATATAGTACTGGGCAGTGGAGTACCCAGGGGGTGCATGAGGACATATGCATCCCTCAAGATTTTTCCTCGAAATTGAAATATTTTAGGGTAATTCTTTAATGATACTATTTTATATTATTTTCTAAATTTTAAGCATAATAATTTTTTTCTCATCACTAAGAGAAAAAAAAGGATTTCAATTAAATCGATCCTGAGAAAAGAATAGAAGTTTTTGCTGTCTCTGAAAGAGTGCCTCTGGTTTAGTGTTGTTGGGAAGAGGGGGTGCATCCCTAAAAAATGCACCCGCCGAAAATGCAAATTTTATTCTCATGGCATCTTAATTATTTTTCTTAAATGATTTTACTTTTTATTTTTTTGTAATTTGATAAGATCATATCAATACTTGAAAAGGTGTAAATAAAAAAATAATAAAATTGATATAGTGTATTATTTACTTTTGATCAAGTGGTTATTCCAAACTACAAAATTGCTTCTATCACGGGAATAAATATGTCCCCCCCCCCCCCCCAAATTAATTTCTGGGTACACTACTGGTACCGGATGATATAACGGTTCCAGTGTTGATTGTACAGTTAAACCTTGATAAATTGGATATTTTGGGAGAAGAGCCGGTCCGAAATTTTTCGAATATGCGGGTTAACCGGTGAAAGGGAAAACAATTAATGAAATAAAGCATTTACAAAAAAATCCTCTTTGTGTTGAACAAATCGAGCATGTACCATATTTACGGAAGATAAAGACGTCTATACCTTGTAAAAAGAAGTGCGCTTAAAGTAGTTTTATTGAATTTTGTATTTTCCGTTTAGACAGTGTAGCAAAATATTCCATTAGTTGAGCTGTAACTAAGATTTAATTGAATTCGGATAGAATTTTTGTAAAGTGTACCCTCCCTCCTTCCCCTTTACTCACTTTTCTATCATGTATTCAAAGGTATTAAAATATTTCAGTAGAGATAGTAATTTTTCCAAAAACGTGGATGAAACAAATAAATATTATGGAAATTAGCAGATCTCTTTTCAAGTTTTTTTTTTAAAAAAAATTCTTCGAGTAAACTGATCTGAGTTAAAGGAGTTCGACTTCTTTTTTACGAGATTCTACTGTATCTTTAAATTTTATGATAGCTCTTTTTCTTTTCTACTAAGAAATATTTACTGATACCGTTTGACAGTTACGAACATTCATGCACAGAAACGATAACACTTATTTTCTTATCCCAATTTTTAGAATTGATTTCCATTTTGCTTATACGAGGTGTGGCTATTAAGTAACGAGACTAACGCTGTAAAACATTTTACTTTGATGTCATACAAACTTTCTATAAGGTGACCAATCGCTTTCCTTTAGGGAGGACAGTCCTTCTTTTGTAGGTTCTGTCCTTCCTCGAAATGTAACCTCCTTCCTATTCTCCTTTTTGATATTTTAAAACTAATCTGTTAATCTCTCTATTCAGAGATGTCGCTCCAAACCATTACGCAAATGTTGAATACAAAAAAACTATTAGGATATTCAAGAGTCAGATGGTTCGCTCCTTCTCCTGCCATAGAACGTGCATTATAATTATATGAGCCTCTCCATTCATGTTTTTAAGTTTAGACAAATGTCCAAAAATTCTGGAATCTTTTTTTTCAATTATGAATTATCGGAGATATTATAATGCATTTTGTACGTAATGAGGCACCTTTTTTTCCACAAAACAATTCAATAGATTGAAGGTGAACATATTTTAGCTACAGAAGCTAGTCTGATTTTGAACGATTTTGTCCTTCAATATAAATTACGATTTGAAGAAAAATTTATTTCTTTAATAATAAAAAGAGAAAATTGTCGAACTTAGAGGAATCAAATCCGAGCGTAACGGAAAAGTGCACCAAAGAAGTGCAGAAATTTTTCCAAACGATGTTTCCAAAATGTCGCAGAATAGTCTGAAACAAATATCACAGGAACTAAAAGTTTTCAATGGTGTTTTTTGACTTCATCGCAAGTAAATTGAGGAGATATTGAAAAGAGCGTTGAGTTTTTATCGAAAGAGATGCCTGATATTAAAATCGATGACAATTGTCTGTTTGAAGAAATTAGAAGACTGAATGTATATATAAATTCTGATCAATTAGAACAATGGGAAAATCAATATGTTAAAATTGGATGAAAGATGGGTGGAAATATTTAACCATTTCAAAAATAAACTCCATATGAAAATTTAATTATTCTTGTTAAATTTACGTTGTGCCGCCCTGGAACTAATGCAGTTGAAAGAGTTTCTTCGGTTGGCAATGATTTTTGGACAAGTGAAAAATCAAGATTGAATGTTGATACTCTAGCTGCAGCACTTACCGTAAAGTTCAATATGAAGAATATTTCTTGCTCCGAAATTTCCAATATATCGTTAGAAAATAATATGTTGACTAAAAATATTCATCAATAGAAAAATACTCGTTTAATCAAATAATTAAAAGGGATGTAAGCATAATTAGAGTACTTTTGTTTGAATTAATAAAATTTTTCATTTATTTACGCAGTACCTTTTTCTTAAATATTTTCGTCCTCCTTTTCATTGTAAAAAAATTGGTCACCTTACTTATTATCAACTTCAATGTACATCCCTCTATTCCTTCAACTTCCATGTTCGAAACAGTGCTGGAAGTCTTCTGTCAGCTTCTTCAGGACGCGTGCAGCTTTCCCTTTCACAGCTTCGACGGATTAAAATCTTGTTCCTTTTAGTACAGATTTGACCTTAATAAGTAGATAGAAGTCGCATGGCGCAAGATCCGGAGAATAAGACGGTTGGTCTAACACTCAGATACTGTACTTGGCTAGAAACCTCTTTACAGACAACGTGGAATGAGACGGCGCATTATCTTGGTGGAAAAATTTGCCGTTCGGATTCTTTGTCAATTTCCTCTGTCTCAGTAATCGTACGAATACTTAACCGACGATCAGATCGTATCACATTACTAATTTTTTTGATATTGTCCTCCCTTTTTGACGTGGAAGGGCGACCCAGGGGTGAATCATCTTCAGCGTCTGCTCGGCCATCTTGAAAACGCTTAAACCATTCAAAAACACCTGCACGTGATAAGGATTCATTGCCATACACTTCTTTCAATAAATTATAAATTTTAGAAGCGGTTTTTCCAAGTTTCACGTAAATTTTCACAGCATTTCGTTGCTCACTTTAATTTTTCCGACGAAACAAAAAAAAAATAACTCTAATGCGAACAAAGGCTACAGGTATACTGATTTGTTTACAAAAACGAGAGGCACTGCCTTCGAAAGAGAAGGCTTCTCGCTAAACAGTTGGTGTTTGGCGCATGCGTACTTCTTCTTCAACAGTGTCGATCTCGTTATTTAATAGCCACACCTCGTATTTAAGAGAGAAAATGTGGATCAAGTATTACATAATTAAATAAGCTTTCACACATACAGAGGTTAAAGTAATAACATATATAGTTAACTGAATACTAAACAGTTTTATTTTCATTCTTACAAGCAATTTTATCTATAAATTTTACGTTCAATTTAAATAGGATTTGTGTTTTAATACATCGAAACATCCGTGATTTTTTTTTTTTTTTTTTTGAAAAATGCTCTTTACAGTTAAGAATATTTCATTTGAACTTAGTGGTAGCTGACAGTTAATAAAATTCATCAGTGTGAGTAGGATAATATGTTAATTTTTCAATTTGTTGCTTTTTTTTGTCAGGAAGATGCGTTTTTTGAGCTGCTTATACAGTCGTGCCAAACACAATTTTGACAGCCTTTTCAGTTTGCACGAACTTTTCCTTTCTTTGTGGAAATAGTGAGAAATAAGCAAATATTATTGTAACAGTGGAGAGAGATCGTTGGAAAATTTATTTTTCTCTTTTTATGAGTTTGTCTTCTATTGTTATAAAATATCTGTCTTCACTTTTGTAAATAAAAACATAAAATAATCTTTATTTCAAAAAAGGGAATTATTTTTTTGGATCAAAATAAATTCAAATATTTGATTGATTGATTTTTTGTTTTTATGTAAGTATAAATTATTTAAATTTAATTTATTTTTTCGTTTTGCTTTTTAATTCACTAATATCACAACATTTATTTGAGATCTAGAGCTTACATTATTACAATACACGCCATTTTATGGACAGTTTATTTTCGAACTGTTTTGAAATATAATTATGATTTTTAAAATTTTTTAGTTAATATATGTTTTAGTCGGGGTTTTTTTTTTTTTTTTTTTTTTTTTTGGAATAATATTGATTGCCTTCTTTTTATACGTGTACTTTTATTTTTAGAAAATTAATTTGTTAACTTTAATTTTTAAATAACTCGTATTAAAGTTTGGTATCAAAATTTTCTTTTAAGTCGGATTTCAAAGCAATTTTGCAATTGTATATGGGATAATTATGGTACAGCTTTTATTAATAATACTTTTTTAAAATATACGTTAAAGAAAAAAATATTTTTAAATGTACAATAAAGCAAAGTGTGGTGGTGTAAGCATGAGTATAATGCATTTGAAAAGTTTTTCAGATTTCTTACTGAAATAAAATCATAAGAATGCATACAAATTTGCTCCATTATAAGAAATCTGGATTGAAAAAAAAAGCATTTCTAAATGATATAACGAAGCATTTTACTATATGTTTACAAATGTATATAATTCTTTTCTTTTTATCGTTTGATAAAAGAATAAGAAATTTATATATGTATAGAAATTTGCTTATTATTACAAATAATTTTACACAAAGGAATGCTTGTTTTTGAGGGGGAAAAAAATCTTGAAAATAATATTTTATTCAGCTTTCATACGTTTTAGTTATTAATTCATATAAATTTTGCTATTTTTTCACCAATTTTTTTTAATCCGAAGGTCTGATGCGCAAAAATTAGTATCTCACGCTGTGTGTTAATTTTTTTAGTATTATTTACTGTTAAAACAATTTATTTAATTTATACTCTGGATTTTTTTTTTCTTATTGAAGGGATGAAGAAAATGTTGCTGGAAAAATCATAGTTTCTAAACCTTCTGTTTAACAAATATATATATATATATATATGAATAGGAAAATGATTTATTTTTACTATCATAATTTCTTCTCTCTCTCCCCCCCTCTCTGTGCATATATAAACACACACATACATATACATATATATATAAATGCACACACACACATATATATATATATATATATATAATGATATTGATAAATCAATGTGATTGCGAATTTTTTGAGCAGATCTATCCAAATGTTATATATAAAGTAAGAAAATGATATATAAAACAGTACTTGAAATTTCATTCTATAAATTATTTCATTTCATGCTTGTTTCTCTTTATGATTATTATTTTTTTTTATTTAATCGCATTTTATTTAAATCCCTTTTTTCTCAATATATAAACTCCATTTTTTTTTTTTTTCTAAAACCTTAGATTTTTCTCAAGATTTTAAAGTGCTTTTTTTGAATAAAAGCAGATTTTTAAACTTTATGTCTATCCCTTTCATTATTTACTCGAAAAGCGAATGACTTGAAAATTATTTCTAATAATTTGTATTCTATACCGATCTAATATGACGTGTATTTATAAGACGCTATTATGATTTAAAGCAACTTTAGAATTGAAACTGTGTAATCTGTAGGTAAAAAAAAGTACTTATTCTATTTTTTAAAGTTTCTAAACCAGCTCTAATGGTTTCTTCTTTTAAATCTATATAAAAGTTGAAACAGATTTAAGGTATGACAGTCATCGGGTATGACAGTCATCAGACTGGCTATATCTAAATGTTTCTCCTATTATCACTTGTAAGTTCGTTACAGAATCGAAGTTTGTTCAAGAGTTACTTTGTAAAAATGCGAATTCATAGAATTGCGAACATAACCCGCATGTTAAACATGAGAGAAACTTAAAGTTCTTCTGTAGTGTTCTTTTGTTAAAGTGTCATTTGTGTGTTCGAAATCATGAAGTCCACACCAACAGTTACAGAGCGGTTTGGAATTACTCATTTAACTAAATTAAATCAATCATTGCATCCGATAACGAACACATTTTTATCCAAGCAACTTATGATTCAAATTATTTTTCAATACCGTGTTTAACAAATTGTTAAACTTATTTTCTTTTTTTAAAAACATACTCATCTTGCATGTTTTGAGCTGTAAAACAAATGTAAATTCCATAGACGACACACCTAATAAAACTAAACGATCGACAAACGTTAATACTTGACTAACAACCACATTTACCAAATGAAAAAAACGTATTAAACCGAATGGGTTTGACTTCTAAATCGTCGTTTGGGTCACGTTAACTTGACTGGAAACTGGTGAACGTTCTTTTTTCCAGTTCCAAACGGCATCGAATTGCATTGGGTGTGGGTGGCAACCGAACTTAAAATCGCATTTCCTAAATTGTTGTGATTAAAGACAGTTCATCCGGAATGCGTTAGGTGGGCCATCCGACATGTAAATACAGTTCTGGGTCCTGTGTGACGTCACTTGGCCATCATCATCATCATCATTTTCCGAGTTGAGCCGTTTGGGGATGGATGCAGGGAATTTATTTTCCATTTCTTATTCCGAAATGCGAGATTTACATTCGCTTAGCGTTGAAATATGCATAGGAAGAGCGGTGTAGGGATTTTCGTGTTCTTCCCGGCGGGTTTTAGATTGAGCAAAATTGAGTGAAAACACACGGTCTCGGTATTTTTCTTTTTCAAAAAAGCAGTCGGCGTTGAATGTGGTCGTATATATAAGTGTTTTCAAATGTAGGATTGTTTTTAATTTAAACAATTAATCTTTCATGGAATGTTTTAAATTTGATACATGAATATTTGACTTTGGTTGCAATGGTTTTTTTTTTCAGTAAATTTGCATTATGATAATTTTAAAACACGTAGGAAACCATTCCATGTACTGTATTGTAAACCTATTATATTTACTTAAAGAATTTCTTACAATTAACTCAATTTCGCTAATTGCTTGAGAAGGAGCTTATGTCTGTGAATTGAAATTGCATCAATACAGAATTACAGGACCGCCTTTCCATGAGTACAAACACGTATATTTTCATCATTAATATACATTAAGAACAATGAAAAAAAAATGCTGTTAATGAATTTAGAATATTTTATTAATAAATATGTATAGTTTAAGGAAATTGATAGAAAATTAGTATAGATCTTGTGATAGCCTAGTGATCATGGCCGCGAATTCGCAGCCCGAGATGTTTTCGTCAAATCGGGGATTCAAGTCCTAATGCCACTAAAAGCCTGCCGTGTAGCAGGGCTGATGCACGTTAAATCTGGTCGAGGTTCCGGAACCCTCCCGTTGGAATAGTATGAGAGTTTGAAGAAGGAGGTGTCAGCTCTTGTATCGTCCTCGTCACTAGGCCGAGGTTCAAGATTAGGAGTTTTGTCGCCAATATCTCTCGAGTTGTTTCTCAGTACGACGTTAATAAACAATCACAGCAAATTAGTATCGCGAAATTAATTAATTAAATATTTTGGAAAAGCAAAAAAGGCTGACTTAAGTAAACATTATTTTTATTATTTTTGAATTATAACTGTATCAAAAAAAATTTGAACAACATTTACAACTAATAGTGATAGATTTTACGTTAATAATCATTATTATGATTCACGATATAATTCTATATAGTATACGTTTTCCTGTTTAAAATACATGATTGTTTATTTGCAATTTTAATGAAATTTTTAATTAGTTGAACATTTAAAAAAAATATGAAACGCATCCAAACTCCTTCCAAGCTCTATAACAGATTTTTCTTAAAGTTTTATATATAATTCTTTTTTGAATTTTTTTTCTTCTCATTTTCGTATTCCCTGTATCTCTTTTTTATTAGCATATTTACTCTCTCTCTCCTTCAATATATAACGTAATACATTTAATACATTAGATATTTTTATTACCATTTCCTCCCTCAAGTTTGCGTACATTATTGAAATTTCAAAAGGAACATGATCACACTGCCTTCCATGTTTAATACTATATTTTCGATTTGAAATCTTATTTTAACAAGATATTTTAATTTATTCAATTAATGCTTTATCTTATCAATTTATTTATAATCCAATTTTTATATATAAAAAGAGAGATTTAAACGTGTGAATTGTGTTTATTTCACATGTTTGAATAATTTTTCTCTGTAGAATCTTCTATTTTTATTTTAATAAGTTAGTATCGAAAAATTTATAGTGGAGAAAAAGACAAGGTTTTTTTTTCTGTAAATTGTTATTGAAAAAATGAATATATTACTTCACCAACAATTTTAACTCTTAAAAGGTATCATGGGTGAAATATCATCCCATGTAAATCATCCCATCTAATTTGCTGTGATTTTTAATATTATTAAAGAAATGAACTTGTGCTAACACTGATTTTTCTGTAATAATTTATAGCTTCAGAAGGGATACCTTTGATATAAAATAGTTAACTTTTGTTATGTACTTTCACTTTTGTTATGTTTCTTTGCTGTGAAGCTACTTCCTTAGTTTCACAGCAAAGAAAACTGATATGGAGTAGTATTTCACCCAAGATACCGTGTTAAGTTGTTTAAAATTACTTCGTGAAGATTTAATTTGCTGTTAAGTACCGTAGTTATAATTTTTGTTTCTTATAAAGCAACTATGAGCTGGGAGGTTAAGAAATAATTATTTTAGAAGTGTTTCTATTTATTTTATTGCCATGAAAATAATTGTATAATATGGCGTTCCCAAAAAAAGATGAAATTGGAAAAAATTATGCTAGAAATGAATAATTTTAGTGATTATTACAAAAATGGTAATGAAGAAGACAATGTAGAAGACGACGATGTGGAGAATGATTATATAGACTCATTTAATAATGACTTGGGAGAAAGTGGTAAAATTTTAAGTGATGAAGAAATGCCTATCATCCGCAATATTACTTGCAATAACTGTAAAAAATAAATTTTATAATTTTCATGAAATATAATATTCATAAAATATATTTACTATAATTTACATTTCTTTTTTGAATTTTTATCAAACATCTTTTAATAAGCAATATTTACTGAAGAAATCAATATTAACAAAGGCTACGTAACGCAAAACAATTAAATCAAAATTTTAAAACCATCAAATTAAAGTGAGCTAGCTGCATTGTATATAAATAACAAATTTCATACACAATTTAACTTTTTAAGATACAATATAAGTTTTCTCAATAACATTAACAATCACCTTTTATGAGCGAATTCATGTAATCACTACTACTTTCACAATGATCTTTTTCAAAGCTATCATATATATAGGCATAATAAATAAAAGTTTCTTGCATTGTTAACCTATACAATTCTTCGAGACACAACCTAATAATGAAAAACCATTCATTTTCTTATATGTTCTTGCAAAACAAACCATAAAAATCAAACTTTAAAAACAATACAAAACGAAAACGAATAACATTCCCGTGTAACTTAAATCCGTGACCTCTGTGAAATCCCTCCCTTTTTCCCTACCTCAGGTATAAATAATAGAAGCTGACTCCGCACACACGTTTTAAAACCCTAAAAAAAGTACAAAAAATATAAGGAGAGATACTTTTTTTTGTTATCGTTATTGCAGTTTTAAAGTGAACCGTACTTGCCTTTCCTTTTGGTTTGGCTATAGATTGAACTGGAACTTAGTGCAGTCAGCGTTCCTGTACCTAATGATGAGTTACGGAAAATGGCCTTTGGATCCGAGGAGAGGATGGCACCAAAACCGCCCTCATAAATATGAGAATAAATTGCCTTTCTCTCTTGTTTTTAAAATCGTGATTTAATAAGATGACCTGTCTGCCAGGTACTAAAGGACAATTTAATTCTCGATTCGTTACCTTTTTTCCTTGTTAGTTTAATGTTATTTTCGGAGGCAAAGAATGGGGAAAAGCGGCGTAAAAGAATTAAATATTTTGTATATTTTTTTGGTCAAAAATTTACATGTCTAAGGATTTGATAATACCCTTAGCTTCCATATATTTTCAACATTTTTTTTTGGTCTTTTACTGTACGTAATACGATTTTAACTACCAGAGATTTCTTTTTGTAAGCGCAAAATGCTTTGGAGGTTTTTTTTTTTTTTTTTTTTTTTCCGCAAAATTTTTTTTTTGTTTTTTTTTTTTTTTTTTTTTTTGTCTAATCTTTTTCAGGAGAAAGATTCATTTTTTTTGCGACTTTTGTCTTGATATAGATATTTAAGATCGCTTCGGCACAGAGTTCAACTATTTCAGTAAGACATGAAAAGTGTTTGTAATTCCAAGTTAGAATTGTTGAAATTTTAATATAGTTTTTCCAGTCTAAGATCTCAAAAGGTTTTATCGCATAATGATTATGTATTTCCAAAATTTGACTTTATTTTCTCTTGCTAAAAGTTCCAAAGCAAAACTTCTTTAAATCAGACTTAAGAATTAATATATTTGCTGAAAAATAATTGTACAGTTATAACATGTATAATTCTACAGTTATAACAAGAAAAATTCTAGTAAATGTCTTAGTACTCGCATCAAATACGGTTAGAATAATTTATGAGCAATTTTTCATTCATATTTAATAAACATTGACATTGAAAATACGTTCTATACTAAAAAAGGAGAATATTTTTCAAAGGATTAAAGACTGATTTAGGTTGTTATAATGTAATATGCACGAATTCAGGAAACAAATTTAATATATAAGAAAATGGGCGTTTCACTACTACGTATTTATATTTTTAAGAACTTTTTTAATCTGATCTATTTTAAACAACATAAATTAAATGGGAAATTTAACGAGCCAGGAATTGCATTAGATCAGCGGTCTTTTATCCTAAGTTTAGGAACCCCTTGAGGATCCATTGGTGTTGATACCAGAAAGTCAGTGATTTAGATTTAAAAAATTAATACACAGTTTTTATTTTTAATAACCCCCTCAGGGGCTTGCCTTCTTTTGGTAGGTGCGGAAATCATGACCCCAAGATCTTCTAGGAATCTTTTTCTTTCCCATGAGATTCACGGTCTTTGGTAAACACAGGGTGACAAGCCCCCTGGAGTTCTAGCGATCCTTCCCTATTTACGACCCTCCTTTTTGTCAGCTTTTTATATCAAATGTCTAGATCTTTGTTACACCTTGTTTTTCATAGCTTTTTTTGGGTCTTGATTCATTGAACTTCAGTATTCCTCCCTCACTCCCTTAATTTTTAAAGATAGCGAATGAGACATCTTGTTTCATTTTTGTATAAATGTATGCTATAAATTGTAGATGTATTAGAAGAATCTATTTTCGTAGCATGAAGTAGTAGACGAAAATCATGTCTAGTGGAAATTATTTCAGGGCTATAAAATTAAAATAATGACTTCACAATTGTTTTTTCGAAAGGAAAAAAAAATCTCTAGTTTAAGTAGTAAAAATCTCTAGTCAATTTTCTTCATATTTCTCACTCTAGTTAATAAAATAAACTAACGTGTGTTTTTAACTTACTAAAACATTTTATTCGGATTTTATTTCAATCCATCAGTAACAGAAGCTTTTATCTCAGTTAAATACGTTGAAAAAGAAGTTTTTCGCTAACAAAGCTACTTATGTAGATGAAAAGTATTAAATGAAACTATTAAAACTAATCGTTCCACATTTTTTGATCCCCAAAATAACTTATTCGAAATTAATATGTTAGGCAGGAAAATATTATGAACTCGAAAAAAAATTACAAATGCAAATATATATTTTTCCTTTTAGATGTTTTAGAGAAGAATTTCAGGATGTGATTTCAACAAACAATTTCATCAATTCATTACTTATCAAGCTATATTGAAAATTTGTTTTTAAAAATAACAAAAATCAACATTTTTTTACAAAAAGTGAAATGCTAGTTTTTGGAATTTTTTTTCCTTCGCACATGTTTTACATGGTAAAATAAGGCACAAAAAAAAAGCAAATAATTTTTTATCATTGAAAAAAAAAAGAAAGAAAACTGCATTATTTTTCACCTTCTAGACGTACATTTAGCAGTTAAAGTTTTTTTTATTTTTATTTTTATTATTTTTTTTATAGATCACGCTCAGAATCTTTTTTTTTTTTAGAAGTCCAAAAAAAAGTCAATTTCGGAAAAATGTTTCTACTTGGGCTTTGTGGAAGAAAGAAAGGAAAAAAAATGTAAAGAACGTGCTTTTAAAATTCTCTTGGTCTCCTGGGCACTTAACAATATTTGAGCTGTGAAGGAACCTCAAAAATGTGTTCTAAAAAGCATGAAATCAATGGTCACTGAACAGTAAATAATATAAAACGATACAAGAAAACAAAACATCTGTTTATAAATTTATCAAAAAGTCAAATAAAAAAAGAGACAATTTTTTAAACATATTTTTATTTATATATTGTATTCTTGTGCCATATGAAATTTATATATATATATGTATATATATAAATTCAGATAATTTTCTACACTTTAAATTAATACAAAAATTAAGTACTGCATTTTCTATTGTACAAAATGCTTGGGTTCGAAGTAAAATCATAACTATCTCTGCTACTCTTATTTAAATACATAAAAGTAATTATATTTTTACAGACATATTTCTTGTAATTTTCTGACCTTTTGATTTTTGAAGCCGATATTTGTTTCATTAACAAATCTCTATATTTATACACTAACAGTTAATGAAATTATTAAACGCTTTATTCTGATGCTAAAGTATTAGCATGAAAACGTTTTTTGATTTCATTTATAATATCGCACAAAATAGAATATCATCAAATTTATTTTGTTTTAATTAGACCCTCCAAATGAGAGTCATTTTTTTCTGAAAAAGTTTTAAAAGACGATTTTAAAGCCTGACTACCTTTAATTATACGATATAATAAATTTATATATATATATAAAATAAAACTTAATATTATTTATTTTCGATTATCATATAATTTCAGGTGTGATTGTCAAAAAACGAGACTGACGCTAGTGCAGAAAAAGTACGCATGCGCCAAACGCCAGCGACCGACAGCTGTTTAGCGTGAAGCCTTCTCTTTCGAATGCAGTGCCTCTCGCTTCTATAAGCAAATCCGTATATCCGTAGCCTTTGTTCGCATTAACTTCAATTTATTTTTATGCAATTTCGCCGGAAAATTAGAAGTGAGCAACGAATTGTTGTGAAATTTCATACAAAACTTGGAAAAATCGCTACTGAAACTTATAATTTATTGAAAGAAGTGCATGGCAATGAATCTTTATAACGTGCACGTATTTTTCAGGGATTTACGCGTTTTTAAGATGGACGAGCAGACGTTAAAGATGATTCACTCTGAATTTGCCTTTCCACATCAAAAACGAATGAAAATGTCGAAAAAAAATTGGTAATCTTGTTCGATCAGACCGTCAATTATGTATTCGTGCGATTGTGAGATTGTAGGAATAGACAAGAATCTCCATACGGCACATTTTTCTACCAAGACAATGCCCCGACTCATCCCACATTGCCAAGAGGTTTCTAGCCAAGTACAGCATTCCAGTATTAGACCATCTGCCTTATTCGCCGGATCTTGAGCCCTTCTATCAGTTTCCTAATGTGAAATCTGCATTAAAAGTAACAAGATTTGAGTCCGTTGAAGCTGGAAAGAGAAAGCGATACGCATCTTGACGGAGCTGAGAGAAAAAGACTTCCAGGATAGCTTCGAACAATGGAAGATTCGTTGTAGGGATAGAGGAGGGTTGTATATTTAGGTGATAAGTAAATATGCATGACATCAAAATAAAATGTTTTAAAACATCAGTTCCGTTATTTAATAGCCACACCTCGTTTTTATTAAAACACGCTGGAGAAGTAATTTAATGACAGAGGTAACTTTGATTCATTCCTTTGCTTATTTTGCAGAAGTATCATATACGTAACATCAATGTTAATTTCGTTAGAAAAATTTTTACAATATAACAATTATAAATTTTATTAGTTTCATTTTATTAATTTTGCCCATTTATTTTATTCAAATGAATGTTATTTGCGTATTGTTATTATGAATGTTGTTACGAATTAAGAAATCTAACGAATAAATTTGTATCGCGTCGTTAAATTGAATAACTTTATACTCGATTTAGTAAATTTCCCGTAAATATTATTCATTACTGTCTTGATTTTACTTGCATGTTACGAACACATTTTTAAGTCCGATTAAAAGATTTAGGGAAAAAAAACACCTTTAAAACATAACATAAAACTAACAATAAAAATATTATATTGATTATTAAATTGTTATAGAACAAGCTTAATTTTTTATAACATGTTTCTGTATTTTTAATAAGTTATGTTGTCACTTAGTTACAAACTTATTTCACATCAAGACGAATGTAATATTTAAATATGAAAGTTTGTAATAAATGTATAAAACCTTTAAAATTTATTTATGATGAATTTTCTTATTTTCTTATCTCAGATATAATTAACAGTCTATAATTATGTATTAGTAATTACAAAAATAAAATGAATGCTAAAAATTCAAATCTCTTTCTCATATACATCTTTAAATAATTTAGTAATATTTATTTAAATTTATAAAATAACATTTATTTAAAATTACAGTCGCGGTACACTGTCAAAAACTCTATTTGACAATAACAAAAGCTACTTTACTCTAAACCTATTTATACTTTTATTTAGTTAAATTATAAGAATTTATATATGTGTATTATTTTAAATTATTAGAAGAACACTAAAATGTGTATGCACTACAAAATCTGGTTTTATATGAATCAAAAGAATATTGCCTGTTTACACCAAGACTGTTTTCCAGAATCCAATATTTAATTATTAATTTTTTTTAAAACCTAAACACTTAAGCCTTTGAAATAATACTCTTTCTTTTGTATTAATGTAAAGATATTTTTACTTAGAAGAGAATACATTTCACATATAATTAAAATTGTAGATAGCTCTAATGTATTATACAGTAAATTTTTAAAAGATTAAAAATCATCTGATCCACTTATTAAGTAATATTCTAAAATTTAGTATTAATGGCTTCATTTTCATTGTTGTTTTATTAATTTTTTGAGATTCATTGAAAGAACGGGCAATTGTGAGTTACACAAAAGACTCTTTTAACTACAATTTTTCCAAAGAAAAAGGTTTTTTTTTTTTTTTTATTTTTTTATACAAATTTATTCCAATAGAAAAAGTTAAAAAATAGTTTTCTGGAATAAATTAAATAATCAAAATAAGTCTACAATAAACGTATGTTTGTTTTTCTATTTCTTTATGGTACTTTGTTTTATGCATAAAGATCAATTAATTCTGCAAATAAGAGAAGAAATAATAACTGTTAACTTATATAAAATAGTTTATGGTTTTTTTATTTACTGTTTGTTTATAAGTTTTATGTTTTATGTTTTAAGATATTATAACAAATTTTTGGGTGTTAATATCAAAATCAAATTCTTGTTTCCATTAAAAAAAAGAATCCTTTCTAGAAATTTTATTTTATGTTTATTTTATTGATTATATTTTATAAGTTTGAAAATATTGTGGAATATATTCCATGGCTATTTCTTTACATTCTAGGTCGCGTTTTTTACCATCAAGATACAGTTGGGTTTTTTGGAAAACTCTTTTTATTAACTTTAGGAACTTTTGCAATTCAATAGGATATCTTATCATAGAAACAGAGCATACCACTAAATATTTTTCTCTTGTATTTTTTTTAAAAAAATAATTGTTAATTTTTATTCAATAATATGACACTTCTATTTACTGAATAGTTTTTTATTTTTGATTTAATGTTACATAATATTTTAATAAAGTCATTTCAGCTTGTTCATATCAAAATTAAATAAACATTCATATAATCTCAATAATTTCAATAAACTGTAAGAATGTTTACTTTATTAATAAATTCATAGAATTTGAAATAATTTGTTACTATATTACTTCTTTAAATTTGAGTTCATAATTTTTTTACCATTAAAATACAGAAGTTTTGCTGAATTTTTTTTTTGATTCGTAGTATAAAAAAAGTCAGTAGGATATCCTAACATGATCTTCAAGAACTAAAATAAAACTTACTACCAACTATACTTCTTTTTTCTGTTTCTCTAAACTACCCTTTTTCTAAAAGAACACAGTAGAAATATCTTATGCATTAACTACAAAAGAAGCGTACAAAACTCGTAACGTACAAAAGAAAAAAAAATATTCGAACTGAAACATCTCAGGGGTCAGATAACCATGTCATGGCCCTTCTAAATCGGTCTGAACCTATAGGTAAAAAACCGATTTAAAAAGTAAATAAATAACGCTGTGCCATCCAGCACCATTTTAAAATGAAAGGTTGGAGAGAGAGACAGAAAGAGATGCTCAAGTGATGCGAAGGAACATGAGGGATCATTAGAGGCAGAGATCACGATCCCGAGTTCAATCTTTCACTGCGTTTGTTTCCGCAAGGTTGCTACATTTGGCGAAAAATTGCCAGCACAACAGGACTGGATTTAATGTTTTAGATTCTTTGAGGTTTTCGCTGTATGAATAGGAGATTGGACACGTCTTGTCAAAAGTGCATTAAAATGTTTTTGTTTCGCTCGTGAAAGAGCTATTAATTATATTTTTACTGAAAGATGTATTCTATGATTTGAATATATATTCCCATAATTTAGTTTTTAAATGTCTTGTTTATATTATTACATTGTTTCTAACATAAGACGCGTCAATTAATACTATTTATGCTTTTTGGATGTATAGTTTAGAAAAATTATCTTCTCTTATATATTTAAATATTAATAAGAAATGAATCAGTAACATGACAATTTTATTTCCTTACCTATTAATCATATTTACAAATAAAAAATAATCTTTTAAGTTTATTAAGTATTTTTACTTTTCAAATAATGCATTTGATATACTGTATTTATGGCTACCTATTTCATCTTCAAAAATAGTTTTTAAGAATTTTTTTCGTTTAAATATCAGATATTATTAAATGTATAATTGCTATATAAAGAAAAAATTATACGTTCTTCAATATTAGTTATAGCATATTTTCAATGAACTATAACCTCTCAGCTTTCTTTCAAAAGCAATTCAATATTTTTTGTATTAACTCTCAGTCATGTCATTATAAAAAAATGGCCTTAACTAAACGCATATTTATAAATTAATAAATTAAATTCTTTTGCGATTAAAATATTCTTGAAATTTTGAAAAAACTAATTGCGCAAATCCTGTATTGAAGTGAACAATGTAATTTTTCAAAGTTTCTTACCTAGATAAAATAAACAAATTGTTACCAAATATAATTTAATTTTAACTGCTCTATATTTTTATGAATACACTAAATAGCTAAAAAAGAACACGAAGATAAATAGTTGCATATAATTTAGTGGAATGGAGAAAGAGAGAACTCAAATCAAAAAGTTAGTGTAAATATATTTTATAAAGATTCTTGATAGTATAATTTTGAATCTAATTGTAACCGTACTAATAAAATATTGAATAGATGGATCGCATAAAATAAGAAAGTAAATAAATTTGATAACTTATTTTCATAGAGAAAAACACTTTAATCTAAAAAATGATTAATTCAATAAATTGGTAACGATATAACACAAAGAATAATAAGAAATTTCGATAATTCTTTGCGTACAATGCGTAAATATAATTTGATTTCATTTGCAAGTTGCCTTTAATATACTTTATTCTAATTTTTCTTTTAGTAGAAAGAAATAAATATATGCTTCATTATCTTGTATCAGATGTTATTTTTTTATTCAATGACTTGATGGACTTGCTCTGTTTATACCGAAAATGCTTATAAACCAAAATTGAAAACAGCCAGGATTTAATCTTATTTGAAATGATGAAATTTCTTTTATTCAAAACATTTATTTAAAATACTTGTCCTACATAATTTAATTTAATTTAATTTCTTAAAAATTCTATTCTGTTCAAATATAAATTAAATAGGATAAGAATTTATTTGGAATAAGATTTGCCGTGGTAATATCACTGCGAAAATCTACAGGAAAAATTTGTTTGAAAAATGTAATGCCTATCATCTCGACACAGATCAATTCCTTACAAAATCGAGCCAGAGAAATTAGAATTTGCGTGAATAGTTATATTTAGTTTATATTTTTGTTTCTCCTGAAATCCATATACATTGAAGAACCAATTTTTGAATGATGATCACAAAACTTAAATTAATCTTTACTTTGCGATGATTTTCCTGTATTTCATATGAAGAACGTCTTTCACGTTCCTTTTTGTTTGTTTGTTTGTTTCTTCAACAGTTGTGTAAATAATAAAAATGATGTGGGATCAAGGAAATTTATAATGTATGGTCAAAACCAATTTTAAAAAATAAAATAAAAGCTTTAAATGAAATTAGCTTTGGTAATTTCATTTTAGCACGTACTAACGATTTTTTTTCCTAAATGAATTCATGAAAAAGTTGAATTATTCAAAATGGGTACTAATTAGCATAAAGTAAGCATACTTTCAAGTCCCCGCCTACACAGAAGCATAGACTATTAAGAAAAGAAAATACCTTCTTCAAATCCCTCTAAAGCATTTTTATTTTCACAAGCAAAACATTCCAAAATACAAAAACATTGCCAATCTTTACAACAACAAAAAAATAAAAACAGACAAAACAGACTAAAATAATATTTAATTTAAAAAACAATTATTAAATTAAATATTAAAATAAGAGCAAATGATGAATTATTAAAATAGAAAATAATATTATTTTCTGATATTAAAATAAAAGCAGACGATGAAATATTAAACTGAATACATTTTTGCGATGTAAATATACCGTAAGTAAACCAAATATAATTATTATAATTATAATGTTAATGTCAATCTTTTGAGCCTAACACTATGTATTCTTATTTTATGCCAACGCATTTTTACTGACGCCATTTTCTCAAAACAACAACATATTAGCATGTGTTAAAAAGAAATAATTATTTGCGATTCCATCGTTGGTTTAAAATTTTATGGGTAAGATGAGTTTCACATTTGCCGTATGTTGCTCCAAAAAATATCATATTTCTGTATTGTAATTAACTGCGTAGTTAACAATATTAATAATAGAATTCATGTATTTATTTAAACCAGTTTCTTTTCAGTATGAAAAATTCCCTATGTTAGAATTAAGTCAGAATTGATTAGATATTTGCAATTTTTCGCCAGCTTAGAAATTTAAAAAAGAAAAAAGACTTTTTGATAAATGAAAAACTAAATCAAATTTAATTCGTGTTGATTTATTAAGCATAGTTCGAAATCCTTTAAAAATTGTTCAGTATTTTAAATTTATAAATTACTTTAAAAATGTCAACTTAACAAACAAAACACAAATATAAAACAAAAATATAAAAAAAAATTATCAGAGAAGTAAAAGGAATTCTTTAAAACGCACACAGAAAAACACATTTTTTAAATTACTTTTCTGTTTTATAGTAAAAATTGTATTCACATGGTGTAGGGAAAATGAAATCAATACTTTTTTTTTAAAATAAATTAACTTCAGAGAACAGTAACACTTATATATCTTTTGATCAAGTTAATTTAATAAACAGAAAGCTTACTAGTATCTAAAAATTCGAAGCTGAAGTATTTCTGAAAGTTATAAATGTTAGCGAGAGAGAGAGAGAGAGATTAGATTTAGCCACAAGTAGACGCAAAATTACTGAAGAAAAGTCTTCCGCACTTCATCTTCTGCGATCCTGCTTATTGCATTAGGTAATAAAAGAAAGTTAATAACTCGCAATATCCGAACTAAGTCAATCGCTCTAAAAGCTTTCACCAAATCGTCACATTTTTGTAGCACCAATAAAAGATTACAATAAAAGTCTTTGGCGACATCTTGGCGAGGATCGTTGCAACCCGCGCAGCCAAGCGTATCATTGAAGCGATATACAAAATGTATGAAGTTTTTTTTTTTCTTATGCTACGGTTGAATGTTTCCTGGCAATTTTGTGAAGTGTATAGGGTTATTTTATAGTGGTTTGACTTCTAGAATTTTACTTTCAATTCCCAAATATGTGGAATAGAGAAGTTTGTTGTGGCAGTTTAGAATTTTGCCCATTCGGTATTAAAAGATTTCTTGGGCCCAGGGCATGAGTATAAGAGTTTATTTAAAAAATTGTTTTTACAAATAATATAAGATAAAGGTTTGGATGACATACTTTTAATGAATGTTTTTTTTTTTTTTTTTTTTTTGTTCTCTGTTCGAAAACCTTTTTTTTTTTTTTTACATCGATAAAAAACGAGTGATTAGAAAGGAATTAATGAGTGATAGCGAAGTTTAATGGCGCATGAGCAAGATGTGGCCGTGCTGCACCAAACAGGATAAAACTGTGATCTAGACATGTGAAAAAAAATGTAAAAAGATTAAAAAAAAAGTTGGTTGACAAGAAGGGAGGTCGAAAATAGAGAAGGATCTCTTGTGTATCCTGGTTACGCGTCACCCGTATTTACCAAAAACAGTACATCTCGCGGGAAAGATAAAGATCACTAGGATGCCTCAGGGTCATGATTCCCGTTCAAGATAAAGGCAAGCCCCTGAGGTCCCCTGATATAATTTCCAGAGGCAAGGGACCCGGCTATAATTTCGGACATTGGGTATCCGTTTAAGTCGCCTCTTACAATTGCATAAGCTACAATGGGACTATTCTTTCAGACCCGGTCCCCTCACGGGTAGATTAGAAAGGAAGGGAGCATTAAATTAAATGCTTTTGAAACATAATATATAATTTATATGAAATATCTATTTTATCAATATGTGAATTGTCTGTGTTTTATATTTTCAATGTTTATATTTGAAAGCGATGCAAGAATAAAATTTTGTCATTCAAACCCCCATTGTATTTTCTTTCAAGAATTTTGAATTGTTTTAATTTATTCTTGTATTTTAGTTGTTTCTTCTCTTTTGCGATAGCACCACATGTATCAAAAATAAAAGCGGTCGTATGAATAATACATACAAAAATCTGAATATATTTCCTTTTTTTTGGGCGGAGGGAAGAGTTGATGATTTTTAATCTATTGATTTCTTTGTAAAACAATATTGTAATACATATTAGGTAACATTATATTATTTCTTCAATTTAAAAAGATAAACTCTTTATTACAGACAAACAAATTAATATTTAATTTTGTATTCTTTTATTCACATCAAAGGACGCATGTAGACGTCCTTTGATGTGAATAAAAATTAATTCATTGAAATTAAATTTGTGATGTGTAATAGATGGCACAATTTATTTTTATTATTTAATGTATTTCAAAGTATATTTTATATCTCTTACTGATTACGTCACAATATATAATAGTTTGAAAAAATCGTCGCCTTTTTCTTTTAGATGAAATCAAATGAAATTATTTATAAAACAAATGTCGAATGTACATTATATGCCGAAGTTGAAAATAAACTATTGAGAGTATTGATGATTTTTTTTACAAAAACGTACCTGTCATTTTTAAATGGAATTGTAATAAATCACTTCACATAATTAAAAATAATAAACATATAATTAAAAAGATTTTAAACATTTTTCATCCATATGAATGTCAACCATAGTCTTAAAGCAACGTCTTTAGTATTTTCACTTCTAACAAATTACGGAAAGAATAAGATTTTATTTAAAATGTTTTTCTCCACAGAGGGAAAATAGTTTCAAAAACAAAATTTTTGAACTAAACGATTTATTTTATTATGATACAGGAACTCATAAGTTTTTAAAATCAAAAACTGTTTTTTTTTAAAAAAATAATTTAGTTAACTTCTATTTCCGTATAACAATGTATGGTTTAAATGTTTTTTAAACATACAAACACAAACACAAATATATACTGATAAAAAGTCAGAAGAGCAAGCAAAGAAGTGAAGAAAACTGTGCTGAACAGCTATGCACGTGTAGCAAAACGCAATACAGAAAAAACGAAAGCAAATTGTACGAGAATCTTATGAACGATGAAAAGAACATGCAAAGATACTTCAGGATAACAATTTGATTACATGTACTCGTAAATGACAGAAAAAGTTGATTGAAAATGATGCAAAATGGTGCGGGAAGAGGGGTTCCTTGAACAGCTAAGACTTCTGCACACCTATTTTGCATGGATGAGATGATGTTATCGATAAAACTTTAGGAATATTGTTCAGCAACTGAAGTGCAAACCATTAATCCAAAAGGAGGCCTTGGTCTTGTTACAATGCGTCACCCGAGTGTGTCTCAATCGTGCGCTACATTGTTTTACCTTCAAGCATGTCTTCCACAAGACGAACTGTATGAGGTCTGGAATTATCATCCATATCAAAAGAAAGGAATCACCAATGGCTGCAGCGTAAGATACGACATGAGATCTCAGCATTTCGTCTGCATCTCTTTGGACCGCCATTCTGAATGCTATGCAGGTCCATACGTCCATCTATCCAGATTCTAGATTATACCATTAAACCATCTCTTTTATAATGTTATCTTTACCGAAGGAATGTTATTTCGAAGGCCCTTTTCACCCCATACCAAAACATGTCGGGTGTCACACTCCAGACTGAATCGGACTCACCAGTAAATACCACATGACTCCGCTCACATTGCATCCAATCTCAATGTTTAGCAGCCCAATTTCTTTGGGCGGCACGGTGTCTTGAGGCTAACGGAATACACGTCATTGGCCTGCGTGTATAGAGATCACCCTGATGAATCCTGTTTCGGACTGTTAGGCTCGACATCCTTTGTCCTTTTGCCAAAAGCAATTGTTTTTTTTCAGCTGAGTAGCATTTCCTGTTCTGTCTCGACGAGCCGTTAACAGGATATATCTGTGACTAGATGCTGTGGTAGCTCGTTGACGACTTTGCCTTGGACAACGTCAAGCATTCCCTGTTTCTTCGAAACGATTCCATAGCTTTGAAATGAGACACCTTGCCACTCCAACAGCATCTGCTACTCTTCTTTGTGTTTGTCCAGATTCAAATCTCTCGGTAACATGCTAAGCCATGGATTCTGGTAAATCACGTTGTTAGATATTTTCAATTCATCTTTTCTCTAAACAAAAGCTGAGCAATTGAATTTCATAGCTGAGACAGTGAAAGAAGTTTCTGCGAAATCACGATTTCTGCATCTATATCTTTTTTCTGGTTCTTGACCTTATAAACGTTGATCTGCATATGAAATTTTCTTCTGATTTTTGCTACGCTTTATATTATGAATGTTTTATTTGATGTTAGTTATAGTGCATTTGCATAAATTTTCTTTAAAATCTTGTGCTCCCCCAACCAATATTTGAGCTATATATATGTATATATATATACATATATATTGGTTGTTTTTTATTTGCATTTTTTTTAAATAGTTTGATTTTATAATTATTATTTCAGATGATGGTAGTTGTCTTTATAAAGTTGTACACTATTTGTATGGCGTGTCTTTGGTAATTTTACATTTTGTTTGCTGTGAGCACTTTTTTAGTTTAATTAAATAATTTTTTTTTTACAATTTTTGTTTGATTAATATGTTTTTTTTTTTTTTTAGAATTCTTGATTTTACAGTTTAGTAGATATTTATTTATTAATATTTTTGCTGTCTACTGTTTATTTAAATTTTATTATATTGATACGGTGTTTATTTTCTTTACTTTTCTGTGGTTGATTTTCTGAATTTGCTGATTTTTGATTTGTTACCATATTTTATTATGATGTAATTCACTAAAGTACGATGGTTTGATCTGTAATAACGTTATAAACACACATTATTCCATTCGAAAGTATGATACAGTATTGATTACATTATTTCCATTGATCTAAATTTTGCTTTTCTTTCACTTGGTTTTCTCTTGTAATTTTTCAGTTACAAAATAGGTTTTTGTTTTAATTTTAATTTTAGTATGTTTAATTAATTATAATAATTTTTATATGAGTTATATTAATTTCACTTGGTAATTTATTGATTTCTTAAATATGTAGTTTTACACATTAATACATGTGATTGATGTGTTGAGTTTGTTTGTATTTGATATTTTGTGAATTGTAATTTTTATGCTTCGAACATATGTACATGTATAATATATATATAGTGTTTGAAAATTCCTTTTTCGAATTCAGAATGAGATGGTTTTGTACAAGGCAAACAATATTTGCATGGCCAAATTTTACATTTTTTGAAAAATATTCATCTAGAAATTAAATTAGTCTTCACATTTGTTTGTTTGTTCAAAATTTTGTAATTTGTAATCAAATCAAAAGATTTTTTAAATATTATAATCATGTTTAATAAATGTAAGCTAATGAAAAATGTGTTAATGGTAATATTTATATTTCTTACAAAGTTCTACAATATATTTGCTGCTCTCTCTTATCTCTTCAATAAATTTATTAATGTAAACCAAATTTTACAGGAAAGAATTTGCACCATTAAAATTGTGTTTTGCTTCCATTTATCTCAAAAGACAAAGTCTGTGACATTTATAGTGACTCAATTTAATATTTAAGAATTTAGAATGTTCTACATCTCACTATAGCAAACACTTGAATTTTGGTTGAAGACTAGACATGAATGGACTGGAATTTTCAATTGAAACAAGTATAAGGTCAAGTAAATTAAAGTCAGAATCAGTCCCTAAAATTACAGTAATAAAATTTTGGGAAAATGATTAAATCTTAAGTTCAAAAAATTGCTTTAGTTTGAAAAATAAAATTAAACAGAAAGGATGTGAATTTCACAAAGAACTAATCCTTGATTATTCAAAATGTTAATTTTTGAATTTTTTTTTACATTGAAGTTGTATTATTTGTTATTGTATATGTATATTTTTAAGTATGTTCCGATAAAAAAAAAAGGTTTTTTTGCATTTTTTTATGTAAATAAGAAATATTATTACGAATTAAAAATAAAAAAACTACGTAATTAATCGAAGTGTTTCGTGTAATTTTTCAAAAATTATTATACATTAAACGATAAAAAAAAGATTAATGTAAATTGAAAACGATTAAAATATGTTCACGACGGCTCATTAGTATTATTCATACTAATGTATTCAAAAATGCGAAATACTGCTCGTGAAAAAAATTTATGATTTAATTAAATGATTTCGAATGAAAAATACTTATTTAAATGCAAAATCTCCTTAATATCTTATAACGGATTAGCTAGAATATTTTCTTTCAACTGCCCTTTTGGATATTTCTGAAACACTGTTTGATTGTTTTATAAACGATGTAAGTCAATGTTTAATGTAAAGTATATTGAATGAGAATAAATTTAATAGGAGGAACTGATAAAACGGATATTTATTATACGGAACTGATAAAACGGATTACGTTTATGATAAAACGGATTTATACTTTTTATTATAGAGAAGAGTTAGGGGACGAGAGATTGGAGGAATTAGTAATAGATTAGAGGAAGAGTTGTAGTAGTAGTGAGAGATTAGAAGGTTAGAGCTTTCAAGTTACACGTGTGCTTAGGCTGATAAGTTAATGTGAATAATCACCAGTGAATGGATGTGTCATAGGTACCGACTTATAAGTTTAGAATTGACATGGATCCGATTAGGCGGTGTCAGATAAGTAAAAATTTACTATATTAATTTTGAAGTTCAGATGCTTGTAGGGACCTGTTGCACATACGTGATACTTGATCATAATATATTTTAATTATTATTAGAGGAAAATTAATAAAGTTAAAGATCCAGCGATAACCAATTGGACAGCCGTTACCCTCGCATGCGGTGTTGCACTACTTTTGTTACGACAGTGATGAAAATAATGAAAATACCAGTGTCAGCCAAACGTAATTGTTTTATTATTTTTGAATGAATGAACTTACTGAACTTCATTAATTAGTGATGAAACAATTAGAGTAGATAGAAGTACAACCGGAGCGTCACAATACCTTAAAGTTATAAAATTTAAATGTTTCGCTACTTCTATAACGGTAAGTTATTGATTAAGGTTATATTTATGATATTGATCATTTATAAACTGCGACAAACAAAAATACAATACTTAAATGAGCTATTTGTTTGAAAAATAATTCAATATAAATAATTCAATTTCTTAAAAAAGACGTTGAATACATTTTTACATACCTTACTTTTTTATGCATCGCAGAAAGTATGCATTTAATCAGTCATAAAGAAAGTATTTCGGCGTAAATAACATTACAAACATTCTTTAATTAAAACATACTTATATTAAAAGCCAATGTATTGATATTAAATTTTCTCATTTCGTATCTCACAAACGTAACTCTAATCCAAATTGTAAGACTGACCCGTCCTATAACATTCTGCCATTCCGCAAGCGTTAAAAACTAAATACAATTTAAATTTAAATCGATTTAGTGCTATTTGAAGCGAATCACAAGAGCTTTGACAGCCATACAATTTAGCTCCACTATCTGCAAACTCCGATTACCTTTTTCTCGAAGCACATCTGTGTTGGTCACTTACAAGCAAATAAAGCAAGTCCTTCCATTGAAGGGCAAAAATCGATCGTTGATGCTTTTTGTTACCTTTTTTTACGACATAACGGAAATGGTGGACCCATAAGGGCAACTTTTTGCTGACACTGGCATTTTCATTCTTTTCATCACTGTCGTAATAAAAATAATGCAACGCCGCATGTGAGGGTAACGGCTGACCCATCGGCTATCGATGGATCTTTGAAAGCAAGGCTCGCCTTACTCTAATAATAATGTATCTACTTCTATTTTTGAGAAAGTTTTTGTATATAACCACATGTTATATTTTCCCTTATATCATTTTCTAAATATAACCACTGAGTATTGTAAAATATGTAAGAATAAGCAGAATATCATGAGTTTTAAAGCTCTTAATGGTTATATGATACATGTACGTGAGAAAATGTAACAGTGTTTCTACGCGTCTGTGTTTATCAATATATTTTTTATTCCGTATATTTTTTTACAGACATTAAAATAAAGTTTTTCCTTAGTTGTAAGATATTTTTATAAACTATTTGATACTTCAATGCACATGAACTATCGTAATTAGTATGAAACTTCTATTACAAAGTTCTTAATAAGAGCAATTTTAAAATCTGGATGGTGAAATTCGGGATAATGATTACTTTGCAAGAAGTAACTGATATAAGAAATAGAATTAATTTAATTCAGTTATTCGATTCGAGTAAAAACTCATTAAATAAGCTAGTTTTTCTGATTCGAGTAGAAACACATATTGTGAACAGTGGAGCGCACGAACCTTCTTTAATTTGCAGATGGCCCCTTGCCTAAACATGTATGTATATATATATATATATATATATATACACTTTAAACAGCCATATAAGGAGCAGATAATTAATAGAAACACAATCGAAATAAAATAAAATTAATGATTAATTGAAATTTGGAATTAAATTTGCCATTGTTATTTAAGACTTACTTATTTGGAAATAATGAATTTTATTTTTAAATTAAATGATGATGATGATGATGATAAACGTCAGAGATAACGATTTTTAAATTCATTTTCTTAAAAAACCAAGCAATATCGATAAATATTTTTAATGGAGAAATTACTCAGGTTTTATGTTTATCTGCTCCTGTTACTACGAAATCAATGCATGTTGTACACGCATATGCATTTTATTTTTTAAAACGAAACTAAATTTAATTTAACATTAGGAATGATACATTTCAGTTATATTAAATATTATATAATTCATTTTCAAATTATTGATTTGTACTAAGTAGCATACACATTTTATGTTATACTATAATAAAATTTTTAAAGAAATTGTACATACAAACCTGCCATTTCCAGGTATTAAAAGTGTAACTGATAAACTATAATTTAATTATGTAAAATGAGATTGAAAAGTATCAATAATTTTATAATAAGAAATTAATGAATCATCCACTGAAAGGTATTCAGTAATCTAGCATACTCATATTTTGAATACTCGAACTTAAATTTATATTTAAACTTTATATTGCTTTCATTTTAAAATGAATCGTGATAAAGTATAATTCTAAAGAACGAATGAAGTGCAAATAACTTGATTTAAAATCAAATCCTAAGTATATGTGAGCAAATTGTTTGCTATTCCAAACATAACTCTTTTTTAAAAACGCAACATTAATCAAAAATGTTGAATGGAATTAATACCTTCACATAGTGCGGGAATATGATGCTTCTTACAAGCAACTATCTCTCAAAATTCTTTTATGTGTTATTATTAAAAAATATATATTCAATAAAAGTTATTAGTATTTCGTAACTATGAGATAAATTAAGTTGCATTAAAAATTAACTATAAATAAATAATCAAATTTTTACAATTTTATGACGGAAGCGAAAAACAAAACAATATTTGATAACTATTTTTGTATAATTTGCATTGATTTCGTAGCAACATGAACAGATAAACATAATGACTCATTAAATTATTTATCTATATTGCTTGGATTTCTTAAAATATGAATTTAAAAAGTATTATAATTGACGTTTATTATCTTCATCATGATTATTTAATTTAAAAATAAAATTCATTATTTCTAAATAAGTGAGTATTAAAAATATCCATAGCAAATTTAATTCTAAATTTCAATTAATCACTAACTTTATTTTATTTCGATTATGTTTTTATTAATTAACTGAGTGTTTAAAGTATATATGTTTAGGCAAAGGGCCATCTGCAAATCAAAGAAGGCTCATGCATTCCGCTGTTCATGATATGTGTTTCTACTCGAATCAGAAAAACTAGCTTATTTACTCAGTTTTTACACGAATCGAATAATTTGATTTCTTATATCAATTATTTCTTGACAAACTAATCTTTATTCCGAATTTCATCATTAAATATAAGAAATGCATACGATTTATAAAAATAAAAAAGAAACAAGGAGAGAAAAACAAATCCAGTTTTTAAAATTGCTCTTATTATACCACTATACCAATAAAAACTAACCACGCTGCGTTAAAGTTAATTTTTGGCTCGATAGTCAGAAACAGATTCACTTCATTTATTACAGGATTGAGAATAAATACACAGGATTATTACAGATTGCCCAGCTTTGCCACAATGCAATCTAACATTGTTTTTCAACATTTAACGAAAGCAGTTATTTTGATTATCTGAATCTGAAAGTATTTCAATTTACAAAAAGAAACAGAGGAATTGAAATAAACAAGCATCCAAACTTTTTGAACTCTCCGAGAGTATTTTTTCCCCTCAAAACGACTGAATGCATTGAATTTTTCTGGAAACGAAAACAAATGCCCGGTACTCAATGACTTCAGAAACGACTCCAACGACATCAATTTAAAATGACAACCACGTTTCTGGTGTCACAGCAACACCTCACATTTTTAAAGGTAATGATAAAAAGAGAAAAGAACATAACAGAGAAACTGCCCTAAGGGTTGGGGAACACCCATCACCCGAGTCCCCCTCATAATTCTTTTTGACAGTCCCTATTACACCCCCTAGTGGTTTGTTAGCTGAAACCGCAGGGTTTTGGAATATGAGACTGTACCTCTCCCCTCTATATACGACCTGCCATGTACAGCAGGGGATGGTAGAAGTTTCGTAACCCCTCGTACTAAATGTCCCTCGTGTGGCCCCAAGGTCCAAAGTTCTCTCCCCACTTTTGAAAAAAAATATTTTTCGTTTGTTTTTTTACAATTCTTAGAAAAATAAGAGTCGAAGTTTTGGAGTACAGCTAAGGATGAGGAAAACTAGTTTTTTTTTAAGTTGACAACTATTTTGTATTTCCTATTCTTTAACCTGTTCTTTCGAAATTCATTCTCCAATATTGGATTAACTGAATGAAAATAAATTAATAAATACAAATATTTTGACAGCCTTACTTTCGAATAAAAAAAAAACGTAATAATTTGCTTCCGAAATTCAAAATATAGCAGGACATTTTTATGTCTATGTTGATCAGTGCTTTTGCGATTTTAATGAATTTGTAGAAGTCCAGTTGAAGAGTAGCATGTCCAGAAAATTTTTTGCCTTCAAGATGTATTTTATTGTATAAATAAATCACTAAAACACCTAAATTAATAAATCCTTTAAAATTAGTATCAATTTAGATATAAATATATATTTTATGGTATATAATATAGTTATACAGGTGCTATTTTAAATAAAATTTAATACTTAACTTTAAATATTTTGATTTGATCTGACATTGAGCAAAATAAAAAAAAAAAGTTCTTATTCAATAATAGAAAATCCTAAAATTCAAACTCAAAAATAATCATTTTCTGAAACAGTTCGATCTACTTTTGATCTCGTTAACATCTCATAAAAAGCGCGAATTCAATAGATGCCAAAGATAGATTCAATAGAAGCAGAAAAATGAGCTCCCGAAGAAATCACGCGTACAAAGAACAGATGAACAGACAGCGAAGAGAAAAGAATGGGCAATCGGATTGACGAGTTCATGTTTTTTCCATTCGAACAGTTGAGCAATAAGAGCAGGTTTTCCTGTTCTTTCAAAAGAACAGTTAGCTCTTTTTGTTTCTCATGTCTAAGTATAATCAAGGGGGGAAAAAGGGATATGGAACGCGTATTCTTAAAAAAATGGCTAGTGCTTTACTTTTGTTTTGTAAATAAATAATTTATTGGTTGCACTTAAAACCTCTCTCTCTCTCTCTCAATGATTTCTTAAAAGTTTTCTATAATAAGTATTTACTTAAATATGTTGCCTTTTTTTTTCCTAATTGCCATTATACAATGAGTAAGTGTATTTATTGTACAATGCAAGGCTAATATTGACTGTTTTCGAGTTTATCTTAAAATTCATAATCAAGTGGCAAACTTCCTCTGAAAATTGAATGTAATAAAGCATGTCTCAAGTTATTGAATAAAAGGTATGTATATTTTTCTATTTAAAAGAAAACACTAAAATAATTTTACTTCAGATTTCCTTCATATTTCGTCTTTTGGTGTGTTATAGCCCAACTATAGAAGGCGCTTTGCTGGCGTGTAAATGAAAAGGATGTATTTTGTTGTTTACGAGGATACACGGGAAAAACAGAAAGGGACGTGGTATGTGGCCTATTTGCGAATTCCCCGTAGGTGAGCAGTCTCGAGCATTTGCGTACTACGCTATTGTAATACAGAAAATTATTTATAGTCAATGTACAGTTTTAAAGTGTTTACTAGTTGTGGAATGCCATTAATTGAGAAATGTAATTGTTGCTTGCGAAAGGCAAACTTATTAGTTGATATTTTATATGTTCAAAATAAGTTGGTGTCTTATAATTACACATTTTTTTTAAATACTTTTGTTTCAACTGAGCTAAAGGAGCAATTAGTTGTTTTAAAGTTATTTTCCCTAAAAAGAGGTAGATTTGATTCGATTATTTATTAATGTCGCACTGAAAAGCAATACAAGAGCTATTGGCGACGGATCTCATAATTTTGAAAGGCGATCAAGTGATGAGGACGACACCTGAGCTAGCACCTCCCTCTCCAAGCTTTCAAACCCTCCATCAGAAGATCTTGGGACAACGACCAGATTTAACTTGCATCACACCCGCTACACGGCAGTTTATAATACTAATAGTGATCTAATTAAAAACATGAATTCCAATATCCCTAAAATTGCTTAATCCCCCCCCCTTTTACAAAAGTTTTATTATTTCATATAATCTTATTCGATATTTATACATTTTATCGTCTTATTTAAAATAATATTGAATTAATTTGAAAAGTAAGCAGCAAGTATCTTTCAATATTCTCTATGGCTCAGAGTCTCTGGTGAACACCATTATGATAGTCGATGATGTAGCAGTAGATAAACATTTTATTTATACAGTTTCAAAAATATTAAAAACAATTCGTAAATCATTTAAAAGAAAAAGTTCTAATTTCTAGTAAATCATAAACATTTTGCTCAACTGAAATTAAGAGATCTTTTAAATGATATTTATAAGCTGATTTTCATAACTGGAATAAAAATCATGATGATAAAATAAAAATAAATACAGTGGTACCTCTAGTGCGGCACATTTCTGAATAAGGGATACCGTTATTTAAGAGACCATTCTGTTGGTTCCAGTCCCTTTGAATAGTATATGTATGTACCTCTTATTAAGGCACATATCTATTTAAGGGACAAAATGTCTGATCCGGTGGATGTCCCTCAGGGTACTTGTGAATCCAATGTATTTTAATTGAATTAATAGATTTGAATATGGAGAACAATAATAAAATATATATTAAAAATACAGTAAATTCATACATATGAGAAATACCTTTTAGAATGAATGATATCTCTACAAAATATTAAACTATATATAATTGTAACGCCGCAAGAACTCTTTTTTTCTCGTATTTGATCTATCCTTTTATACAATTAGTCAGTCATAAAAATAAATATACACTCATTAATAAAATCAAACTGTGTAATAACTCAGATTGGCTTCATTCGAATTTTTAAGCAATCAATACACAAATTGCTTAGCATCGCGTTTATAGATTTTGGTCCACATATTTATCCGAACCTAAAGATTAACATTATATATATTTTCTCATCGTTCAATTACTAAGCAGGCCCGAGTACGTAATAATACTTGAAATTGGGGTCCGACTCAATGTCTAAGTACAGATCCCTATTAACTTCGAATCGTGTATTCCTTTAGTTACTTTTGTTAGCTCAGACACAAGTCTTCCTCGCTATAAACTTCCTATAATTCTGCCAAAAAAGCTCTCTCACAGCCTTTTATCAATCTCCCTCTTTTCTTTCTATTGTTAATTATGTCTTCTTCATTACACTTCAGTTCATAATGCTGATTTGTATTAGATACAAATCGAGGCTGTGTAATCAAACAATGCTGTAGAAATTCCCGTAGAGACGAAGGAAAATATGCCTGTGAATTGACACAAATGATATTAAACACTTCATCTAATATTTTTTTTTATTTTCCACTAGATATAAAATAATACACAAATTACTTCAATTGTATTCAATTGGAAATGACAGTGCAAAAATCTTTTTCTTCGAGTTATTGGAATAAAAATAATCAAAATATATATTTTTTCTCTGGTTAAGATAAAAATTTGTTTATGAAAAAACGTGTTAATTTTTAATCGATTCAAATATTTGTAAGGTATGAATGCATACTAACTAGCTACATATTTTCTTGATAAAATGTACAAATGAAAATGTGCTTACCTTGATAAAAGAAAAGATGTTATTTTTGCTAGATTTAAACGTGAAAGTCAATTATAAAACTGTTTATCATTGTAATAAATATTTCGTATTATCTTGTGGTATATATTTTACACATGGTGACAGTATCAGAAGGTTGAAAATGATTAGCCGTGCACTTCAACAAAAATAAGAATTTATTTCCAAGAACGTTTGAAATTTAATAAAATTATCGAAATTTAGCAGACGAGCTGATCAGCTAAAAGAAATAAAGGAGAACTGAAGTCGAGGTTGAAGCTGCTCTTTGTATAATTGTGTGGAAAGACTTGATTTCACTTTATTACAATTGTATGTTCACACTTGACCGGTTCGCTATATATATATTTATTGCTAATACATGCATATATATATATATATATATATATCAGCAATAAATATAACAAGGTGTTTAGGGTTATATTCAATAAATGGGAGATTCTCTCTCCCCTCAGTTGACAAAATAATTCAGAACAAATAATTATGCTCTGCGTATTATGCCATCTATAAAAAGAGGAATACAATACATCAGTAAAGGAAGACATTAAAAGTATTTTTAATGCATGTGTGCGTGCACATTTCATGTTTTTTTTTTTTTTTAAATTTCAGCGGATAACCGGGATGAAATAACAAACCGGTTTGGACCGCACCTTCAAATTGAGAAAATCATGATCAAACCGTGACGCCTGGTACGCCTAGTTAAAGTGATAAATATATTATTAAAATATTTTTTTAAAAAAAATGTGTGCTTATATTTCTCATTAACTTTGAAAATATGCTTACGAACTATGAAAAAATCTACATAACATTTTAATGAAAACTTCAATAATTTTTATATTGTGATTGCACAGCGTTATTAAAATCATTGGTGGGCACAATTGTGCTCGCAGGTCTTAAGCTGAGACCCCTTGTATAAATCTCAAGAAGTAGCTCATGTGATAGAAACAGAAAAGGAATTCGAGTATAAAACAAAGAAACAGATTACATAAAGTTTTCAAACTTATTTCGGAACTATTATTGTTAATAAAAAAAAGTCATAAAACGAAGCAGCATTTAAGAAAGTTGTAAATGTATCCTTTGTTAAAATTATAAGAAAGAAAAAAGTTCACAGTAATGTGTTTAAGAGACAGTTATCAATGAATATATTTATGTGATATAAGTAATTTATTGTGTTCTGTAGGAATAAATAATTATAATTCATGGAAAATATCTTACCACTTTCCTGATGAATGTTTGGGTGATAGAAAAATATGAAAACTAACTCATAATTTAATCTCGTATCCTAAGCATTCCAAAAGTTCTCCGCGAATTCTATAACACACATCTCACCTGAATCGCTAAATTTATTTTCAAACATCTTCTCATCTCTGCTTTATTTCATTTGTTTATTTAACTAAATACCACTATTAAAAGGCGTTGCCCTCGAAGTTTAAATATCATTAATCTCCCTAATTAAAAAAAAGCAGATTATCTCGTTGATTTGTAATAAACTTATTCTCCGTACCATCTCCTTCAACAAGGTTCCCCTTCGCTCCATTCAACCCTGTGTAATTTGACAAACAAAAGCTATTTCAGCGTTGCCCTGGCAGGGCCCATTAACATTCCTTTTATATAGATTTTAGATTTTTCGACCTTCTCTCTTCGCGTGGGGGTCCTCTGGTATCTGGTTGCTGCATCACGTGTCTGGCGAACATTACTTAAACACTCCTTCTAATTACGAAAGATCGGAAAAGGGGAAAATTTAATTGATGATGGTGGCCTTGCTGGCTGCGCACAGCGTCTACCGTAAATTAAACAGACGGTGTAGCCGGGAGGAGAGGAGAAACTGTTTCAGGGAGAAGAAAAGTGGTATGGTGCGGGTTAATGTAATTTTTTATTAATTTGGAAAACTTGTTTCTGTTTTAACACAAATATGTTCCAGTAAAATTACAGAAAAAAAATTACATCCTATTTGAATATCAGAGTTTTAATATCGAATGAATAGATATTTTCAACTGAAGCGGTACAGCTTAAGAATGCAATTGTTTGTTTTGAGTCTGTCAATGGCATTTAAAAACTCATTTCGGAAAATGTTTGCTGCTTTTATGTCTTTTTTTCGCATGTTTATTATCAACAGTCGAAACTGATTGGATCTAAGTAGAAATAATTCAATAATATTAGATCTGTTGAGCAAGTTGGCCGCTATATAATGCTTCCATATATTCTTCACTGTTTATGTAAACACGAAGTTATATTATGGTGCATAAATGTGAAAAAAAAATTATTCATATGGATGATTGGCAATACTCTACTGAAGTTTATTATCATGGTAATAATATTATTTCTATAAAGATAGATATGTAATATTATAAAGTTAAATCCGTGCAAAGAATCAGTGCTTTCTTCTTAAAACGAATCATTTGAATTTGAAATGTCTTAATCGAAATAATTTTCAAAATTCGTAATTTAATAATTCATTCGTTATTTAATTTATCATACAAATAATTTAAAAAATGAATTCAAAAGATGTTTACGTTGAATGACTAAAAATAATTTTTACGCAGGGAAAACTAATTTTAATTTCAGTAGCCACAAATTGTACTTATTAAAAAAAGGATTTAAAAAAAAAAAAAATTCAAATAGGACGGAACGTATTCAACCCTCTTTAAACTTCGAATTTCTTCAAGACATACTAGGTTAACCAATTCTTCATCCATAAAAGCAAATCTTCTTTTTCATAACAAGAATTCCTTATTGTATAAAGTTATTTTGTAAATAAAGAAAAAGCTTTTAAAAGACGAAATAAACTAAAAGAATATAATTTTTTTAACTTTTCTTACTATACATTTGAATATTGCTAAATAAATTAAACATTGAAATTGATGATTATGTAAGAGAAATATGCCTTTTTATATTTCAACTCCAGAATTAACTTTTAACAATTGTGTAGCTATTCATAACTCTGTCTGTTATAAAAATATTATTTCCTCTTTTTTACCTATTTGAAATGTTTTATGATATACCTTGTTCCTTATAATTATTACTTCATAATTTTTTTGACATTTCGATTATGGATCTTCTGTAAAAATATAGTAATTACTTAAATAGGTTTTATATCGTTATTAAAACGAAACACAAAATTTTTTTGTATGAAACCCGTCTTATAATTTTCATTTTATTTCTGAAATAAACGTGACTGAAATATGATCATTTGATATCTCTAAAAAAATCTTAAATTACATCTTCACATGTAATTCTAATAATATAAAAAAAAATTTCATTCATTTAGATGTATTAATAATACAAAATATATCTAATACAGCAATCCCTTTAGATACAAGTCTATTTAAAACTGATCAAGAAAACTTACATCATTTTTACACCAAGCGAAATGTATGAAATTAATATAGAAGGAAGGTAGGGAAGCATCGTCTAATGTGCCCCATTTTTAGAATTTCCCTTCCCTCCCTTCCTATTTTGACTGCTAACTGCACGTTAGTATTAATGAAAGGAACTGAGTCTGATGAAATAGTAGTTTTAAATACATTTGAGATGCTCTGGGATTGGCGTGATAAATGACCTTTTGGCGCAATTTGGCGGAGATTTTTAATGGAACATGAGAATCATTGGATGCTGTCATCCCCGCCGACCCTGAATGAGAGAATGAAGGATAAACGTTCGGTTAATGAACGCAATGGTTTTTCATTATATATGTATGTGCTGTTGCCTCCCACACGACTCCCTTGAGGAACATGAAACTTTACTCCCTGTGCGATGGGCAAGAAATCTATTTTTTAGGGGGTGAAAAGTTATTTAAATCTTAATGAGAAAATTACGCCTTAAAATTAAAATTCGAAAAAAATTATTTTTTTTTTAATTTCGTTAAAATAGTAATTAATTCTCAAAATTTTTACGAATGAAACTTATCTTACTTAATAATAGATAATAATGAATAACATCTTCTGTATTTTCTTTACCTATTATTAAATTATTTCATTGAAAACAAAGTTTGATAAATCGGAATGAAAAACTGATAAGAGCAAAAATAAATTAAAAATATATTAATATTATTATTTTTCATGTTTTTTTAACAAAATACGTATACAAATTTAAGGCTTCAAATTTATGTATTTCATGCATTCGCATTATACAATTTTTAAAAAAGATTTAACCACGCAATGTTTTTTCAAAACCTATGTATATAAAAAAGTAGGTAAATGAAAAATTCAGAATATTAAATAAATCAGTGACATTTATTAAAGGATTGTGTTAAAGTATTTAATGTCTTTTCAGCTGATACACACACAAACTTATACGTATTTAATATGCCTTTGACCAGAGAAATTTGTAAAGGACTACACCTTTAGTTATTATCCATTGCATCAAAAAGGTAACTGAATAATTCAGAAGATTTAATAGATTAGTGATATTTGTTATGGTACTCACAAAATACACAAGACAATGCATTCGTGTGCAAGAGGACATATGCACCCCCCCCCCAAGATTTTTTTTTTGAAATTTAAATATTTCAGGATAATTTATTATTATATTATTACAAATGCTTTAAATTTTAAACCACAGAATTTTTTTTTCTCTTCGCGCTTAAATTCTTTTCATCACGAAGAGAAAAAATGCTTTCAACTAGGTTAATTTCTGAGAAAAGAATAGAACAGTCTTTGCTGTCTCTGAAAGAGTGTTTCTGGGTCAGTGTTTGTAGACGAAGAAGGGAAGGGAGTTGCATTCTATTTAGGAATGCACCTCCAAAAATGCAAATTTTATTTCCATAGTACCTTTATTATTTTTTAAATGATCTTCATTTTTGTAATTTTTATAACCAGATAAAATTATATCAATACTTGAAGAGTTTTAAATAGGAGAAATAAGACAGATATGGCGTATTATTTACTTTTTACCAAGTGGCAATTCTAAGCTACATTATAGTTTCTTTCATGGCAATGACGATTTGCATCCCCCCCAAATTAATTTCTGGGTACGCCACTGTTCGTGTATATTTAGTGAGTGCTGATACATACGAATGCAACGAACTGATTTTGTTAATAATCTTTTAATATTAGAATATTTTACAAAGCCCATGGAAACTGTTATTGATATCATTACATCCTAAACTAATTTAGGAACTAAAAAGAAATTATGACGACACATTTTCCAATATCAACAAATTAAACAAAAAGTGTAAGGTATACATAAGGAAAATATAATTGTTTCACAACTGTGAAGATTCAAAATGAATATAAGAGTGAAAAAATTTCTTATGACTAAAGCTACCGAAATATTTGATTAGAAACAAGTATGTTAATTTAGAAAGAAAGCTTGATCGCTAGAAAGGAAAAAGGCCTCTTTCTTTAAATATCGTTTTTAGCACTAGTCTCATTTTTTTGAAAATTGTTAATCATCGATACATTTGAATAGAATGGCATTTAGAAGCAGTTTAAATTAACTCTTCTAAAGTGAGCGAAAACCAAATTAAAATATGACAGACAGAACATGTTCCTCTTTGACCTATTGACAATGCCGAAGCCCCCGTCTGGCTCACTTTAATGAAACCACCGCAATATCCTCCTCCCAGACAAAGTTGAAGCGATGACAAAGTTCCCGCATAATAACATCAACCCTGAACAGGAGGCACCTGCGAGAAACGAAAAAGAGAGAACTCGGGCGGTAATTGACAGGGAAGTGAGCATTGAAATTGCGAAGAAGCCCCTAATGAAGAAGAACATACTCAGCACAAATACAACGCGCAAACCAGAACTAATAGACAGCAACCCGGGACCACACTCATTGGTTGGAACGAAAGAAGAGGCGCCGATGAGAAGAATGAAGGAGGGAAAAAATAGAATAATAATCAAAATATCTTGGAATTCACACCACTCTTTAAGCAACAACCTTACAAGTGCCAGTGCATCATTCAGGATCTATTGAAATTCGGCGGAGTCTTTTATCACCGATTTCTCATAAATTACTTTTCCAAGTTTAATGAGTCGAACAGCCAACTTGACAAAAGTCCCGTTTAATAGCGGTCACACTTCCTGCTGTGTGTTCTTCAAGAATTTTTCATTTCACGCACTTCTTTGTGGAACAAAAGATCCTCCAGGGATGAAAGAAAGGACCTAGGGGTGGTGGACGGGGTGGAAAGGGATGCTTGTGAAGTGCTTTTTAAAGAACTTCTAGTGCCGGACTGGGAATTTGAATATATAGCTCGTGAACGATGGTTCTCTCTCTCTCTCTCTCTTACTCTCCTTTTTTTTTAACTCCACTCTTCATTTTGTACGTCGTTTTATTTTATATTTGTCGCCTGATTTTCTTTTCGAGATTTTTAATTTCGAACTTCTCTTGCGAAGAGATGTAATTGGTGGAATTCCGCCGTTTCATTTACACGGTGCCGGAAGGAATATGATTTTCTTATTTATTGTTCGGAAGGTTCTCTAATATTGGAACTCGAAGGGGGAGGGGGTCACCGTGCACTTTTAGTGAGTTCAATTTTGGCTTTGAGAGCTTGTCTCTATCTCTTATTAAATGGGAACAAGGCTATGCATATCTTTTAAAATTTCTTTCAATAGGTTAATGGCGGTACATCCTGATATTTCAAATAAAATGTTTGTCTAATTACAAATAAATTTCACCATCAATAATCAACAGTATATTTTATGTATCCCAAAAATTTTAAATGAGTTTTGATAGTTCTGCAAAAATAAATACGATAATAATATCCAGTTTTGTTAAGCATAATTTAATATTTTTCCAATTTTATTTCAAAATATTTTTCTGTATTTCTATAAATTATTATTATTTAGTAAAAACATTTAAAAATTGAACATTTGCAATAACTCTGTTAGGTTTTATGTTTTATCAAGACGATATCATAAAGAAAAGAAAATAACAAGCGTGAAACAACTTAACTGTTAAGTAACCATTAAGGCTGTGTTTATAGGAAATGAATTTCGGCTAACTTACATTTAATATAAAGTGTATTGTTAGAATTTTTTTCTCTTCTTACAAAAAAAACAATTATTATTTATTTTATTTTGTTTCCCAACTTAAGAAATTTAATTCGCCTCGAAAAAAAAATTACTCTTATTTCCGTAGTAAACGATATTAATCATAATTTACAGAAAAAAAAAATTCTAGGCTATTTTAAAAATTTTGTAAATAAAACATTTGTACATTGTTGATATTTTTTTTTTCATAAATATGCTTATTATAAAATATACACCTGAGGAAAAAAGAGATTTAAATTATGCTTTGCAGGAAGTTTAATTAAAAGTTTTTGTAAGTAGATTTGATAACTCTTATTTCATATATTCTTATTTTAATATATATATATATATATATATATATATATATATATATATATATATATTAAAAAACATAGTTCCTACTCAGAACTGTCCTTAATTTTTAAAAATGCCTGTGTATTCACGATCAACAGTATATTTTTGTCATTTCCTTCCCCCCCCCCTTTTAACAATTTTAAATGTAAGAGTTTCCTCAAAGGAAAATTAATCACCGAGGTATTAAACAGAAATTGCATTAAATATTCTCCAATGAATTCTAATGAAGAACAAAAAATTGCTATTTTGTATGTGTTAGTGTTTATATCTCTTTTCGCATATAAATATTATATTTCAAGCAATTTAGTACATTGATTTGACTGAAATATAAGAAAATCATAATGTTACTCTCAAACTGAAATAAGAAAATATTATCGATGGAGAATTGAAATTTCTTGAGAAATATGGAATTGAAAATATCACAAAGCTTTTTGTTAATGTTAATGCGTAATATTTCAAAACAATGATCTTTTAATCATTATGATATCATTAAGTTTCATAAATGGAAAAAAAATTAGTATAACATTTTTCAAATAAATTTGAGGAATAAAGTATTCAACTACCAATGAAATTACTATCTCATACGTCTTTTGTGTATTGATCGAGTTACGAAACTCAATACTTTATATTGGTGTAAAAATATGTAAAAATCTTCATTGATCATCTGCTGCTTTAAAGAAATTTTAAAATAATTTCTCATACATATTTAATGTATCGTCAAAAATGTGATACCAATGAATATTCAAGTTTTTGAGCAATTTATGAAACAGTTTTCTATTTAAGTGACGAAATTACTGAACTTATGTTTTATATCAAATTTACGCATAATGCTTTGAAATTAATAAGACTTTTTCATGTTTTAAAGATTTCAAGTAACTCATCGCTTACGACTAATTTTTAGAAACATCTTTAATAATTTAATAACATATAATAACTCGTTTTTAGTATAATACTGTTAAGAAACTGCTGATATCCAGAAGAAAAAAAACTTGTGGAAAAAGCAACAAAGGAATTTTAATCAACAAATTCTAAGTGTATATTTTATCTTAAAAAAACAAAAACAAAACAAAACAAAACCTTGAGACAACAATACCAACAAGCGATTAAATTAAATTATAAACAGAATAATAAATTATTTTAAAAAAATTTTTTTAATGAAAAATATAATTATTTTAAGTTATGTCTTAATGCTGTTCGGTGGAATGATGTGAAATTGTTCAGTGCTGTGGATGATTCTATTGAATTTTTTTTTAAAGAATTCCTGTATGATACTGTTTCTAATATCTGTATATGATAAAGATACTGTTAGTGGCAGAGTTCCTACATAAATTTTAATTTTCTGAGTGCTATAAAAAAAATCTCCTAAACAAAATGGTGTTATCTTTAAATATTCATACATATTTTTGCGTGCCTTGTTTGAGCATAATATTAATAATTTCTTTGTTTGTAAAATATACTTTAAATGAATCAAATAAATTAATAAAGTAGAATTAAAAAACAAAAATTGAATCGCTAAAAAGATGATCAATAAAAAACATCTCATTCAGTATTGATTATTATCTCCAAGACAGGCGAAATGGAATGAGAAGAGAAACGATACAAAGTGACTCCATCTCCAAACATAAACCTCAGCAGTTATCCGGGGCAGGATATGATAATGGTTACTATGGCACACTCCCGCAACACATCCGGTTCGTATCAATGTACACCCCACAGAACACGCAATCAAAGGCGATGACTCCCTTTCTTCCCCCGGCGAGGGCTCCCCTTTCTAAACCGCCATTCGAAACGCATGGTTTGAAAATCATGGGTAGCATCCCCTCTTATTATCTTGCCCATCACACAAAAGAATATGATGAGAGGAGTCAGGGAGAGAGAGAAGCCAATATGGGCAATTAGCCCTCCTACCCATCAGGTCATATCGCGACGATGACCTGCGCTTTCCGCTGTCCGCCGCTTTGTCCACTTTTGCCAAATTTGATGCTAAATAAGAATAGTTTATGTTATAGAATAGTTATAGTTTATATATATATATATATATATATATATATATATATATATATATATATAATGCTTTTTTTTCTGAACTTATTAATTTCAACAACGCATTGTTGTAGAGAAACTGTATTGATTTATTGAATTTGAAATGCGTTGGCTGACACTATTCAATTTTAAGAGACGAAATAGCCTTCTGATGTTTCTTGAATTAATTGCAAAGACTCCATGATCGAAATTATCAAACCCTTCAAGAAGAAATACGAAGAAAGTATATTATGTTCTTTAAATAACCTATCCAGGGCTATTCAACATGATTTCTACCATTTCAAAATTCCATATTTTCATAAATAAACTATACAGAATGATAAGTAATACGTGGCTGTAAAGGGAAAATATAGAAGTTTTTTTTTTACAAGAGTTCCGTACAATTTTCTTCGTTACGTGTATAATATCAATTCGATATGTAAATTCCTGACAAACACGTTGAAATGTGTCAGTGGTAATTGATTGTACAATAGCAAAATTCTTTGTTTAAGTTTAAATAAATTTGTGGGTAATGCTAGCGCACAACCTTTTAAATTTTATTAACCCTCAAAGGGGATGGAGCATGGGAATTGCATGGTGTCATATCAAGTGACTTAGGTGACCAGATGTGTAACATCAAAAAAAAAAAAGTCCTGTAGTCCACTGAGATCAATCCAACTGCGAGGAAGCTCCATGAAAATTTTTAAAACAACTTTTGCGGAATAGCTTCACGGAGAGGACACGAAGGCTGCCTATTTTTCACAATATAAAACTTCAACAGTTTACATCTGTATTCATGCATTACTTATCATTTTGTATCGTTTATTTTTGAAAATATGGAATTTTAAAATCGGTCTGAATTATTTTGAATAACCCTGTATTACAAATTCTAAGTTTAAGAAGTACAGCAAGAATAAATCTGTATTTGACTGAACGAATAATCAACTAAACAGAAGGGGTGAAAGTAAATCTCCTAGCTAAAACTAAATTCATTCATAAGCTAATAATTGTATCTAAATCCAAATTGGACTAATCTCAAATTAACTCAGCTTCAATAACCCAAGTACGATAGTATCTATTGCTCGCGGCTTAAACTCAAAATGTTCATATTTTCTCCCTTAACTTCTGCTCTTTACTGTATCTGAGAAGAGTGTTATAAACCAATACTAAAAGATGCAGTTCACTTCATTTCTTAATTTATTTCCATATCCAACTTACAGAGAAGAAATGAATGTAAGAACCGAGGAATGAAAAGGAGAAATTTGAGGGGAAATGAAAAGGAGGTCTGAAAGAAGAATCGTTAAAACGGAATTAAGACACGTTAAATGAAACAATAAAGTAAAAGAACGAATCTCCCAAACATGTAATAAACCATATTTATGAAAGAAAAATTTTTATTAGAAAAATATCGTAAAAAATTACCTCTGAAAGAAGCAGAATCGGAAGAACAGAATTAAGTCACATTAAATGAAATAATAAAAATAATAATTAAAGCGAATCTTTGAATGCGATACACATACACCTAAAAAAATCAAATTTATGAAAGAAAAATTTTTATTAGAAAAATATCGTAA
>BMAW01118423.1:962917-1052235 GCA_019974015.1 Nephila pilipes
ATATATATATATATATATATATATATATATATATATATATATAGTTTGATGAAAAGAAGTGCCTATTCAAAGTTATATATATTTTTGAAAGAAATCACTGGATTGATTATAGTAAATGGACTATATGTTCCATCATTGTAAATTGATTATATCTCCAAGATGTTGGAGATTCTGATTAATTATACGTTCAAGTTTATAAAAATTGATATGTATTGCAAAAATCCATAAAAATATGAAGGGATTTTGAGGATTATCCATGAATATATGAGTATTTATCTTACACCCATATTAATATTATTGAAAGCTTTTGAAAGGTAAGCAATAAATGAATAAACAAAACTTAGATTTGACTAAAATTCGTGCTATTGTAAGTAAAAATATATGGTTACTTTTTTTTAAAAAACTTAAAGAACATATTTAGATTATACTTTCCTTAATAATTTAAGAAAAATTAAAAAAATTAAATGTTCCTGCAATATAAACATTTTAATCTAATTTAAGACTAAAGGAGGAGGGGTGATCGGGCATGCATTTTAAGAGTGAAATATTCTAAAAATAATTAAAGGTCTTAAGTCAAAATTTAAACTCCATTATTAAAATAAAATCTTACAAATACAAATAAAACATTTAATACAGTAAGGGAATTACATAAAGTTAGAAAAATGTGCCTTAAGGTTATTTGTATTTCTTAAAGTTTTGCATTTTTCATATTATTTTTAAGCAACACTTACATAAATTTCACTAGAACAAAATTTAAACTCCAACAACGTCTCAACAAACTTCAAAATTGAAGATATTTTTGCTTGATATAATGAAGTTGAAATTAATCTCAGACGACAAATAAAGAGCCTCAACGATAAAGAAAAATATAACAGAACTTCTACTTAGAATAAATTTCATATGCATCAGAGAAAAATATGAATTTTTTTAGAATTTTAAAACAACAAGAAGTATAAATTTAGGAGCGTATATAAAATATTTATTAAAGAAATTCGAAATAGAGAATTAAAAAAAAAAGAATTTAAAATTTGTTTTAAAGACAGATTATAATTACATACATAGAATCAGACAGCGATTGAGAAGGAAATAGACAGGCTCACACAAGGAAAAAAAGAAGCATGATTATTTTGAAAATCAATTAAAAAACCAAGAAACTTCCCTAAAATGAAATATTAATTTAATTTAACTAATTAAAATTCAAAAATTATTTGATATGAATTACATTAAAATGTCCTTTATTGACATATATAAAAATTGCAGTTCGCTTATTAATATTTATAAAAATTAAGGTTTTAGGAGTTACCCTAAAATATTGTGAATTAATTCAAAAAAAAAAAAATATATATATATACATTTATATGATTGGATTTCAAAACATTTTTTTTCCTTTCTTGATTTTGATGATATTAATATCTTGATTTTGATTATTATTTGCTCCACAATTATGGAAGGTTTGTTATTATTAATATTAAAAGAATCCCTTAAAATATAGTATGTTTAAGATATGTGAAGGAAGAAAAGTAAAAATCAAAATTTCAGTTATTTGGGGTCGTAACGGGGAAAAAAAACTAATTAAAGGTTTATGAAGTTTTTAAAGAAATAGATTTTTCAAATTGAATTTTTCCTCTTAGAATGTGGAGTGAATTTCGATACACAAACACTATAAAAATTATTAAAATATGGGTTGCTATTAAGAGGTTTTAGATTCTAGATCAATACATGAAATGAGAATTTATGAGGGAACATTTTATTTATATTCCATAATTAATGGCAAAAGTTCTTGATGATTTAATAATAAATTGATGATTTGATAATAGATTTTAATGATTAAATTGGTTTTAAATTGTAAATTGTTTTAGAAAATTGAGGGATATGTATAAAATGTATTTCAGACGATTGTCAGTTTTGCAAAATTCTCGATATAACATCAAGAGATATCAAGCATTAATTTAATCTTTTTAAAAAGATTCGATCCTTACACTATAATTAAAATTCAAAATTTTTGCACAGAAAATATAAACTTACTTTACGTAAAAATCTTGTTCAATACGGCATTCTTTATGCAACAAAGAAATTTGTGAAGCGTATAAAAAAGAATTTAAATGCTTTGAAAAACTTGAAAAAAATTGCAAATAATTTGAAACCTTTTAAAAATTAACTGAAGAATTTAGAAAAGATAAACTAATTAAATGAATTCTATTTATTGAAAACAATATAAAATGATGTCTGTTGTTAATAGTATTACTTTTACATTTGCATAAAATAAAAAATCAAGTAATTATTAAAAAAAGATGTTAAAAAAACTATACTTATACAAAAAACACATTGTTGGTTTTGCCAATATTTTCTTAATCTGTTTCGTCTAACCTTACATTACGACAAAAATACAGGAAAACTCATTAATTTAGTACAACACTTGATTTTATGATTATTGTTTTCAAACATTTTATAAACATTTTACGAAAGGTAACGAAGTTTGATAACCCAATAATTGTTATAAATTACGATTTTCCTATTTTTAAAATAAAAATTAATTGTTTCAATTTTAGAATCAATGTAAATAAAAACACGTTTTCATAATTCGCATAACAATTTTTATTTTAAAAACAAAATCAAATTATCTGTAAATTAATTACAAAAAGATGGACTTTGTTAATAGAATAAAAATATTCGTATTAATTTCATCTATGTATCAATATTTCATCAATATTATATATATTGTATTTTTTGGGAAGTTATTCCCATTTCTTCACCTCTTTTTCTTCTAACGTTAAGTAGGTAGAAAAATATAGGTTGGTACACACATAAATAAGATATATATATATATGAGTGTGTGTGTATATATTAAGTAGGTAGATATATTAATATACATAAATGGTGAATTATAAATCTTTCTCAGCATATATTTGATAAATGATATTAAACAAATGGATTGATTATAAAGTCCGGTAAATGTGACTTAACGAAATTCGACATATGCCAACGTATTTCACTAGTTAACCAATGTAACTTATGTGAGTCAACTTAAAAAACATTGCTTAATTAATGATAAAAACAAGACAATATCGAATAATTCATTTTCGATTGTGTTTTCTTTATTATTTAAGAGCTATTTCTAAGACTCTTACCGTTTTCTGTACCCGAATCCATAAAAATATTACAAGTATACTGTTTTTGTTAAATTGAATCCGTATAAAATTTGTTTGCTTAAATGATTTGATGGAAATATATAAACCTAAATACAGGTTATGTACAAAATAATATATCAAGATATTTCCATTAAAGTTAAGCAATGCTGAGATCTGGTTACTGTGGATATCAGGCAACTAATTCATTTCATCTTTATGTTTATAAAGTCAAATTTCTAATGGCCTGTTCTGTATGTATAGGAGTATTATCCACCTGAAACAAGATGTTCATCTGTATCGCTGGATGAACGTGTGTACGCTCAAATAGATTTGGCTGTTACCTGATCTTTCAGGTTCTTAAACAATGCCATCAAATAGCACCCCACACCATCAAAGATTCAACTCTACGCTTTACATTTAGAAACGAGAAGTAGTCAGGATGAAATGTTTCTGGGAGACGCCACAAAACATAAATTCCTGTGGTGGGAAACAAAATAAGAGACGATTCGTCTTATCAAATTACACCTTTATATTCATCAAGACTCCAGTTTTGATGCTTTCTTCACCACTTTGCGCATTTTTTAGTATTGATATTAGTAATGAGGGCTTTGCGCTTTATAAAGTCTATAAAACTAATATGAGAAGCTATTAGGAACTGTTCTGCTTAAAATAGGATTTTATCTACCAATGTTCAAATCTGTTGTTATTTTCTCAGCTGCAGATTTACGTTTTCAGCGAATAATTCGTGACTTTGCTCTTTGATCCCTGTTTGACAAACTCCTTTTTCCGTCCCCATTTTTCATGTTTTGAAGTACAACATTGTTCTCTTTTACACTTGACTGTAATTTTAGATACTGATTCTTTTGCAACACCTACAATCTCGTTTATGGTTTGATTAATACTATTAATCAAACCTCTACTAGGTCAGCCTCAACTATAATACGTTTTTGCAAATCGCAGAGATCTGATATTTTAAAATAATATTATTCAACTGATATGTTTGTGACTGTACTACTAATAGTAGATAGTTGACTTTGTACCCTACTTGTATATATAGCAAACAGCAAAGTTTACAAAACACTAAATATTACATGCAAGCTTCTTTTGGCTTCTTCAGTGTGTTTCAGTTATTTTGTCAATCATCTGTATAAGCATTTGATATATAAAATGACACCGAAATAGAATATTACTCCTGTTCTTTAATGGTGACATTTCAACTGAAATGAGATCATAAAGATCATTACTGTTTACAAGTTTACTTTCGTGAAAACTATTTAAATAAGATTGATTAAAGTTTCCTCTTGTAAAATTTTCTGGAATTAATTATACAATAATTTTATTAGATTAATCGCAACATTTTGTTTTTCTATTAAAGCTTAGTTAATTAAGGATTATTTAAGCTTGAAAGAAGAAGTGTATGAATCATTAACTTAAATAAATATGTATAATCTCAAATACAGGTATTACAGGAAAACCTAATCATCATTGAAAATACATCATTTCTACATAGTATAATCTGTTTTTGAAAATAAAATATAAGTATTTAAAATTCAAATCTTTAGATTATCCATTTTCGCATGATTTGGAAAAATTTCGACGAAATGAGAGAAGCGTCACATGATCTAGAAGTAAATATTCCTGTTCCATGGTACATAAATAACTTCTAGTAACTTCCTTTCACTTTGTCCATATTCCCTCTTCGCCATTTAATTACCGAACAAAGGAAAACAAAAGATCCACCATTGGCTAACCTCCCTCGAGAATTAGTAGCAGTTTTTCTATTGGTCAGAATAGGGACTGGAGCAAAGGTTATGGCCACGACACACAAAAAGCTTTTCTCCCTCATCTTTAGTATCATTCCTTTACTCTCCCGCCTCCTGTGACGTCACCGCAAATAGAGAATTTTCACTGGTTGTTGTGTAGCTCATAGGGAAGTGAAGCAGCGTACGTGTGTGTTAACGTGAAAGATGTTTCCGAAATCGACTTTAATTTCAATTAATAGAATAGATTAATAAATTAGATCTCTTGGTTCTGTGTGTGACTCATTGCAAATTTTGTATTAAAATTAAAAGAAACTGTCTGTTAGTTATTTTTATTTTGAAGGAAATAGCTAAGTAAATCTTTAAAGTCTAACTAATCTTGCTAATGTGTTTCGTGCCATAAATAAAGCAGCCATTTTGAACACCTATTTTAAATACATGTTTTTAGTTAATTCAAAATAAATAAATGAAAATAATGTTTGGTTATGTATTTTTGTATTGTAAAATGTAATAGAGGTTATATTGCTCTTGAAAAATTGTTCCTTCTCCATAACATTACCCCCCCCCCCCAAAAAAAAAAAAAAAAAAAAACCCTCACAGATAAAATATCGCCTTGATCATCACTGCTTACTGACTCAATCATTTATCAAGTATTTCAAACCTAATTTATGAATTTGTACAAATCTAATTTACGAATTTACACAAGCTTATTTTATGAGTTAATACAAACCCAATTTACTAATAAATACAATATAGCTAATTATTAAAACCTCATTAGATTACGTCATTAAAAATTTATTATTCTCGAAATAACTTCGATTTTAAAATTTTGTGAAATTTATTTAGAATTGATAGTATATGAATTTTTTTCCTTAAAAACAACATTCTAAATAACTTTGAATTTGCAGTTTTGTTAAATTTATATACAATTGAAGTGATTTCACATTATTCTTAGTAATTCATAGAACTATTATGATAAAAATTAAATACTAGATCATTAATCTATATTCTTAAGAAGAAACAACTTAGAGCTGTTTTTTTTTTTTTTTTGTATAAACTAAAAGTATACTTAAAACAATCAAAGCAAATGAGTTTTTAAGTTAATTTCTTTCAAAGCTTGATTAAGATTTACTACTTTTGAAATATTTTTATGTAACTATAATACAGAAGCAGAAAAATTAAACATTTAGGTACTTCATTGGCTCCACTAAAAAGAAAATATATTTCCTAAAAAATATGGTTTTTCCTGGATATCTATGTTTGTTTTTAACTCCATTTATACACATATCAAGAGTGATAAAAAAAAAAAAAGAACTCCAATTCATTCACTTAACTTCTTTATAAACTATCTTGGAATTTTGGATGGAAGAATCATAACTTTTCTCTCTCATTAAGCATATAATATGGATTCAATGAATAAGTTTAAGATAAGAATAATTCCTTAAATAACCCTGAATTGGCTTACATTTTAAAAATATATATGGAGTTGGGCACGCCGCTCAGCCTGGATATTAGCTAATAATTTGAGTCCCAGGTCCAAAGGCTACAGATATAGAGATGGGCATCACTTGATGGGACTTCTTTGGCCCGGACAAACTTTAGCTTGACTAAATAGGGACTACGCTTAGTTCTTTATTAGATGCAAAACAAGAGTATTTTATTTTTGGATTAATTTTAATACAGAATACATATCAAACGACACTAGATCAATAACCACAGACCTGAACAATTCAGAAAATTTGGGAAAATGATGAAAAAGAAATAAAATAAAGTTAATCTTCAAAATGTATATCATCAAAGCATCTCGGGGGGGGGGGCCCGCCTCGGAGGTTCAAATTTACATACGACGGAATTTGATACACGTTTCATATTCAGATTTCAAATGAAGGAACTATCTAATTACTCTTTCTTTAAATATTTATGAAAAACAATTTTGCACAACATATTATGCAAGAAATTTGTTTTGAGTTTTATCTTAGATTCTGTCAAAAATAAAAGATAATTGATAAATTAACATTTATCACAATTTTTTTGGAGAGGGGTGGGGGAATAAAATATCGTGTAAGAAAAATTAAAAAGACCAACTTTTAAGACAAGGTATTATTTAAAAAAAAATCACAACACTCTTTGAAAGATGTGTCATGAGATTATTGTAATTTATTTCTTGCTTGCAACTTTTGTAATATTTTTACTGATATGAAAGATTCCAGCGAATATTGATAAAATGATGTGCTGGTTATAAGCCCGTGAACATTCCAGTAAATGTTTTAAGCATAAAAATACCAATCCATTTCTTAACTTTTTTCTTTTTGTTATTTTCTCGAATCAATACTGCTGCTGCTTTCTTTGAGTTGTCCTTGGAACAAAGAGGTTGGGAAAATTGGTTTATCCCAGTTAATCGAGGGTTCATCTCTGAGAGCATCTTTTCCATTTCCTCAGCAAACGAGCAAAGTTCTTTATCAGATGCTCCTAATAACTGTTTTCCCAAAACCCCATTTGTCACAATCACTCGCATTTGTCTGCCGTTCCCTCTCCATTTCTTCCCAAAAGATGTGTTAGCTCTTTTTTGAGACTTGCGACTACACGAAACTGCAACGTGTTTGTGAGTGTAATACTAATTATATTTTACTAATGAAACAATGGGAAAAAAATCGAAAGAAAGATAATTAATTATTTATCAATTCAATGAAATTTTTTTTATTTCAAAAAGAAAGGAAATGTAATTCATAATTTTCCAGAGTAATTCATTATGTCGTATAAAAATTGTATGTTCAGCATTTTTTACATTTCCTTCCTATTTAACATATTCAATTATTTTCCATTGATCGTCGCTCTTTCCCAATAAGAAATAACAGTTATGTTATATACAATATTAGAAAACGTTTGATACTATGTGCTTCAAGAAATTAGGCAGAAAAAAATGATGTATCAAAAGTCATGGGTAAGCTCTTAATATTGCACAGGCTCTCCTTTTCCCCGACGAAGAGCAACAACTCAAAGTAACATTGACTTAGCAAATCATCGGAAGTCCCCTGAAGAAATATTCAGTCATGTTACCACTACAACTATTCAAAAATACAAAAGTATTGCCAGAAGGATTTTGTGCACAAAATAATCTTCCCATTATGCCACAATTATTTTCGATAGGATTCGAGTCTGGCAATCTAGGTGATCAAAGAATTTGCTGGAATTGTCTAGAATGTTCTTCAAACCAATTACGAATTATTTTAGCTTGGTGACAGGGCGCATTGTTATCCTGGAGAAAACAACATTGTTTGGGTGCTTGAATTTTAAGAATGGCTGCAAATAGTCTTCGAGTAACTGAATATAACCATTTTCAGTCAATGATTGGTTCAGTTTTCCAATCAGTGGTTCCAGGTTTCCAATCAATGATCAGATTTCAGCCCAGCAACATGGCTTATTGTTATCCTGAAAAATTTCAATATTGTTTGGGTACATGAAGCTCAAGAATGGGTACAAAGGGTCTCCAAGTAGCTGAACATAACCATTTCCAGTCAATGATTGGTTCAGTTTGATCATAGGATCCAATTCATGCCATGTAAAAAACAGCTCACACCATTATGAAATCATCCCCAACATAAGTAGTGCCTTGTTGACAATTGAATCTATGGTCTCAAGGGGTGTACTCCACACTCGAACCCTACCATCATTTCTTGCCCACTGGAGTTGTGATTCATCTAACCAAGCAACGGTTTTTCGGTCATCTAGGTCCACCCGATATGTTCACGCACGAACCCAGCAGAGACGCTGTAGCTGATGATGTGTTGCTAATAAAGGTACTCGAGTTGGTCTTCTGCTGCCATCGACACCAAATTTCACTGCCCTGTCCTCACTGACACGTCTGTCGTACATCCCACATGGATTGTTGCTGTCAACGCACAGTTGTTTGTCTACTAACATTGACTATTCTGCGCAGATATCTCTTATCTCGGTCATAAAGTAGACGCGGTAAGTTACTGTGTTGTCCACGGTCGTAGTATTCCGCGTTCAAAGTCTGTTAATTCCAATCGTGCGGCCATTATCATTTCAGAAAACTTTTCATATAAGTCACTTGAGTATAAATGAAATCTCTGACAATGCACTGCCAATTTAGGCATTTCTTACTCGATGCTATTGCCATCTGAAAATTTGCATATTGCTTCCCCTTGAATTTTGGCATTTCTATGTATTCCAGTTGTTCGTAAAGTAAAGAAAAAAAATATTATTAATAATAAATAATTTTAAAAAAAACTTTTTCCCCCGAAAGCGCACATAACTTAATGAATATATAAACATAATTCTTTTTTCGAAAATGTCACACTTGATCTCCCTCTGAGTTAATAAGTTCATTTACTTTGTTAGTCAAAAAGTGAGATATTAATGATTCAATATATGATATTTACAAATTACTCTATATTAAAATGTTCCGTGATCATTGTCTTGTAATGTACAAAAATGCATGAAAAGGAAGAATAAAATACATATCTATAAATGAATAATTTTATTTATTCTAAATAATAATTCATATTATACTGCTGTTTGTAGAAAATGCAACACCATGAAAGAATCATCAGAATCAAATGAAATTTAATGCAGAAACGACTTGTACTGATACAAATAAATGATGAAATTTTCAAAACAAAAGAAACAAATTAAGCGTCCGAAATCAGTATTTGGTGCAGCCACCATGCGCTGCAATAAGTGCTGCTATACGACGTGGCATGGAGTCAAACAGATGTTGAATATCTGCTTGAGGAAGAGAATTCCATATCGCTTGTATGCGCAACCAAAGTTCGTCTTTGGAAACTGCAGGACGCGGATCACGAGCGAGACGCCGACCAACCATATCCCACACGTGCTCAATAGGCGACATATCCGGTGAATAAGCAGGCCAAGGAAGAAGTTGCATGCGTTGTGCTGAACAGAAGTCTCGAACAGTCCGCGCAACATCTGGGCGTGCATTATCCTGCTGAAAGATAGCTCCAGGGAGGCCTTGAAGGAAAGGAACGACTTCGGGCTGTAGCACTTCACGGACGTACCTGTTGCTATTGAGATTACCCTCAATTCGTATCAAATTGGATCGTCCATGATACGAAATCGCACCCCAGACCATAACTCCGGGTGTTCGACCACTATGTCGTTCAATAATACACTCAGGAAGGCAGCGTTGACCGGCATAACGTCTAACACGAACACGGCCATCATGGGTCCACAAATTGAAGCGTGATTCATCTGAAAAGACAACTTGGTGCCAATCAGCTCGCCTGTCTCTGTGCTCAAGAGCCCACTGCCGACGCAGCCGTCGATGATTCGCCGTGAGGGGAATCCTGTATAAAGGCACCCTTGCACGCAATCCACGGCGCAGCAGACGACGACGAATTGACGAAGCCGACAATTGTACACCTGTAGCAGTAGACCAACGTGCTGCCAGCTGCCTGGAGGAAGCTGTGCGATCATTCACCGCCATGCGGAGCAGGTGTCGATCATCGCGCTCTGACGTCACCTTCTGTCGTCCAGTGCCTGTTTTTCGAGTTGTTCGGTGCTCGTCGGTCCACTGCTTCCAAACTCGCATCACTGTGGAACTGTTCCGCTGCATACGAGCTGCTATTGCGCGATAGGAAAATCCTCCTTCTCGAAGGCCGATTATCCTCCCTCGTTCAAACTCCGTAAGTTGCTTGAATTTCTTATTCTTCCGTCGTGGAGGCATACTCAGGTCTCACTAAACGTTTGCCACTAACAAATAATCATAGACTTTTTTCAACGTCCCGCTACAGCACTTTATTTATACGCTTTCAGCATCAATTCAGAGGGCGCTGCGCGCGCCGCGCACGCGCGATGGCTCTGAAACTTTATTAATTTGCATAATATCCTATAATTGACATTTGCTGCGAATTTCATTTGATTCTGATGATTCCTTCATGGTGTTGCATTTTCTACAAACAGCAGTTTATAAAAGTCTTATTTTTAAGAACTTCAAATTAGAAAATTTACAATTGATTTTTAGAGGTAGTTATTAAAATATAAAGCATATTACTTTATTTTCTTTTTTAGTTATTTGATTCAATAAAGTATGTATTACTTAATTTTATACATAACTGAAATTGCAAATGCATTATTAATACAAAAAAGGCGCTGTTTTAAAGTTAAAACCAATTTCCCCCTTCAGTTTTGATAATTTTCAATGAACTTTCCTATAGACATTACGGTAATTTCAAATGCTAATTAATTAAAGTGAATTATATGTGTTTAACTAACACATTCAATATATTAAATATGTGATATTTCATTTAATATACAATAAGCTTTGAAACTTGAGAAAACAAATTATCACAGCTGTGTTTTAAATAATTTTGAAAGAAAATATTTATCGAAAATATTTGCAAATAATCAGTTCCAGAATTTAAATTCGTTTTTTCAAACACCCCCTAATACTGAAAATGCAAAACATTCTGCTAACTTTTACTGCATTGTAAATTTGAAAGTATTATGAACTTTTCGATAAAAAGGCAGAGTTTGTTATATCCTCGGGGCTTTTTGCAAAAGCACTGTTTATTTAGCACCCCACACGAATCCGACATCAAATTTGATGAACTTCGATTTCTTTGTTTCGACATACGCGCATGAATTCATCTGTCTTCTTCTCAAGTTCGTCTCTGCAAGAAGCAAGGCTTTATGGAACACATACCATAATTAGAATAAATGAAAAGAAATCAATCTTTTGTTCCTTTAGCTCTATTTCTGATCAAAGTCTCTATCATCTAACCCGTTGAAAGATGGCAAGAGAAAATAAAAAATAAAATAAACGAACCAAAGGAGATAAAAATAAAATTGCCATTTCTTAAAACCTGCACTTTGTTAAAAACGTCGATATTTTGCCATTTGACAAAGTTTAGATGGGAGAGAATCTTCTAAGCCCTCTGGCAATCCAACAAGTAGAATCGAGCGACGATCTGAACAGGGTATAGGGGCAGAAGGCCGTATTAAATGAAAAGAAAAAAAAAAGAATAAACATATGCTGTGATACATATTGGAAGGAAATCGAAGGATAGGTCTTCATGGAATACAATTTGGTTTGATGTTCGATACGCGGAGATGGCTTGGAGTAAGTTTTGGGATTTTATTAATAAAAGAGGAGGTTTTTGCATTTACATAGTGGAAGTGAAAAGAATTTTTGAGCGAAAAAAATATTTTTGACAATGTTTCATTTTGCATATTTTCCTAACTTTCTGATTCGTTTCTGAGATTATGAAGAATTAAAGATAACTATGATATTCATAAAGAGAAGCCTTCGATACTTATAAACATTCAAGGAAACTGAACATGATGTTTTATTGGTTTATGTTGATGATTGCAGGTTGTGATAAATTCAAAAGTACAATTTTTGTTCTTCTGAGAATTCAGAAAACAAAAGGGGATTTTTTTTTGTCAAATAAAAAAAATCAGTAAATTTTATCTCATCATACAATCAATCGATAAATGGAATGCATTTGAAAGATAAGTATATCGCCTTAGTTTAAATCATACCATGTTAAGAAAACTAATATAAGTGAACTATACTTAAAACATGCACTTAACAACATATTCAACAATTATGTTTGGTTTTTGTACGCTATGAAATGCATTTTATGAAAGTGAACCCATAATTTGAAATAAAATACTTAAAGATGTAAGAGTTGCTTGAGATATTCTTTTAAACAATTCAGAGGATCATTTATGAGATAAATAACTTCATTCTAAGCACTTTAAGAAACCATTAAATAAAGATTTGTTTCTTCACAAGAATTTCAATTTCACGTAAATTAACTTCTTAAGTAATGCCTTTCTTCCTTACAATATATTCATTTGACAAAGAAAGGATTTTCTTAATATAATTCATACCACCTACGTATACGAGTATTTTTGAAGCGCTGTGAAAGAAATAATTATTTTGAAGATGAAATTTATTATTAAAGCAACCTTGAACTTTTGAACACATGTTGATAACCTTAAATAAAAATATGATTCCTATTCATAAAACTGATAGCCTTAAAATCATGTGAATAATCTGCGATTCAAAAATTAATTAACATAGGAATGGCTAGGTAATCTTTTTTTATATAATGGTTTGAAAATAAAAATAAAACTCATACTGCATTTATTGTTACGAAGCAAAATTTCATTTTATGTTTTTAATTCCATCACATTAAGAAAAAAAGTGCTTAAAATCATTTCATTCAAAATCACTCTTCAATGAAATTATACATAGAATGTAACAACTTTTGATATTATTTCTTGTTATTTAGTCTTGCGTATGAAATGGAATTTAAAATAGGTTCTCTCTCTCTCTCTCTCTCTCTATATATATATATATATATATATATAAAATTTCAAGATGTACATTGTTTTTATAATTGACATATTTTAAAATAATACATTTCATTCAGTGGTGTAAAGAGTCTAACTGAAATTTATTATAATCATCAAATAAAATATTTTTCACATATATAATCTTTTAATTCTAATTTTTTTCACATTCCTTTGGTCAATTCTTTTTAAAAATATATCAAATTGAACGATAAACACAATTTCACACGACACATACAGATACTTCTTTTATCAAAAGTATGCTTATCTATGTATATATACAAAGTATACACACCCACGCATAATGTATATATACATACATATGTATGTATATATGACAAAGATGATGCTTTGAGAAAAGCTGACGTGTACTATTTGTTTTCTTCTATTAAATTAGATGAGTCAGGAGGTGTACTATTGGCAAGAAGATAGATGCATATAATGGTAATGCCCCGCCATTTCTTGATCAGAACAACACGTAATTTGTTTAGTGTGAAGTAATAATAACCAGTGTAATCTGACCCTTCTCCAAATAGTCCATTTAGATGACTCCATGACAGTCCTAAAAAACATACAGCTTTACCTGTCCTGTTTTGCGCTTTCACTTTCTTAGAGGCGGTGAATTTCTGAGCATCCATTCCTTGCTCGATTCTTTGGACTCTAGATCATATTCAAAGATACAATATCCATCAATAATTAACAACGACCAAAAATATCCTCTTCGTCTTGTATCAAAATATTTAACATCTCCTTTAACAGATCGCGCCATGTTTACTTTTGAAAAGGAGTCAGTAATCCTGAAACCCGGAGTGCTGACACATTTGATACGTACGGTTCTTCGTAAATTTTCCACGCACTACAGTAACTAAGATCAGTCTCATTCATAATCATGGATGGTTGCTCTTCAGTCTAGCAAAGTCCTTTCCTTTCTTCATTGTGGTAGCATCGTCCGTGAGTGATGGTCTTCAATTTTTTGACCACGTCTCTCACTGATCATCTGTGAGGGACGTGGCCAATTTGAAATTCCTTTTCCACCTCACGACAGTGTCATATGATAGGCTATCTTTTCCATAAACAGCCATTATATCGTCGTAGATTTACCTTCACTGTTGCACAGCTTACTTTCAAATGAAAGAATTTAATCACACTTTGAGCATTTATCTTCCCTGTAAAGCGGGATACTTCAATCTACAATTTCCTGAAACCAAACAAATAAATAAATAATAGCTATATTTATAACATTATGTATATAAAGAATCAATTAATACGCAGAATAAATTTCATCCAGATATCTCAGTTATTTCATAGTACTAATTAAAACTTTATGATACCTCATATATATATATATATATATATATATATATATATATACTCGAAGATACCCAAAAAAAACCCATGTATTTTTATTGTTTAATAACACAGTCTTTTCAACTTCAAAGTACTCTTTATTATGCTTGATAAATTTCTGCTATTGTTGATTCCAACGTTAGAAACATTTTGACACTCTGCAATGTGGCTGACAGTTCTACCTAAGTTATAATTATTATTATTATTATTGCTTCACACATCTACGTTGTCAAAAATCGGAGTGCTTTCATGTGCGAAATAGAAAGAAATCGCATGGAGTTAGGTCAGATAGGTAAGGTACGTGGGGTAAGGGAATCATTCCGTTTTTGACCCAAAACTGGCACATTAAGATGGCTGATTTCGCTGATTCATCAAAACCCAAGACATGGATTTTACAGCATAGTTGTCATTCCCGAATCTTCTGCTAAAATTAACACAAGAATAATTCTAAGACAATCAGGTAATTCCGTCATATGTTCAAAAGTCCGTTGTCAGTCCGCAAGCTTACGAATTTCTTCGACGTTTGAACGTCATTTGTTTTAAATCAACCTACTTCAATTTTTAATAGGAGAAAACAAATAGTACACGGCAGCTTTTCTTAAAGCATCATCATTGTCATACATACGTATGTATATATGCATTATTCGTGTGTGTGTATATTTTGTATATATCAAAAAAATCAAAGCGATGTAGCTTGGAAATTTTGCCATATCCTTCCTATTACAGGATTGGAGATTTAGCTACACAAATGACATCATTCCGGAAGTGGAACTAAGGTTATCGACGCAATCTGCCGAGCTGTACAATACAGGCCTTCGAAAAGCCCAGAAAGAAATGTATTCAGACTATTTGGAAGAACAACAAATAATCAAATAATAGTTTCCGATTTTTTTGTTATAATTAAAATTTTATGGTATCTCCTTATTAAATATATATATATATATATATATATATATGTGTGTGTGTGTGTGTGTGTGTGTGTGTAAGGACTTCACTTAAATTTAATTTAATTTTCTAATTTATCCTATATTTTAACTCTAGTGGGAAGTTCATCTTATATTCTGACACAAACCGATTTGTGAGCTTTTAATCAATTTAATCACACGCTCATAAATCAGGATAAACCGCCATTTTCCCAGGATCTAAATAGGCAGAAAGATTTTTCTAAAGATTTTATGTCTCCGGCTAAAATGCCTAAAAATTCCTACATTTTAAACCACGTGATTTGAAGAAATCCTTGCATATAAATTACAAGCAGGAAAAATTTCCTTCTGTTTTGGTAACGAAGGCGAAATGACACACCTGGCGCTCTCAAACTTGCATTTTAAAACCATTATCGCTTGACTATTATATGCATTATTTAACTATTATGTTAGTATATACTAATATTGCAAATAAATTATTACCTAAAAATATCAAAATCCTACATGAATAATAACTACTGGACTTATAAATCTCTTCACAATAATTAGATTTTAAAAATTATTGTACAAAATGGACTATAAGAAAACTAAACTCATATATATTTTTAAAAATTAGTATCAAATAAAAAAAAGTAAGAAATAAAGCAAAGATATAATGTAATTTAAGTTAGATGTCTCGGGCTTCGGACTAAGATGCAGGCTAAACATATTATTTAGTAGAGAATCTTAACCATTCCACACAGCAACTTCTTTAAAATAAAATTGGTAAATATCAATAAATCGAACAAGAGTGAATGAAAATAAAACATTTACAAAATAAAGCAAATAAAAGTGTTTGGAGAATAGCAAATTAAATAATATTAAAGTTAACAACAATTAAATAATTTTCTAAAATGTAATCTCATAAATACATATCTTATTAATAATCATAGAGAGGAATATAAAGTTAGAATTATTTTGAACTATACACTCACATTCTTATCCTATGGAAAAATTGTAAAAGGCATATTACCAAAAAATTCTCATTTTAAGTGTAAACATTGGGATTGCTTGATTGATTGGTTTTATAAACATTGGGATTGCTTGATTGATTGGTTTTATAAACATTGTACTAGAAGCAACACGAGGGCTATTGGCGTCGGACCTCGTAATTTGAACCTCGTTCAAGGAACGAAGGAGGACACCCTCTTCTAACTTCCACACTACACCTACCGGAGGACTTAGAACCTTGACAGATTTAATGTACATCAGCCCCGGCTACACGATCGGTTTTTTGTAGTAAAAAGGCTCGAATTCGCGACTCGACAAAAACCGCCGATTATGAGTCCGCGACCGTAACCACTAGTTTACCATGGCCAGGAAACTTTGGGAAAAATACCATAATTCATTTAAAAAAAATTACCCATGACATTTGCTGCTGCTTATTTTTTAATAAATTTTCCTTTCTACCGTACATTCTGAAATATCAATGCATTTCTTTATTCTTTGTTTCTTGTAAATTTACAGCACTAATATTTAGCATACTTTCGGGCGCTACCTTTCTCTGGAATATTGTCCTTGTCTGTAATTACAATTAAAAATGTTAAAAGATTTTGTTAGTTGATCTTTTTCTCTCCATTCCGATGGTTTTCAAATTTTATCAACAAAATGGGACGAATGAGACAAAGTTGGGTGGAGTGCGTCGCCCAATCTCTGATCTTCTATCTGAATGGATTGTGTAAACTAGCTTTTCTTCGGTTTCCGCGTTTGCCAGGGAATTTGATTAAAGTAGTGTTGTTAGAGGATTTTACACTTTTTGAGTTTTCAGATGTTTAAATCTTTTAAAATTAATTTAAATTTAAATTGGGTTATTTAATACGAGACAAAATGGCATTATGTCTGAGATCCAAAATCGTATTTCACTGACAAACAAAAAGTTTTTTTGGACTCCATTATTTACTGAGGTCGCGTTTTCTCTTCAGACAGACAAACCTTATTTATAAAACTCTCAGTAGGCCGGTCCTAATGTAGGGTTAGGAGACTTGGTTTCTAATTAAAAATGCAAAATTGCAGTTTTTAGATAAGGGTTCTCAAAAGTATTCTCGGTGGCATCAGAGAAAATAGCCTTTGGTGAAAACGTTTTAATTTCATAGAATTCATAGAATTTTTAATGAGCCTGATATCATAAAATGTCTTTAAGTGAAACGAATGAAATGTGTTTCTTATATTGTTATAATGGAAGGGAAAAAAAATCCAGTAAAGAAGTTTTTGTTGCGCAGCTCTTTACTCGTCGGAAAAGAGGAAAACCAATACTACGGTGGCTTGATTCTGTTGAGTCGAACTTTAAGATGATTAGGGAAAGAAACTGGTAGGTTGGGTTAAGTCAAAATATGGGTTATCTTGGAGGAATCTTTAAAAGAAGGCCGTGGTCCACAATTTGTTGTTGAGTCAAATATGATTTAATATCAGATTTATCAACAAAAAAAAAAAAAAAAATGTGTGACACGAAACTAGAAAAAAGAAGCAAAAAGGAAGGAGGGGTAGAAAATAGAAGCGCTATATAATACTACTTTTTAGAACGTAGTCATCGGTAGAACTCAAGTAATGCTCACCAAAAAAAAGAGACGGTTCGGATAAAAACGTACGTGGAGAGACCGAACTCCTTCAAGCATGTTAGAAGCGTAATCGTGTGATTCATTGAAACAATTATTAAATCGGGATCGAGCAAAATATTGAATTATTTCAAATTAGGATGTATATTTAATGTATTCTCTTTTGAGTTGCTTATGTACTTAGATTTATATTTGTGGAAAATAGTGCTGAGAAGTTTAAATTATTTCAGAAAAAGAATTTTAAAATTTTTAAATTTTCCGCGAATGGCAACAAAGTGCAGCAGTTAGGCGCCGGTCCACGGCCTGTGGTTGGGAACACATATTAATTTGGATGATACATTTAAAATAAATTGAATTCTGATGGCCTCTTCATCGAAAATTTAGTAAATGTATTTAACTTCTTCAATATATATATATATATATATATATATATATATATATATATATATATGATTGAATTAAAAACATGTTGCACTAATAATATTTTTTTGGATTTTATATAATTTACAACTTTACCTTTCATTTGAAATAAATTTTTTGTAAAAAGTTTTCTCATTATTCGTGGTTATTCAAACCTAAACATATTGTGATCATAAAAGGTTTATTCTTGCAAGGAAACATTATTTATAAGGAATGGATCCTCGTTTTAGCTAGACGACTAATTTCTTTTTAAACAATTTAACAAAAATATATATATATATATATATATATATTTTCCCTTCTCTTTTCAAATTATTGATTTGTTTTAATTGGATAATTTCTATTAATTAAGAACTACAAAAAGTATATGAGGGGTTCAAATAAATTAAATTAATAATTTTTATTTATTTGCATATTTTACGGAAGCTAATTTTTGAATTTAAATTGAAAAGTCATCACTATGCAAGCATTAATTGCTCAATCTGAACATGATTACAAGCGCTCAAAATTTATTTTAATTTCATATACACCAGCATAATTTTTCGAAACTTAACACAACTATTAAAAAAAGTTAACACCCTCCGTTTATTCTCTGTTACAACCTTCCCAAAACTACTTACCTCTGAGATGACACAAGAACAATAAAAAAAATCAAGTATAAAAAACCACTTTGAGGAAAAGAATCCCATTTTTTGAACAAAGAGGGTATTATTGAAAGTCATATTTCTCGACCCTATCAAAAAAAGCAAAGCCAAAGCAAAATGGTGGGAGTTTTTTTTCCCCTTTTCGGTTCAAGGGAAATGCGAGGTGTAAAGAAAGGAAGATGGGGAGGAGGGTCTTTTGAATGCTGGTGGTGAATAGTGAGGTGATGACATGCTCTAAAGAGCCACTGTTGAGTTGCTGAAAGCATCGCACCAGAAATCGGGATCGGACACTTATTGCAGTGCTTAGTGGTGGGGAAGTATTGCTTCCAAAAGTGGGAGTTGACGAACTTATGATTTGCAGCTAGAGTCAGCACGAGTAAAGGTGAAATTTGCTGTTAATTAATTTAAGCAGGTAAATTATTCATGTTTTTCATTAGTTAGACGTAGAAAACACTGATCAAAAAATAATTTAGAAGTGATATAATTTAATGATACATTATTTTAATTTGTGACGTTGAGGTATTCGCGATTTTTTCTCTTCACTAACCTCGATGACTTTTTGGTAATTGAATAGCATATACTTTCAACTCCTTGCTAAACAAATGAAACGTAATTAGAAAATTAGAAGATAAGAAGTGTAGTGAGTTAAATTAGAGATAGTCAGTCATATTATGAGCGAAATAGAACTGAAAGGAAGGAGAAGGGAGATAGAGGATAACAGAACCTGATAGATATGTAGATTGGAGTGAATCATCGTAATTAATCGTTTATACTCATAGTAGTTGGAAGTGACCCATGATCAGAATAATAGGAGCCGAATCTGCTGTAATCGAGATGTGTTTGAATCGGAATGAGTGATTTGGTAAGCTAAGACTTTATTGTTAGAATAAATTTGAATTAACTGAGTAAAGAGGGATTAGAGAGAAAGAGAGAGAGTGCGATTTTGCATATTCTTTAATAGTTGATAAAGTGTTTTGTCCTTCTCTTACGTATCTTCAATTAGAGTTTTGATCTTATTGGCTATTTAATTAGGCTTAAAGATGGGGCTGTAGAGTTAAATAATGAAAGACACACGTCATAATGTTTTTAATTAACTTGCAGACAACTGCACATTGGGTCATCAGTAAGACTATTATTTGAGCCTCATTTGATTCATAATTATGAAGTGCATTGTTATTAGCATTCTTCTAACTCCCTATCACGTCATATAAGAATTAAGAAACACAATTATAATAAACATTCGATGACCCCCCCTCCATTATTTAACGCAGTGGTTATCGGGATACATTACTCGAATCCTCGATCTGTTGGGTGCTAGAGTATTCTACTGACCAGACAAAAACGTCCGAGTATTATTTTAGATTAAGTAGTTTAATATTAATTTTATGTTTCTTAATTCTACGACTTGTTAACTTCGATGAGCAATTCCCATTTTTTTTATTGTGGTACTTAATTCAAAATAAGCTTCATATTGCCAGTATACTTATTTGATGTACAATTTGATATCAATCCCGAATGAAGTTAAAGTTTATCTTACTTATTACAATGTGCACACACACATGTGTACTGAGAAGTATTGTGTTGAGAAAATTAAACTTTTTCTACTTATATAAATAGCTGTTTATATAGAGAAAAAAAAGAATTTATTCAACTTGACTGAAACTACAGATTCCTTTAGAAAGAAACAGACGCGAAATAGGTCAATTAAACAGCAATGAATTTTTCTAGTCAAAATAGGCTGTGATTATTTATTTATCAAATTACAATATATTTCCAAATCAATCGCATAAAATAATAATGCGTATATAATTTAACAGATGATAAAAAAAATCAGGTTGCTCTTTCTTTTTTTTTTTCTTTCTCTCTATACAATTACCTATTCTTCTTTCCATAACGCAAAGAAAGTTATTTTAAAAGATAATCTTTTTGGAGATAATCTTCACAATTAAACAGTTATGATATATGTGGTATCTGCATAAAATCTTCGGCCATAATTAGATTAAAAGTATAAATCTAAGTTCTTTATACATATTATATTATAAGAAGCTTTAAATTTTCAAAACCCTTAATCTGTGGTGGAAAAAATTTATTTTCTTTAAATAAATGGTTTTTTTTTTTTTTTTTTTTGAGAAAGAAAGAATAATTGTCAAAGTTCATCATATTTTACCGCAATAAATGACATAAAATTTTAATATTTTTAGAAAAAAACTGCCAATTATTCTACACAAAACAAATACAAACACTTAAAAATTTATTAGCTATTGATATACTAGAATAAAGAAAAAATACCGAGATGGATATAAGTTTTCTAATTTTAATCAAATACTTACGACTTGTGTAAAGTAAAATTTGAAATTTCGACAGAAGGATGAACTGTGCTTGATAATCTTACTCCAGATAAAATGATGATCTGCAGTTAAAATGCAGTTTGAAGCAAAAGAACTTTTAATTATGTGAAACACAAATAAATATACATATTTAGTTGTGAATAAACATTTTTAGCAGATATGGTTTAATGGTATAAAATAATCACTGCACAGTTGATGGTTGCAGTTAATTCTAATACCAGTTGACAGCTATTTACGTATTTACCATCCACCATAAACCTGGCAGACAAAAACAAGGTTCCGTAACAACATCTCAGCGCAGTTACACGGATCGAACAAGAACTAAAAATATTCAATTTCAATCTACATCCCGCGGGGCCGAAAGCAACGTTTCCCACTTCAAACACTACAAACTGGGCTCATCATTCGAATGTATAACACCCTCTCAACCTCTTTAAATGTCTCGGGATGAGGGAAAAAAGTTCCTCTTCTAAAGCCTCCGGGTCTTGTTTGGGGACACGCGTGACATTTGGTACACCAGAGTACTCCAGTCTAGAAAATGGGTGTTTGCCCAGGGCCTACCGCTATGGCTTCCCTCTTCAGTATTGAAATGATCTTTTATTTACGAAGAGGCATAGAGCGAAGTGTCATTAGATCCTAAAAGGACGACACATGAAAAAAAAAAAAAGTGTCTAGGCACTTATCATGCAGTCGGCTGTCATATGAGGTTGAGATTGAATAATGGGTCAGTTCTGGCATTGTAGGTGACATTGGGATGAATTATGTTTTTTGAAGGGATGAAAGAATGATGACGAATTCAGGGACGTTTAGGGGGAAATTGCGACTCAGATAGGCAACAGATGTATCGTGAATGTTTCGTTGACGATTAAGGAAGTTTGATAATAATTAATCAAGAGACAAAAATAAGTTAAGTCAAGAAAATGCGTATTGTCAAAATGAAAAAGTAGTGTCTGTTAAAAAATTATTTGTGAAAAAAAAGAAATTGATGAGTCAGAAACTTTCCTTAACTAACAACTGGGGGTTTCTTTCTGACTCTATATTTAAGTTTCCAGCTACTTTCCAATAAAAGCAAACGTGATGATGCAAATTAAGTAAACTTTAGAAGTGGAGTGAATAGATGTCATCAAGTCGTATAAAGGCAACAAATATTTGAATTGAGAAATAATAAGGTTACAATAATATAAAAAGTAATAATGTGATGTGCGCAGAAATCTTCTTGCGTATCAAGTTGATTTGTTGAGACTGGGACTCAACGCTGTCTGAACTGATTGAATATTTGAAGGATGTACTCGCAACATATTTCGGTAAGCGTATTCTATAATATATTATAACAGCTGTTAATACTTGAGGATAAAGGTTTGATACTCTGGTGAAGAGTATCACCGTCTTGGAGAATTAATAAACTCTATTTCGAAATATAATTGACAATTTTAATAACTTTGTTTATGCCTGAATTGAAGTAGAAACTCAGATTTTGTTATTAAAGTAACATTTAAGATGGCAGACAGACGGGTAAAAGCATAACGTCAAATTAAAGTTACGTGAGAATTATTGGCAATGTAATTTTTGGCAATGTATTGGCCCTAAATTTTCAACCATTATCAAGTGATGACGACACCATAAAAAGTATCTTATTCTCCTAACGTCACCACCCTTAGACTTTGAAACTTAATTCCGTTTACGGTGTAGTAACCTCAATTATTTCATACGGTGGATCTTTAGTGGAATTGGGACTCCAACTCTCGGTTCTCCTTAAACATCGCTAGACACAGACTTCTTGACCATGACTATTTCGTAAGCGAGCTGCGAAGGGAACGAAAACGTTAAAAAAAATTGCTAATTTTTCCACATTATGAAAGAATTCTGAGCTTTAGCTTAATTTAGCGTGCACCAGTTTTTAATTTCCACGAAATGGCAATCGACACAAGGCAAAAACAACTGTGCTTTTGGATTCTTTACATTATTTTACGTACTCATCTTTAATATTAAAAAAAAAAAATTCATAATCATCAGTATTTTACGTTATTGAAATTTAAAAACTAAAAGAGCAATAATTTAGAGAATGAAATGAGCTATGAGAATGAAAGTTTCTCTCTGATGAACGGTCAAAGGTGCAATTTTTGAAAGTATAGCACTCTAGCCAACAAACCATGACTCTACCATTATACTATAAAAGGGATTCAAGTTATCGATGAATTTCGATTTAAAACAAATATAATGAATTCTTAATAATAATTGAATAAAATATTAAAATCTTGATAAAAAGGCTTTCAGAATATTTTTCCGAGTTCACAGTAACCAAATACAAAATTAGACAGTTTGACACGAAAAACAAATTCGATTAAATTTATTTTAAAAAATATCTGTAAACATTTGTGGAACAAAGTGGAATGGGTTGCAATAATTTAAAAAAATTAACAGTCCCCTAAATAGAAAATATCGCAGTTCTTATCTCTCGATTGCATTAAAAGAAGCTATTAAATTTCCAAAAAAAAAAAAAAAAAAAAAAAAAATTCTTTAAGTTGTCTTTATCAATGCAATCTGTGCAGCAATTTTCAACACTTTTTGAGTTCAAAAAAGAAAACCAGCACAATTTGTGAATGAGTCACTTTTCGTACATTAAAAAAACCAGTGTAAACAATAAAACCAGCCGACGAGTTTTCCTATTTAGTCGTTTTCTAATCTCCCAGCAGCAAGAGAAGAGAGAAATCCATTCCCTTTAATACATCAAAGAGCAAGTCAAACATGGAGAAACCTCTGAGCCTGCACACACGTATGTGTCGGCCATCAAGTGCAAGTGGGGGAATGCTAAATGGAGGGCCAAAGTAATGAAAAGGGCCCCAGAAAGGGGAGGGCCATTCATTAGGATCCGCCGACAGGCCATTATAAATGACCCGGCGAGAAATAACTAATTAGCCACCTGTCAGGCCATATGCACACACACTCCCCCGCTAAAACAATGTTTTAGCCCCCGACTGCGGTTTGAATGATGTTCAGCAATTCTGGCCGCGGTACAAAACTTGTTTCGTCCAATTTGCAAGAGAGCTTACTCTTGTTAAGCGTTTTAATTGGAAACGTTTTCGCGGTTCGAAAAAGAAACGATTTTTAGAAACCTCGGTGCATATTTGTAATGTCACGCCGAGGTTGGGTCGGAAAGTGAGGGTGTTCATCACTTTCTCGTCGCTTTGTCGTTTCCAAGTTACGTGACTCTCACTGTTTATTGCACAGCCCGTTTCGAATGGGGTGACTTCGCGAAAGAACTTTTAACTGGATGTAAACTATATTAATCAGGTTCTTACATTTATATTTGGAACATAGGAGAAAAGAACACGACGATTTTTCTTTTTTACTTCATCAGTCGAAAAACAAAATGTCTCAGGAGATCTTATTTTGCTTTATTACATTAATTACATAAGAGTTACAAAGTGAGCTATAGGCGGAGGACCACGTACTTTCGAATCTCAGTCAGGTGACGAAAATGACACGACGCCTAAATTAATCTATCATTTAACAGACTTTCACATCACGCCATGCGAAGAATTTGAAGTCGAATTAGATATAATGTAAAACAGTTCTCATGTTTCAGCCAGCTAGAATTTTGGTGAAATCACCAACTAGAGTCAAAAATTCTCCAATAATTATTTTTACGATTTCAATAGCAGGTAGCCATGACTTACATTTTAATACTTTGTTTTTAAATAAAAGAAGCGCAATTTCGCAAGAAAAAAGCTTAATTTTTGTATGTTCAATCAAAGATGAATATAATTTTCTTATTCGTCATCCTTTTAAAGCATAAAAACTGCTATTCTCAATAAAATTTTACCAAAGAAAAAGAAAGAGAATTATAATATACTATAATTCATTAATTTTCAAAGAGAGATGGAGAAAACGTTTTAGCTTTTCTTTTTTCTTTAGAAAAGAATATCAAATTATCGATGCACAATTTTCAAAACATAGGGAAAAAAAACCCGACAAATTAGATAGAAGTAATAGTTTTCAAAATGTGACTCGTGTATTCCTAGGAATATGAAAATAATTTTTGAAGAATACACGCGTGACTATCCTGAGCAACTTTTTTTTTTAAAATAACAAATAGCACCAAAAGTGGAAAAATACAAAATTATTCCAAAAAGAATTGTGCATGAAAATTCCGCTAACAATTATGACAAATCCAGAGATTCATTAACATAGAAAAATGGTACATGAAATCGTATTTAATCTCTCATTATAATAATAGCTACCATTTTGTTATAAATTCTATGACGAACAACATCGGAATAACTAATGTTACAGCAATAACTATTTTGTGTAATTAATAAAATTTCTAAACACAGCGTTAATTTATTCTTCTCCTAAATAAAGTACTATTAGCGTTCAAAGAAAGTTACTAAAATTTGAAAACATAGAATGTAGATTCAGATTTTACTTTAATCCCGAAGTCAAGCATTGGAAACATCACCAGCAAAGCACATTCGTAATTTTCTACAATAACGTATACCAGGAGAAAAAAAAATCAGAAATTATTTTAATTAAAAATACTAGCGATTCAATTTAAGAAACTCCTAGCTTTAAAAAATACAGGTTAATGAACAACAACTCCACTCCAATTAATTATCTTAACTGATTCGAAATGTTTTAATCACAAATGTATGCTTTCAGTACCGCACAACAGAATGAAGGGGAAAAAAAACCAAGAAAATCTAAAAATTACTTTTAAGGAACATTGTGTTTAGGGCGTATATTCTATAGTTTAATCATAATCTGGGCAAAAATGTTATGTTTAAGGGGCACATTGAATATAAAGTTTGAAAACCACTGGATCAAAATGTTCTGAGACCTGGGACTGAAACATTTGGTTTTTCGTATCTCACTTATGAATGATATGATGAGCAATGTACATACTAGAGTAGAATCAATCAAAAGTCATTTATGAATTAACAATTGAAATAAATGGGAGTTTTTTACTTAATGTTGTCTTGGGCTCAGGCAAATGAATAAGATCTAAACCTGAAACCCATTATCAGACAGAAGAATGCTTCAATACTCGCATAAATGTGCAAAATTATAATACATGCAGGATGATTGTAATTAAAGCTGCACTTTTAAAAGTTCGTATTAAAAGAACCATTGGTCAAAATGACCTGAATATACGTGAAGTAATGGGAAGTTGTTTTGCGAAAGACAAAAAATTAGTTCAAAAGTGGACCGATAGAGGGTTCTGTATTAGTTATAAGAGGCTAATTAAAAGAAAAGACATGTTGTGGTACTCTTCATTCAAAGCTCATCCACCACGATAATGTAGTGCCATAGATGGTAAGAAAAAATCGGATTAAATTGTCCCTCAGCTAAAATCTGTACAAAAAAACAAACAGGGATGAAACCATCAAGAACAGAAAGTTGAGAATAAACTACTATGACTTGCTTAAGAAATATTCAATATCTGACCATCGTTTTCTACCACAAGTTGAAAGTGCAAGAAACCCGCCTGTCTCATAACAGATCGTAGTGTATCAGTTGTGATGTGAAATTATTGCGTAATACGTGTTATCAATTCAACTAAGCTCGCAATCTGAGCCTTGAACACAATATGTTTTTGGTAACACCACAATCAGAAGCCGCAAGGTTTCAGGTCGGGTGATCGTGACGGTCAGGCTGTTGGAAAATGGTGATTGATAATTCTGTCATTTTCAAAATGCATGTTGAGCAGCTGCTTCATTGAATTTTAAATCTGCGGAGTAGTGCCATTTTGCATAAAAATTGTGGTATCCACACATCTGCGTTGTTGCAGTGCTGGTTGTGCAAAAGAGTTTAATAACGTGTCTCGTTGACTGTACAAGTGACAGGACCCGAAGGACCAATCTCCTCGAAAAAGAAAGGGCAAACGGCAAATGCTGCCATAAATCCGAATCACAAGTGATCTTTTGAGAATGAAGAGGCAATGGTTGCATTTGGAACGGATTCTATCTTGCCCATATTCTGCAATTTTGAGTATTGACAGAACCTTGGAGATGGAAATAGGTCTCATTTGCTCAAAAAATGTTCTATGGCTATGCATTGCCACCTTCCATTTGAGCAAGACATTGAAGTGCGAAAGATTCTAGTTTAGGCAGGTCAGTAGGAGCTAACTTCTGAACATGTGTAATTTTAAATGGATAGCAATGCAAAATGTTTCGTACAACTTGACGAACCATGCTGGCAGGCATGTCTTAAGTTCAGGCAATTACTCAAGCACTGCACGTACCCAAAGCACAGATTGAAGCTTCCTCCAATGCTGTAGCCCCATCCTCCACTGACGTCGAAGGAATTGATTTCTTACCTCTGCCACAATTCACATCAAATGAACCCGTCTTCTTGAATTTATAAATCATTATCTTCACACCGAATGCAGTTATCAAATTGGAGCCACTTTTTAAACTCTTTAATGTCCGGAATTTCTTCAATGCAATTGCCCCGCAGTCACCGTTTTTGTAAAAAAGCTTCACAAGCAGAGCACGATTCTTCAATGACAAGAGTCATGATCAACTTCTCAGATGCTTGATAACAGGAACTGCATGTTAATCGCCTTTTTATCACACGTGTAATGTGCGGTACGTATGTCACGCCTTTTAATTAGCATCTTAAAATTCGGATGTTTTACAGCAATCGTTTTTTCGCTTCTTATGAGCAGTACAGCGCCCTTTATCGGTCCACTTTTGAACTATTTTTTTCTCGCAAAAGAAATTTCTATTGCTTCACATGTACTCAGATGAAATATCAATGACCAGTTGTTCTTTTTTTTTTTTTTTTTACAGCCTTTGGAAGTGTAACTTTAATTATAATCATCTAGTATATCCGCATTTCATACCGTGTTTTTATAATTCAGAAACATCACATAAATACGGAATTTTCGTCTTTAACATAAAAATTAAAAAATTGGCTAGCATGAAAATACAGCACATGAAATATGGACATTTTTATACTGCAGAAAAAACTGACATGCACAAACAAAGATGGGAATTTTATTAGAAATTTGTCACACTCACAGAGATAGTTAAGTTAAAATGTATTATTGGAGCACTTTCCTATTTGGAAAAAAAAAAAAAATCCTGGCTGAGTATCATTTTCTAACATTAAATGAAACCAAACTATCTGCTATAGTTCCTTGATACTTAACCAAGCGATCTGCTGTAGTTCGTCAATCAAACACTGTAATTTTCACTATCCCTTAACTTTATGTTGCTAAACAATTGAACGAAAGCAGTGTTTATTCTACACGGAAATACAATGCATTTATTATGACCATTCGTGTCATAATAAATACTTCAAAATTCACAGTAAAACTTTCATTAAATATCTGCAAGTTATATCATTTAAGAAAGACAAAAAGAATGAAACAATTTTAAGAAAAAGGAAAATATTTGAGTTTGAAAATGTGAGGAAAATTTACGTTAATATTATAAAAATGTCTCTTGAAAGCAGCACAAAACTTGCGATTCTGATACCTGAGTTTGAAATTTCTTGTCAAAATATCCACATCACACCAGTTAGGTGTGAACACTAAAGGTTTAGGTGTTAGGTTTAACTTAGGTTTAGGTGTTACACTAAAACGTAATTTGAGTTAATGTGCAGGAAATCTGTATCATATTCTACACGATTTTTGTTGCAGCCTGGTCTTAAGCATTGTCATTAGATTATCGGAACGCAATATACACTAGGTCACAAAAGTAAGTATGCACCTCATGTCTCCAGTCAAAAACTCAAAATAAATACAAGATATATAAACATATATCTTTGGAGAATATACCTTACTGATTGCGAATTACACTTCAAGAAAATGGAAAATGAACTTAGCCTTAATTTACTTTACAATTTTAAAGATCACATTTTCTTATCTACCAGTAAAAACTTATATCACAAAAGTATGAAATTTAAAAGTTGCAATCTGAAAATTTAAAGGTTGTAATCCATTTAAAAGTCTAGATATACTTATTTATGATTATGATGTATGTTAAGGATAGTTCTGGAGTTTTTTCTGCAATTTTCTATGTTAGACGCTAAATAATTATATAATTTACTAATGGGTCCACGAGGAAAGGACCTATCACAAGATCTGAAAGATTTAATTATCAAACTGCACAAAAAGTCCTGCTACAGTGCAAAAAAGTTATTGAAAAATTTCGGATTTAGGGCAGTACTAGAAAAAAGGTTAGAACTGGTCAACTACTCATATTCACTGATAGAGAAAGTGGGAATATTATTAGAAAAATTAAGGAAAATCCAAATATTAGAACTCCGAATTTAAAATCAGATGTAGTAAACCATTTAGGTAAATCCTGAGGCAATTCGCCGTGTGCTACGAAAGGCAGGATACCATGGTCAGAGCACATGAAGAAAACCGTTCGTTAGTAAAGTTAATCGCAAAAAAGGGACTTATCTTTGCAAAAGAGAATGTAAAACAGGACTAGATTTTCTGGAGTTCTGTAATTTTTTTCAGATGAGAGTAAATTCAACATCTATGGATAAGGTGGAGACAAAAATGTGTGGAGAAAAGCAAATCCAAAGCTCGAACCAAAGAACAGGTTAGAGAGGTTACACACAGTGGTGGTTCATTATAGTTTGGGGCTACATGTCAGCGGCTGGAGTAAGTAATTTAGTAATAATTGATGGAATAAGGAATCATTTCAGTTACCTGAACATTTTAAAAGATAATCTACTTCCAAAGCGTATCTAAGTCAAAATTAGGACTTCAGAAATCGTTTAACTTTCAGGGGTCAACGTAATGTTTAACTTTCAGTAAGATAATGATCTAAAACATACAACTCGAACTGTACAAGAATGGCTACTCTACAATTTTCAGAAACAGTTCAAAAACCCTCCTCAGTCAGCTGATATTAACCCTATTGAACACTTGTGGGATTACCTTGATAGACAAATTAGGAAACAAGAGATAAAAAATAAGAATGAACTCAGAAGAGTACTTTTGGAGGAATGGCAGAAAATACCATCTTCTGTGACCCAAAATTTCGAAAACTTAATGTCATCAAGATTAAAAGTAGTGTTAAAAGCAAAAGGCTATCCTACTAATTACTGATTTTTGCAAAAGAAACTTGTAAAAATAATCTTTTTTCTCTTTCCCAGTTTTGTCTGCATACTTATTTTTGTGACATGATTTACATGTTAATTTTAAGTTAAGCTATTTTCGCAAATTATATGGTTGTATTCTTGTGATATTTTTCGTCTTCAAATTAAATTTAAGTTCGCTGTTTTTAAATACATTTAAATTTTGAATGTAATAGGATTATATATATTTTATTCTTTGAAAAACATCAACATTATTACTGTGCATACTTGCTTTTGTGACTCAGTGTAGGGAAATCAAAAACAATCCTATCAATATATAAATCATACGTAGGGATACAACTCTCGTCTACATATACTAGTCGTTTTGAATTCGCGAACATAATATGAATTCTATGGAATATCTACTTTCCTACTTAAATTTATAATATTGAACTTATTTGAATGTAATAAAGTGGATCCGAAAAGTAAAGATAAAAGGTTTACATTCGGTTGAGAATTTTTCCTTCCATTTTCGAAAGTTTTATAATGTCCATTTTAATAATACGCCAGTGGGATTCTATTTTTTTTTTTTTTAAATTCTTCCCAAAATGAGAGTAAATATTCATCGAGATAGAAACTTTACTCTTTTTCTTCTTCTTCTCTTTAGCGTATTATAAACGAGAGATTATATAGCAGGTAAATAGATATTCCATATGAAAATTACATTACATTCACAAAATCAAAATGGCTGAATTGATTGATTGTTCATCAACGTCGAGGCAGTGGTAGCACAGAGGTCATAGTTTTGAACAAAGTTGTTCTCGTTAAGTCGCAGGTTAGAGTCCTGATGCGACGAAAGACCCGCCGTGTACGGAGCTGATGCACGTTAAATCTAGTCGAGGTCCCATGTCCTCCCGTGGCGTGGTGTAGAAGTTTGCCAACTCAGGTAGCGTCCTCGTCACTTGACCAAGGTTCAAAATTACAAGGTAAGTCACCTTTAGCCCACGAGTTGCTTCTTAACGCGACGTTTATAAAACAATCATGTCCATCATCGTCTCCCTTAAAAGCAACTCGAGGACTTTTGACGACGGATCTCATAATTTTGAATCTTGGTAGACGAGGACGACACCTGAGCTGTAACTCCCTCTCCAAATTTCCACACCTCCTCAATGTGAGAACATTTAGCCTCGACCGATTTAAAGTGTATCAATCACGCTACACGATGGTTCTTTAGAGTATCAAGAACCATAAAAACGACTCGACGAAAGCAAAACCAGCCGTGAGTTCGAGACCATGACCACTCATCTAATGCGCCCACTCAAAATGGATGGGAGACTAGTGCTTTAACCTCTTTGGTAGAGATTTATTTGAAAAAATTCTAGCGTTTGGAACAGATTTAATTTGCTGAAGCTCAGATTAGTAAAAGGCAGTAGATTTTGAGTGAGAATCCATTTATTAGAGAGCGAGACAATATGCATATTAATTAAAATGGTATAAATCAAATCTAAATTCATTAAATAAACAAAATGAAAATAAGTACATTAAACGAAACAATTAAAAAGCAACAAAAAGCAAATTACTAATATTTTTGGAGAGTGTGATATTTTTCAAAATAAGTGGATAAATGTAGTAGCAGTTGATACAGCTTGCACTGCCACGTAGTCTCTTTCCTAATTTTACGAGAACAGCAAAAACGGCACCTTTTTGTAGAGTCGATACTGTGGATGGAATATTCTCGGGAAAGTGTGCCCAATATTTTTCGCCTGCAGTCGAAATGGTTTATCGCTGTTCGAAGGACGTCCGCGGAAATTATAAATGGGCAGGTTTGCTTGTTCCAGTAATTCTTCAGCAATAGCTAAATGAAAGGAAGCAGTGTGTGGGATGGTCCTGCAGTTGCTTTAGATGTAAAACATATGCATTATAAAGCGTGATATCTAATAGATAAAAAACAGTTTTATACATCTTTATATATTTTCTCATTACAGGGAAGCAAGCTAACATTTGATCATGTTTGTCAACACTTCCCATACTTCTATTATAATCAAGAACGCATGATGGTTTTATAATTTTTTTATTATTGCCACCTTCCTTTTTGCGTGTTTTGCCTGGGGTAGACTATATATCACAAACAAGGTTCATTGAAGCAGTGTAAGAAACGTCCTCTTACAACTGATCACTCTTGCAATGAATAAGAATGTGCATATTTAATATTGTCCTAGTTTGAATGACGAATTATAATCGTCATCCGTAACTTAAGCAAAACAAGTGTATAACAAGTTTCAGTCATCAAATTTATCCAGGGGTTCATCAAATATTTATAGTTTTCCAAAGGATAAATAATATTACTATAGAAATGTATTGTAAAACTGTGATATAATACAATATATCAGAGCAAGTCACGTAACATAGATACACTAATTTTTTTTAAGAAATATGAATTCAATATATATCAAACGATAAGACAGTTTAAAACAATATAAGATAAATTATTTTTTATTTAATATACCAGGGCCAAACAAAGAATAAGAATGTCATCAGGAAAACATCAAAAGTGTAACCATCTTTTACGCTTTTAAATTTCTCTTATCACTGCAACTTACCTACTGTTTCGAAAACAAATTTAAAAAAACAACTTATCCAATTAAACACTTTAAGCAATAAAAATAATTTCATGAAATTAGAATATATATAAGACACATATATATATTTTTTAAAAACAGAACTAATCTTATCACATTTCAAAGTGTGTAAACCCTTTGTATCTCAAAAACCATTAATTCATTAAATCACTGTATATTAGCCGCAAGGAGTGCAAAAATAAGCGAACGATATATATATATATACTTATTTAATGTGTGGGTACCGTATTTTTCTCTTTCTAAATGCGAAAACTCGTTTTTTAAACATAAATTCGCGTGAACATCATTGGAAATTTTTAATCCGATTCTGCACAAATGATTTGAGTAAATCATCAGCTTCTTACAACATTTTTATTATTTTTGAAAGCTCATTTCGTAAGATTATGAAAGGCAACAATAAAAATCCTCTGCATGAACTAATTCCTTGATTTTAATGAATTCCGAAGAGTACCTGGACATAATTCGAGCTTTTATTGCTTCACTTGAGATACAGGACAGTTAATGCTCGTTTGAGCAAGTCGGAGCCACTCCACTCACGTCAAATTTAACAATGAAAGTTCTTAAGAAATTCTTTGATGACCGTTTAATTTCAAAAGGCCTCTGGCCACCAAGATCACCAGACTTCACCCCGTTAGATTTTGTTTCGTGGGGTTATCTCAAAGATAGGGTTTTCCACAGACATACAGCAAACATCAATCAATTTAAACAAATCATAATTGAAGAGATCTCGTCAATAACACCAACAATATTGCGAAGTATTTCAAAAAAACTTGGTTCGTCGTGTTCATATTTGTATTCAAAATAATAGCGAACATATTCAACATTTGCTGTAAGGAATGATAATGTAAAAATTTGAGTTGAATAATGTTTTTAAAAAATAAAATTATCAAATGATTAAGTAACATTGTGCGTCTCGATTTTTGTTTTACCACACAAATAAAGTTGTAACAGTCCAACAATGTTGGAAATTGTCTCCCACACTTAAGCAAGGTTCAAAAAATTGTACTTCAGTGTTAGAATAGTTGCCACAACCGTCAGAATTAAGGATAATAAGAAAAACCAACGACAACTCTTTAAAATTGATCACCCTGTGTGTATTATATATATATATTACACACACAATGACAAAAGCATTTTATTCGAAATCTTTTATTTCTTGAAATATGAGTCATTAAAATAGCTCCAGGGTGTTGTTTCACATATTACTGTTACATTACATATAAATAAATTTAATAATTAGAATTTGAACCATAGGAGCTATCATTAAAGTAAAAATCAGTACTTCTAATCTCATGGAATTTAAAAATGATAAATATTAGAGGTTTAAGCAGTCTAAAATATGCAATGAAAGTAATTTAATTTTTACAAAATTTATAACGATGTATAATCAATGCTGTTTTAAAATTTCAAAAGATTAAAAACAAAGATCTTCAGCAGATTTAGAATTGCAGTGGCTCTCAAAATTAAGTATAAAATCTCACTGTGTTTTTCATAGGTCTAAAACAATATAATTAAACACTTACTTAATAATTATAGGAACCATAAAGAGAGAGAGAGAGAGAGAGAGAGAGCACACTACAAAACGTATCAGACTAAAATATAAAAGTGAGGAATCGATATTTTAACCATCAAAATTTTTACGTTAAAGCTCAAAATCTTAGGGCCACAAAATTGAGTGTACATCTCTTGCTTCGTTTTTCATAGGTCTAAAACAATATCAGGAAATATTCATTTTAATTTAATATTTATAGGAACAATAAAATAAACATTACAAAATGTATTAACTAATCTCAAAAATGAAGAATCGATGTAATAATCAACAACATTAATAAAGCTCCAAAAGTTATTGTCACAAAATTTAGTATACACCCTATAAAAATTGCGATTTTGCAACCGTTATTTTTTTTTCAATGATTCAGATATTTTTGTCTTGTTTTTTTAAGATACTCGTAATTAATTTTCAGGAATATATATTATATGAGAAAATGAGCTCTACACACAAAACCGAAATTCGGAAAAATGTCATCCTAATGTCTGAGGTAAGTAAATTTTTGCGTGATATAACAAAGCAAGTTCAACTTAGTCACGGATGTGCATAAAAAATATCCAGAAGTATAAAAAATTTGAGCAAATAGCAAATGAACCTGGAAAAACGAGAAAAATGTCCTCTCTCTAGTTCGATGATTACCATTCGAAATGTAAGGGAAACTTCTAAGATTAGTGCTGTAAAAATTGCCTCATCTACTTTTGCTACAATAGAAATATGCATTTCAAAAGAAACAATTCGAAGTGTATTCCTATAAGCAAATTATAATGGTCACGTAGTTAAATTTTCTACGCTTCCAAAACAAATAGAGAAAAAAGGATTTCATGTATTAGAAATCATATTTAAAAGCCTCAGTATTTCTAGAATAACGTAATATTCAGTGTTGAAAGTTAATTGAATGTTATTGGAAGTGATGATCGATCGTTGGTATGTTTAGCAGAATCCTAACTCTGGGTGTTTTGGTGGAATTCTAAATCCTAAGCACCATACATTCTCACAGTCAAGTGTAGAGGTGATTTGCTCTAGTATGTGGATGTATGTCTGCAAAAGGCATGGGGAAATTAGTTTTTATTGACGGTTTCATGCATAAAATAAAATACTTAGGTGCATTGAAAAATATTTTAAACCTAAGTACTTCAAATTATTCTTCAAAATTTAGGTCGAGGGCTGCACTGCATGTTTTTCAACAAAATAATGAATCAAAATATACAGTTAAAATTGCTGAGTTATGGTTGTTGTTCAATCTCTTGATCACATTGTGACACAAAATTGTGGTCTCAGTCGAGAAATCTTTCCTAATGCAAAATATTAGGAGCAAAGAAAACCTACAAATAGTTTTGCAAGAGAAATGGGCAAATATATCCATGCTAACTAAACAAAACCTTTCAAGCAAATGCATACCGTTTGTAAGGTATTCTAAATGCAAAAAAAAAAAAAAAAAAAAAATGCAAACAATTATTAAATTGTGTTTTTTTAAAGAAAAAAATATTCAATTAATTATACTAAGAGTAGAAATCTTAACTTCAGCGAAAAAATTACGGTAATTAAAACATTATCGATTTTTCATTTTAGTTCGTAATGTATATTTTGTTGCTCCTGTATATATTAAACTTAAACAAGCATTTTATAATATTGTTTTACGTCTTTAAAAAGGAAAGTAAGTGATGTATGCTCAATTTTGGGAGTAACATATATTTGATGCGGACGTGTTTCAAAGAAAACCAAATAAGCAAAAAACAAATAAAAAATTTAAAAATTCTATGCAAAGTTATGCAAAGAACTGATTTAGCCATCTAAGGTGCGCCTTTTTCAATAATTATTATTAAATTACTCAATTAAACATAAGAACTAATCTAAACGATGAAATATCGAGAAATGAACAATAGTAAATTTTCCGATATTAAAAATAAAGGAAACTATAAATTATTATATTGAACATATTTAAGCTAAATGTAATTAAAATTAATGCAAACGCTAAATAATTAAATTGAATATTATATCAGCAACATGTAATTAAAATTAAAGCAAACAATAAATTATTAAATTGAATGTATTTAAGTTAAATGTAATTAAAATTGAAGCAAACAAAAAATTGAAAAGTGATTTGGTACGATAAAAGTGATTCACCTAAAACAATACCTTTTTAAGATGGCTAATGGCAGCAAATCGATATTAAAATCATTTGACTCAAAAATATTCCAAGAAGGAAGCCTAACTAAAAAGTCGTAGTTTGAAATTCTTGAAGGGAAGAGAAAAAAAAAAAAAAAAAAAAAAGGCTGCCTTACATTTTAAAATTCTGAATAATGTTATTTACTTTCAGTTATATCTTGATTCCAGTTTACACATGATTTAAGATAACACATAAAGCGATGAGTTAATAAAATACTTAATTTTTATATTTGTTTCACTTCAATCCAATAAAAAAATTGAAGGAAATTTATTGCATATTTTTGAAAATTGAGTCCATTGGTAATGAAAGCAGGTATCAGACATATATTGCATATATTTTAATACAATCCAATAAAAAATTCAGGAGAAATTTATTATGACGTATTTTTGAAAATTAAGTTCCTTACTGGTGAAAGCAGACATAAAAAATATACGCAAAAACAAGATAAATTTTTGACAAGTGGTCAGGTACGACTTTTATAGAAAACAATAGCCCCTCAGGTGGCTAATTTACTAGAAGTTTTTGTTTTGATACATTTAATTAAATATTTTTTTACAACATTTATAATTAACACAAAAACATAATTAAATAACAGATTGAGCAAACAATATTTTGAGACTTAGAACATTTTAAAAGTTGAAAAATAAATGAAATTTTAGGCGATTAACTAATTTTTATTTATTGATTAATAAAAATGACTTCAAATAAATGAATAGAACAAAAACGAATTTTATGAAAAAAATTCAAATTATTCTTTATTGACATCATTAAAACATAAAATCCATAGTTATTTAAAAGAATGTTCACATTTTTGTCTTCAAAAGTTACACAATAGTACTAAAAAAATAATACTTCCAGAAACAAATTCGGCGAATATCCTTCGTGTATCTATCGCCATCTATCGGATATTTAAAGAACAATAACATTGTTTGGAAAAATGGGGGGAAAAGTCCACCAACTTTTTTTTCATTGGGACAACATCAAGACATCTAATTGAAAAACATTTATATACATATTGTAAATCTGAGCTAGTTGATATAATTTGAACTGAAGATTTCAGCTAAAAAAATTATTGAGTCATCGAAAAATATTCTAAGCATATAAATATTTAAGTCAATCGAATATACATGTATTTATTATATGCAAGGCTAAAAATAGATGCTACTTAAAGTTTTAAATCTCCTGAAATGCATGTATATTTCGTACATTTGTAATTTTTTTAAAAATTGAAGCAATTATTTAAATTCTTGTCTGCAGAGTGAGAAAGATCAAGAGAGAGAATAAATTTTAAAAATATTTTTCTTCTTTAAAAGAAAATATTTTTCTTCTACATTGAAATTTTTAAGTTTTTATCATAGCATTCAATATATGATGTGTTAAAAAAACTGTCAGTTTTTAACAAAAGGTTTCAAGTATTTTTTTGAATTTTTTTAACAAAACAGTTTCATTCAAGATTCTCTTATTACAAGGTAATAATTTATTCCGGAATGAACTGCAGAAATTCACAGTGTACATAATTTTGAGTGCTATTTTTAAATAAAATGTTTTTTAAGAACAAGTTGGGTGTTTAATGTGTGTGTGTGAATCATTAAAAAAATTTGTTCATCAAATACATTTAAGAACAAACTTTTTTTTTTTTTTTTTGTAAAATAGATCGGGCACAATAGATAGCAAGGATCATACAAATATAAGTATATTCAGAATACGCTTGCCATCTGAGTTAAAACACTGCTTAGCACAAACATTATTTTATGATAGTTATACTTCAAGAATAGTTTTCGTACATATTTCTCTACACCAAAAACAATTTATGGATATTAATACAGAAAGTATTATTAATGATTTCTATGAATCGGAATTCCTATGATTTAGAAGTTATGCGAAATCAAATTTGCGACTGCACTTTAATAGCACTTCCATCAAGAAATGCCTCTAGGGATAAGATAAAATTTATGGGGAAAAATGCAATATTCCTTTCAAATCACATGGACGGTAGTCAAATTAAGAATGTTCGTTCGAGTCAATGACTTGTCTGTACCTTTGGTCAATGAATTCATAAACAGAAGCAAAACTCATCCAAGAAGTCAAATCGTGCCTTTGAGTGCCTGAAAAATAAAAATAACAATGAAATAAAACACAAAGGTAGATAATTTCTAAATAAAACTCAATAAATTAACTAACCCCCCCTCTCACACACATATTTGAAAACAATATACGCAAATCATAATTAGTCTTATAGAAGCATGCATCAATGGCCATATGGAAAAAAACATTTACGCTATTCGATGAAAACTTAAAAGATTTTCCACAGATTTTATAACATGGGCAAAAAGGAAAAAAAACACTCCTAAAAGCAACTATTTAAATGTCTTGAAATTCATTTTCGACTCAATATGCACATGATTAAATTTTAGAGACCTATGAATAAGTAGTGGGAGATCCAAAGTTCCATACTTCGATCTAAAACTATTTGGTAACTTATTTAAAACCATGCTTTAAAAATTTAAAATAAAGAGTGTCGAACTAACTGTATATAATATTAATAACAAATACATTTATTAAAATGAATAAGAAATTGTTTACATTTGGACTTAGTAGTCAAACCATCGTCGTCTTGTTTTAATTATTCTTACAGCCCCGTTTCCCGCTCTAAGTCCAATGTGTCTCAGTCCCACCAGTCATGAACCTAAAAATGAGGAACCTTTTGCTAGCTACCGAGCTTGTAGAACATTTATCTTCTCGGCTAAATCACTAAATCTCTCCTAAAAATAGAGCAAGTTTGGGATCTGATGAGCCAGCGCACGCTCCTGTAACGGTTCAGAATCTCACCGATCTGACTAAACAATTAAATACAATTACCTCAGAAATCCCACAGGGGACATCTAAAGCTATAGATTCCATGGATAACGGAACCGTTATCTGGCGGCCGCAATATTAAGATGCATGACGTTACTAAAACGTTGTCTACGTAGACCAGACGGCTTGGCTTTCTAAAGAGCGTTGAATGCGAGCGGAACGTAAATCAACGGATAAGTTATGGTTTCCTTGGAAAGACTTGACCAGGAAGATAAATGACATCATCGACCACAATATTGCGACCGCCAGACAAGGGCTCCGCTTTCCAAGATAACTTTCGCAAAATAGACTTGTCCGCTAGAAATGAAGACGTATCACCTGAATAGAAAACTCGAGTTCTCACAAAACATAACATCACATTTACCGATTTTCGTTTCATTTAGATTATTCTCCATTAGTGTCAATCCTTTCTTTCTTCCTTTAAAAATCTTAAGAGATCTTCCTGTTGAAAATTATTAAACAGAAAAGATAATCTCACACTTATTTTAATATGTTTAATTTTATTTTATTTTAGACTCTTTTTTCGATTGCACAATTTAATATGAATTAAAATAATACGTAAGCCAATAAGTTAAGGAAAGCATAATTTTTATGCATGGATTATTTAATACCATCAAAAGTTCTGAGTAAGAAATTTTTTTAAAATAAAACTCTTCAAATGCAAGTTTTATTAAAATCGCATTTAAAAATATACTTGTTAGATACAACAAATCCTTACATGCTTTATTGATATATCTTTATCCCTTACTGAGATACCCTTATCTTTATTATTTATTGAGATATCCCTATCCTTATATTATCCTTTAGAACATGCTCCACGTTTAAATAACTGTGATATGTAGGAAATTCATACGCCCAATTAAGAAATAAAAATAACATCTACCAAAATTTTATATTCGTAACATAATACTTACACACTTATATACATGAATATGATCGATTTTTTTTAATGCATTATATCATTTTGAAATTATCGGGAAAAAAAGTTTTTGAAATTTATTTCTCTATTAGTTTTTTGGCGCACTAGCTACCCCAAATTCAATTTTTTTGTTAGGATAAAACGAGTTTTCTCTGGGAAAAAAATTCAAAGAAAAATATTATAAAACATTTAGAATCTGTCAAAGAATGCATTATACGTACAGAAAGTTTATAATACCGATAGCAGTTTAATAACACGCATACATGCCGTTGACAAAAGAAGTATTAGAACAATGTAAAATTCGTAGTTTTTAAGGCAATACAATAACAAAATCAGCAATGTAAATTTGTATTATACAACATTTTTGCATAATTAATATTTGGCACCAAATAAATACTTAAAAAATATTTTAAAAAAATGAAATATGCATTGCAAAAAAAGTATAACAACATCAGATTTGAATGTTGCATCGAATATATAAAATAAAACATCTGAAGTCTTAAATTAAAAATCAATACTTGGTACGCAATCCTTCGGCTACAATTATCACATTCAAACACCTCAGCTTCGAGTCAATCAAATCTTTTGTCGCATTTAAAGATATGGTGCTTCAAGCATTCTCTAAAGCTTGTTTCAGACTAAATTTACCGCTTATTGAGCATTTCCTCAGTTATACATACAATAAATGCCACAAGTGCTCGAGTGGGTTAAGGTCTGGGGACAGCGGTAGAGGTGCACACATGTTTTCGGGGAGCATTACAGAGAAGCCATTCTTTGGTTTTGATGGCAGTATGCTAAGGATCTTGGTCTTGTTGAAAGAATAAAGTCTTCGAAAACCCTAATTTCCTTGCATTATATTTCTGCATTATATACACATCATTATATACACATCATTATATACACATCATTATATACACATCAAAGTATGTCAAGATTATCATTTCCTCATTAACAATTTGCAGATTTCTAACACCATTGTAACTCATAAAGCCTCTGACGTTACTTCCTCCATGTTTCACAGTTTTCGACATATTTCGTGGCATTAATGTTTCATTAATGTGGTACCCCCAATTGTAAGGGCGTGTTTTGATTTGAAAATTTCAAACTTGCTTTTGTCGGAAAAAATGACAGTTTTAAAGAAATCTAATGGTTTGCCTTTGTATTTTTTAGCAAAATCTAATCGTTTTTTTTTTTTTTTTAAATATTAGCTTCAGAAATATATGTTTCTTCCTTGGCCGTCTTCCTTTTATTTCTACATTAAGCATTTCTAACTCTCTAAGATGTTACAGTCTTTCCTGATGCTGATTCTATGTATGCGGCCAACATTTAAACACTTCTCGATGGAATTTTCAAAGCATTTTTCACCAATTGCTGTCTTTCACTCCAAGTCAGTTTTCTTGGTCTCCCTGATGCCGGCTTATTATCCACCCCACCTGCATAATTTTTCTTTTCAATAACATTGTGAATCGAGCACAATGGAATATTTAACTCTTTTGAAATATCCTAAAACGCTTTGCCTATTTGGTTCAAAAAAACGACTTGTTACCACTACGCTAGAGAAATCTCTTGTTTTAAGTGCTAAGACAGAAAATTTACTCGTAATCTGATTTAAATGAATTCAAAACAAATGAGAAACAAAAGCTCATTTGAAGGTGACCTTGAAAGATAAATGACAATTTGCATACTATCTTTTCCTGTTCTATTACTTTTTTTGCAAAGCTAATTTTGTTACTTTTGTTTCAAAAACTTTGTATTCACCTTAAATATCTTATTCTTATACTACTTTGATAATGCTATCTTGTAAAAATTTGTTATTCGATTTGTTTCCTTTCATTAGCTAGAAAATTCCAATTTTTACCATGCTCTAATTTTTTTTTTTTTTTTTTTGTCAACTGTACATATCAAAATAAAGAAAAGGTTACAAAAAATATAATTAATCTATAAAAATATATTTAAACTTAGTGCATCAAAGTTTACGAAAATCAATCATTTTTCTTAAGCAACCTAAGTTAACTGATCTGATACAAGACATCACTAAAAACTTAAGCAGTTGTTGAAAAATAAATATACCGCGAAACACTGCAAAATTTCTTTTTTAAAATTCTTTTCACAAATTAGTTATTCTATTCATAAAATTGTTCAAGGGTTTCATAAATTCTACCTATACTAAATAATCCATAAATTACAAAGCTTTAGGGAAATTCGATACGAATTTTGGATTTAAGCTTCGAATTTAATTCCAAAGTAAGATAAATAAAAAGCTTTTCATTAAAAAATTTAATACCAAAAATATTATTTTTAAATAAACGAAAAAAAAAAAAAAAAAAAAAAAAAAAAAAAAAACCCGAATTTTTCCGTTCATTACGTGATTTTGTAGATCTATTTTTCCCATAGAGTAATTTTACGTAATATTTAGATTAAAAAAAATAAATAAAGGTTGACTTTTAACAAAATAACAAAATTTTAGCAAACTTTTACCAACATAAAATTAACTTCTTCCTTATTTAAAGAAAATGAAGTTATTACACATCAACTTGAAGTTTAAACAATTTTTTACTCATAGACCAAAGAAGATGTCTGAAAGTAAAGTCACGAGCGCAAAATTTTTCATCTTTTACAAAATATGCTTTTTCTATTCATTTTTTCTCTCTAAAAAAAGTTCTAACACAGTCAGTTAAAGAAAGGCATTTTATGAACACATGCTTGTAGCTACTTTTAAATAAGAAGAATAGCTTTTGTCCCACGCTCAAAGAACTTTCTGAAACTGGTTCAGAAGTGGAAAAGGAAAAATAAGATTTAAAAAAAAAAATAGCGTTCGGAAACTTAATCTAAAACTTATTAACTTTACATTCCACATGATGTAACAACAATAATGGAAAAAAAAATGCACGGACAAAACGCCAATTTCTTAAAATAAGATTGAATGAGTAAAAAAAAAAAAAACATATACGCACTTCGGTCAAAACAAAATGTGCATAAAAAATTGCCATTAAAAAGAAATCAAGAAGAAAATTTCATTTTTTTTTTGTTCCAGCCGCCATTTTTTTTTTCTTCCATCTTCCATCCTTTCCTTCCACCTCAGTACAACAAGCCCAGCATATTTGCATGAAAACATTCATTCGAGCAAGTATTTTCTCGAAAAGATTAACAATGTTTTTAAAACGAACGATGTTTTTGAAAGGTAATTTTGCAGTCATTCGGCCTGGAAGTAAGGTATAAAGGTAGGGTGGGATGCAGGGGAAAAAAAAAAAGATGGGGGAAGGGGTATAAACGATGACGGAGTACAGGGGAGAAAATCCCGATAAAAAAAACGACGCACTCAATAAAGAACGGAAACCTCTATCATGAATAATAATATCGTACTTTATCGGCAGGCATCATTAATATCTGGCTGCAGAAGTAATAACGAGTTTGAGGCAGGACACTGTTCCATTTAACTTTCAACTTTAAAGGGAGAATTTCTTTCAGCAGCTCCATTTGTGGACAGATTTTGAAAGCAAGGTTTAGATTATATTTAAAAAAAAGTGTTTAAATGTACGATCAGTTTCTTAATTTCTTTTAAGTTTGCCGAGAAGAATATATTTTAAATATCTAAGTCTGCAAATTCGCTATTGTTTTATTTGTTTATAAGGCCATTTATCCAGCCAAAAAAGAAGAGAAGAAGAATTTTTTTTTGAATAAGTCTTAATTTACAAATTAAGGAATTATTAATAGTATCCACATTAGTGACAACAAATCACAATTTTCGTTTTAATACTTGAGTGCTACTTTATTTACAAAAACATTGAATGTTTTTTTTTTTCTTTTTTTCAAAGTATACATAATCAATATGCACTCCCTTTGCTTCATTGGTTTAATAATTTTATTAAATTGAGATTATAGAACTCTTTAAAAGCAATCGTATATATATATATATATATATATATATATATATATATATATATATATACACATACATACATTCATACACACACATATTTATGGAAATTTATGATTCAAAAAACTTTAAAGCAAGCAAGTTAACGTTTTTTAAAATAAATATGTTTCAAAAATCCTTTTGTGTAGTTCTAAGAAAAATTAATCGAAATAGTTTTACAATAATTTTCATCTCAATAACAAGACAGCGATTTTATTTCAATTTTTATCCCTGCAGGCAGTAATTGTTCAAGTATTTTGTTATCCAAAAGATTTCGAACCGACCTACTAGTTACGAAACATAAACTATATAATAAATAGAGTGAAAAATAAAATTTTGAACATTTGTACAGAAATATTCGCTTTCAAATTCTGAAATAATAATACTCAATTTCTAGTCAAATGTCACTCTATTAAAACAGTTATATTTTTATAAAAAATATCACTGATTTAAAAGATTGATTCACTTATATGTCAACTATGCAAAATATAATTTTAAAACAACCTTACAAGAAAATTTGAGCTAGTTAATGAATAAATTCACTATATTTGTACCCGATATATATATTCTATTTTTTACATCAATAAAAAATAAATTATTATCAAGCAATAAAATTCAACCATTTATTCGTTTATTACTATCATTTTTTTCCCTTCCATATTCAATGCCTTAATTTTCGTTATATTCAACAAATCACTTAACTGATAAAGTTTACATATTCCAATTACAAGTCTCGCAATTTCAGTTACTTATATTCACGTAGCTATTTCTAAAATTTCATATTGATACAATTTTTTTCTTCTGTATACAAGTGTGTATAATTAATTCTCTTACACATTTCAATTTCCTTCATAACTAAATAAAAGAAGAAATCGTTACATAATAAAATAAATATCTTCCAAAACTTAAACACTTAACTCTTAAATATCTTACAAATACTAGTCCTCCATTGACAAGGATAACACACGAAAACTGTAAACGAATCAAATCGTAGGCTACTGCATCCAAAACAGGAATTTCCTGCAAGATAGAAAAATCGAATAGGATTGCCTCTCGAATACACTACATGAAGAAAAAGAGAGTAATGAATTCGACTGACCGCACAACTAACGAAGAAAGTGATTCCGTATCGCCAGCCGAATTCTGATAAAGAACGCTGGGACAACTCCATAAGAAATCAGGCAAGTACTACTGGTAACAAGAAAGGGGAATGTTCGTCTATTGCAAAAAGTTAAAGGGACATGATTATTTTTAGTCTTTTTTTACTGCTTAGTATAAGATAATATTGGAGTAATTCAATGAAAAACGCATACCTTTAATAATCAATTTCATGTCATACATGTATTTTTTTCCTTTCGAGAAAAATTGATACATACACACAGAGAGATGTATATATACAAGAAAATAGTAAATCAAATAAAAATAAAGAAATAGTTTAACATGAACTAATTTTTTAAAAAAGAAAAAATAATATTAAAACATAATTATAAAATAATTAAAAGTGTGACAAAAAGACACCACACTTAAATTTTTTTTAGAGGACAGAAACAAAGATTAATAAAAAGATAGGAAACAAACTAATATACTTTTATATGTCTAATTACACATACACAAATGAAAAATAAAACATTTGCAAGAGTACTATAAACAAAATCAAACGAAAAATTAACTTTAAAACGAAAATATTAAATAAAAAAAAAAGACAAAGCAAAAAACTTTAAAAATAAACTAAAATTTAAAAACAAAAAATATTTTTAACTCTATTTTAAAATTATTATATTTTGAATAACTTTCCTTTCTCTCTTCTCTTCCACTTTTCAATTTAGGTTTATTCTTTTTGGCGGTTTCTTAACGTTGTGCTTGTATTATTTGTCTTTTTTTCGCTCATGAAAGTTTTTATTTTCATCTTTTTTTTTTAAATCTTCCAATCAATAATTTATATTTATTTTGTTCTTTGTTTATGAGATATTTCTTGTATATATATATATATATATATATATATATACATCTGTGTTTTCAAGGGTATTTTACTTAAACTTTCTCTTATTTGATATTTTGGGTTTTTTTTCTTATCATTTTATATAACATTCCTTTGTTTGGAAAAAGTTGTCTGTAAAACGAGTTTAACCCAGCAAGACTTTTTTAAGTCACTTTACAGAATTTAAAAATGTTATATTCCAGTTTCTTTTTGGTTTTTCTCTCCCTTTCTATTCATCTTTTTGCCAATCTCTTTCCTGTACATCTTTCTATTGCTTTTATTTTACTTTCCTTGCTATCATTTATAGGTATAGTATTCTTACTGGAAATTTGTATATCATTTAACTTTTTTTGAAGTTTTGTAATGCTTTACTTTTTTATTTGTGTATGTAATTAGGCATACAAAAATTAATTAGATTGTTTTCTTTATAGTATTAATTTTATTTTTATCTTATATAAAGAAACCATATAAAAAACAGTTTTTATAACTTTAATTCTTTCATAATTATGTTTTAATATTTTTACTGAATTCATTTTCAACTATTTCTTTATTTTTATTTGATTTACTATTTTCATTATACGCTAATCAATAATTTTGCTGCATTTGGGTTAATATTGAATGACTGTATATAAACCTGTTGATATGACATTATATATATATATATATATATACACACACACACATACACTTCAGTGCGACAGTTTTTGAAATTAAACATTTTGAACAGAAAGTTTGTTATAAAATAATCAATTAAGGAAGAAAAATTGATAGTTAGGCGACATTAATAGTTGTTTTCTCAATCCTTTTTGAAGAGTTCATCCATCTAATTTGAAAGCGGAACAGATAAAAAAAAAATGTATCAATTATTTTTTTTAAAGGTACACCACATGAACAGAAATACTGCTTATTTGACAAAAATTTAGGGATAACATTTAAAATTAATATATAATTCATCAACAACTTTGTTTACGAGTGAGTTTGCGTAAAATAAGTAAAGCTTTTAATCTACTGCAATTCGAAGTTCTTTAAATTCAAATAAATATTAGTGGTCTTATCTTGTGCATAATACTTACATACATTTTATGTAAGTCGCTCGACATATTTTACGGTTTGAAATAAAATAGCAATATTTACTTCAGTTAAAAATACAAGAGAAAAATGGCATAAAATTTTGTATCAAAAATGTTCATATACAATTTTTCTTATCTTTATGATTCATAAAACAGAGTTTTAAATATTCAGTTTGAAAAATTAAGTTGACTGATTATACAATAGATCTTGATCAGCACAAAATCTCAAATTTCTTTTTATTTTAAAAAGCATTAATTTAATTTAAAGAAATGCATCGATTGTGGTACTTTTTACATGCTTAATTTTATAGAATGTACAAGTTGGAATAAAATACTGTAAATATTTCAAACAAGGAAGTATTCTTACACTTTCTAAACTCAAATAATTTAGTTCGTTAAGCCTCGAACATCAAACTTAGTGTTCATTTCATTCAAACAGTGGTAGGAGCAGTTATTCCCATAATACTAGACGGTCTGACTAAATGTTCCATTGCGAAAAGATTTCCAACTTTTGAAAGCGATTTGTAGATGGAAACATAATCCCGTACCTATTTAATTAAGAGGTTCATGAATCATTTTTATATCCAGTCTAAAATAATCATCAATTTGAACTGATAACGTTTAGCTGTTCTGTTAAGGATTTAAATTGTGTCCTGGAAGAATTAACTATAATTTTATAATTCGCTCTATTCAAATAAATTTTTACATACTTATTTAAATATCTGGAATCGAAAGGTATAATTACGGTTAAACAAAAATATAAATCCTTTCCGTGTTCAACAACTGTAAAATGCGTAAGATACACTAAAATTAACAATTAATTTTGTGCCACAAAACTTGTAGAAAGCAGATATAATTCTTTTAAGAACTTATAATAAAGCATATGTTATATGGATTTGAAGTACAGAAAAAAAAAAAAAAAAAAAAAAAAGAAAGAAATGGATACCATGGTTTCCTTTTAAATACAAAATCGATTTCAATTAATCATAAATTAAACTGTCGTCATATAAGTTTTTTTTTAAAAAAAAATCCCGAATAAAATTAAAATTTTTACTATGAACAATTACTTACTTTATGAATAATTAGAATCTTTTATTTTTGCAAAGAAATGTTAAAGAAATGACAAGCCATATTCAACTGTAGAATAAAACAAAGTAAACAACCTCTTCGAAAACATCGCCTCTACATATTGTAGCGAGGAATATTACTAAAAGATGAATTTCAATGAATTGCCTAAGTCCTTGCAGAAACTAATGCAAACAAGATACAACAATTTCGTAGCTACAAGGCGGAATGTATTCGGCACTCTACAGCTCCACTGCACTATACTTATTTCTAAGAAGTGACAGAAAGAAAAAAAAAAAGTGTCCTCAAGATTTCAATTCTTGACACTAGCCCACAAGATCCCGGTTCACGACAAACAAAAGTCACAAAAGCCACCAACCGTAATCCGATAATTATCCCGAACCCATCCTTCCTTGACAAACATGGGTCGCTAGAAGTTTTCTAAAGGCCGAAGTTATTAAATTCCCCAGCCCAAACCCAGCCCCGCTGTCAATCTGTGGGCTGGAGAGATAAAAGAGAACCCAAGCCATTCTCGAAGCGTTGCCCAAGTCATTTGTTTGGGGCCACAGTTGTACGTAATCACACGTGGGGTGAGAAACTTGAAAGGATTTAAATGCGGTTTTGGGATAATGTGTGGAGCTGAGATTGGGGAAAAGGAAGCCGTCGGCAATCTAATATGCTGTTGATTAAAATTTTCAAACTTTTCCGAGAGTTTTCCTCCGACACCAGAACTAAGGAGGGACAAATTGCAAGGATTGTTTGCTGAAAGAAAGAAAGGAAAAAATCGCGGTTTATTAGTTGAGGGTTTGGTTTTGTTAATTACTAAATAAACTTTGTTCAACACATGGATCATTCTTGTTGTTGCGTAATATGCTTCATTGTTACATATTATAAGGGGTATGTAAAGTGCAGTTTCATTGTTCCCTCAAAATCATTCGACACTTACTATTTTTTCCGAGATTAATGAAATAATCCTTTTATGATTAAGTTTCTTTTTGAAAATCTTAATTTCTTTTTCTCACACTTTTTTTTTCCATAATGGGGGACAATTTTTTCACTAAAAAAGATTTGCTTTAGCATTATCATATCAAAACAGCAGCACTTAAAAACAGAGAGCAAACACCTCAATGCTCAGAGATACATTGAGGTACAAGAAATTTTCGCATTTTAAACAATTTAGAAATGTGTTCAAGGAGAATAGTAAGCAATTTAATATTTTCTCAAATCGATTTATTATGAAAATAGACCAGACAGAATTTTGCTGTAATAGATGGAATGCTCGTAAACTGTTTCAATAAGATAAGAAGGGTGATGATAACCATCAATATACGAACATTAGTATCAATAACAGAATCAAAAACTGCATTCTATTTGGGGTTTTCATTAAAATGTCTAAAGTGGGCTTCTAACAACGAAAAAATAATTAACAAAATCGCAATTTTATCGCACAATGAAATAAAAGAAAAGACCAAAGGTCCACTGTAAGTAAATTTGAAATGAAAAGGAGTAGCGACGTTGATTGCTGATGATTGACCCGACAAAGTTCAAAACGGAAAGCAATCGAAACAAAACATTATTCTCTAAAATTCATCCTCAATGCTTCAGATTATTACTTTCATAATACAGTGATGTTATTCCTGATTGGAATGGGATGATGCAACTCCTGATTTCGATTATTCTAATTTTTGTTTTTACAATTGAAAATTCAATTTGAATATTTGACTATAAGCTTGTGGCGTTTGTCCAGTATTATTCAGCTCTGTGCCACACCTCAATCTAATAATATTAATCAAAAACTACTTAACTCTAACTGAAGATATACGAGAATAAAACAGCTTCTTCATTTATTATCGCTGCAGAAAATCTAAGGCTGAAATTCTAGAGAGAGCAAGCTAACTCACAGTCTTAATTTACGATTTAAAAAAGAAATATTTTACCAGTCCATTCGTTATTATTTTCACAGTTTTCTTCGACAGTAATTACGTAGATTAATGTTGTTGGTAGAACTATTTTAAATCCACAAAACTAAGAGAAGAATTTCAAGCTCAGTAACAATTCTCCAACTGCCAATCCTTATACTCTATCTCTACTTCATTTTCCATTAATTGCATATCACTTATATATCATTATATCTAAATCACTTCACTTCATTTCTACCATCATCTAACTTATCTAATCTTGTTTCATTTTGTTTGGGAAGAAGTTGTAATTTTATGCAATTCAAATTACCAAAATATCTCCGTCGGTTAATGAAGAGAAAATCGCTAATAGCCCAATGTCACAAGCTTTTCTGACAGTCTGAGTGGAATGTGGCACTAAATTCTAATGTAGATATTGTGCGTCTCGATAAATATTAATGGACAACCAATAATTCTATTGTCGCGATGGCACATAAAAAGAAATGTAAATGTCTTATTACATTGGAGGAGAATTTTTTTTTTTTTTTAAGGACAGACCTCCGCTCTGTGTTTTGTTTTCACAGATCTAACAATTGAGCATAAAAATAATATTGCTTGCATTTCACATATGTGGCCTCCTTAAGAGAAATACCCAAGGTAAGAGAAATCTAAAATAAGATAAACAGGAATAAAAACATTTAATTCAGATCAAGACTATCAAAAGAAACTCTTTCACATGTCGAAACAAATGAATTTCTGGCTTAGATAACAAAAATGAATAAATAAATGGATTAAGATAATAAAATATAAAAATAAAAATTACAGCACAAAAAAGTTTCTTTCAAATCTCTCTCTCTATATATATATATATACATATATAGCATCTAGTAATATAAAGCAACTATTTATGAGCAATTAAAAATACATATCTGCTTTACATCATACAATCCACTACATTTATAACTTTAAAAAATTGCAGAGCATTTATAAACGCAACATTATATACATTGAATGTAATTATAATTTGAAAAATTGAATTTAGTAAAATATTAAAAATTTAAATTTTATGATTTAAATTTCCTTATACTAATATTACATTGTGCAATATTGTATTACATTGTGAATGTTTATTTAAAAAAATAACGTTCACGCCACGGGAAATAATATTTTATTATGTGGAAAATAGATGTAAATATTGAAGAAAATGAACATGAATCCCACTAAAAAAAGCAAACAAATACTTTTCTCTATGAGTGAACGATGGTTACAGTCAATGACGAAAGAGCCAAATCTGGCTATACTGCGCCGAACACGGGGTAATAGTGGTGGAGATGCTTGAAATAAAAAAAAAGGGGGGGGGGAAGTAAAAATTGATTGACACACAAAACGGGTCGAAAATAGGAAAGGATCGCTAGGATATCCTGGGTATGCGTCACCCGTGTTTACCAAAGTCAGTTAACTCTACGGGAAAGAAAAATATTACCAGAATGCATCTGGGTCATGATTCCCATACTTACCTGAAGGAGATAAGTTTTTTGGGGAATTTTTCTCTACGCATAGCAGGTTTGTTTACAATTTTAAATTTCCATTTCCAAATGCTCTTTTTACTATATTCTCATAAATGACACATCTATGGAATCAACAAATACCCTAGTAATTACTTAACTATTTTAATAAATTCAAATGAAACTCATGTTATGCATCCTAAATAATTTTTAATAGTTATAATTTACATGACACGGAGAGACAGTTAATACGATAACAAAGCCTTTTATCTATTCATTATTTCTGGAGTAAAAATTATTACATTTTTAAGATATATGTTTTTAAGTTTTAATTGCAATTCTTTTATAGTATGAGTAAAATACGAATTTTAATTAAGGATCCTTCACTTTTAAATTGAAACCTTATTCAATAGTCATGCAGCAAATAAACGGAAACCCAAAATAAAACGTTTAAAAAGAAATTCCCTAATTGAATTACATCATACGATACGCTCACTATATTATAAGTACGCACATGGCTCAATGATCGACAACAAAGCAAATCAACTTCGATCAAGTATAGAAAACTTTTTCATGATAAAAGAATCCACATAAGAAGCTTCAATTATATATACTTAAAATACACATTACATTGAAAAACTCTAGTTGATAAGTAAAATAATTTCAAAGTTTTTCAGTTGCAGTCAATTTGAGAAGTTAATTTATTCAAATAATTAGAAAAATTAACGTTCATTCTACTCGTTATATTCGTAGATCGTAAGAAAAAAAAGTCGTCGAAACAGTTAAAAAAAAACCCTTTTCGACAACTTCTATGCTTACGATATATCTACAATGTGTAGAAAGTATGTAAATTTATATTTGGTGGTCTAGAAGTAGGTCCAATGCAAAGTTGTGTGAGACTTTTTAATAACGATAGTAAAACAAAAGCTTTTTTTAAGTACTAAATAGTATTTTAACATCAAAAGTTTTGATATTTAATCAGTAGCAATGCACAAAATTGTACAATACTTCGAAATGATGTATGAGGGTGGTTCAAAAAGTACTTGTACTTGAATACAGATAGCATCATTAAGAAAAATTGTTGTTTCTATTGGGTGTTGCCATCTGTTAAACGGGGCCGAAACAAATTTGACACTGATTCGTAAGAAAGTTTTGATTTGGTAGTCATTTGCTGCCAAATAAAAATTTGACTATAGCCGCGTTGCGTTGTCACCGTTGGTGAGACCTAGATTCATCATTATGCACCTTAAAAAAAGAAAAAAAATCAAAACTTTGGGTGCTTCCAGTGAATCTTTTCCAAAAAAGGAGAAGATGGTCTCATCGGCCGGAATAGTTAATAAGAGTAATTCTTGAGGCGCGAAAAACGTCATGATTACGAATACGAATAACTGAGACACCTGTCTAGTGAATCATGATGTTTACTAAAACCAAACCATTTTCGATGCCGAGAACACTACCTTTTGGAATTTCTTTGGATTTTTTGAACGACCTTAGTATAATTCTCATCCGAATCACACTGGAATCGGTCAAATTGACTATATATATATATATATACAAACATACATGCACACACACATATGTTATATATATATATATACATACACGCACACACACATGTTATATATATATATATACATACACGCACACACATGTTATATATATATATATATATATATATATATACACTCACACACACACATGTTATATATATATATATATTGAAAGAATATATCCATCCCGATATATTGGAAGAATAGTTTAAGTACATCATTTGTGTTTACTTATGAGGTAAAAGTTTTAAAATTCTTTTTTTGTTAAAATATTAGAATTATAGATTGAAATTATTATAATTTTTTATGTATACGTTAATTTACTTCGGTTTTAATATTTGTTGCCTGTTTACTTTCTTTTTTTTTTTGAATTTTTGTTTTGCTTTGGGTTTTTGCTTATTTTGGTTAAATACTACTTCGTTACATTGCAATTCTTTGAAGTGTGATAAGTTGGATCCGTAACACTAGTACAAACACATTTTTCTCAGTCACAAGTCTGAAACAGCTTAGAATTACTTTATTTCCATTTTTGAATTTAATTTTTTAATTCTTTTCTCTTAAGATTTGATTTGTAGGTCTTGGTTAAACTTTGATATATTACACTTTGTTGTAATTATTTAAACTAACGCTTTATGCTTTGATTTATTTACATACTTAATATGTATTCTTAAAATTTATGAAATATTTTACTTTCTACAATTCAAAAATTTTTTTACATTATAGCTTTGTATGTTTTAAATGACAGATAGTTACAGATAATCTAAATTTAACTGTAATATTTTTTAATTGTGATTTTATTTTTACTATACATTTTTTGTAATTTTGTAATATTAACAATTTAATTGTTTTAATATTTATTAATTTAAATTTTGGTTTTTATTAGATATGGTTTGTAATTTATATACATGTTAAAAATAATTAAACCTAATTAACATTAATAATCTAAGTAATCCAACAATCTACTAATTATTAATTAATTAATTAGGCCATCCGAAAAGTAATACCATAAAGAACAAGATATATCTAAGATAAATTTATATCACAGAGATAACACACGTGAAATTATTGGAAATACAGTTTTCCGTGAGGTGAGAAAACAATGAAAGCAGTATTGAGTGTTTACCAATACTGATTGAGTTGCAATAGCCGCATGCAGCCCGTGCTGCCTCCACATGTTGTCTAAGTTGACCTGGCCTAGCAGAGAGTGGAGTGTGCCTGGCTAACCGTTGTTCAGTCATTAACCATACACGTTAAGATATGCAATAGATCGCGAGAACAGACCATGTCAAATCAGCAATGCAATTAGGTGAACGGAAGAAGTTTAGAACATTGAGTAATAAGAGAAGGTTTGGCGCATTGTCTTGTTGGAATGTGACGGCAAGCAAACTTTGAATAAAAGGGAAGATAATATGCTCCAAATCCTCTAAGATATAGCGTTGATTGGTCATTATATCCGCAATGCGTAAGAGGGAAGAGCGGAAAAGGAATCCAATACTAATATACCGGATGCAAGACCAGTATGGTGATGTATAAAGCAGCAATTCGGCAACCTCTCTCCAGATTCTAATCCGACCAGAGTAGATTTGCAGTCAGAAGCGTGATTCGCCTATAAAAACAATGTCCTGCTATTCGATTGATCGTGTCCGCCGTTCAATGCACAATTGCAGATGCAAACACCTGTGGTCTTGAGTCATAGGTAATCGCAGCATTATACGCTTTCCACTGTGCTGCAAACGACTTCGAGTGATACATGCGAACATGGATTGTTGTGATACAGACCGTATTTATTGTGATATGGCTCCTGATACGGTACAGCGATCCAATACTGTCATCCGCACAATATGTCTATCATCATGTGTAATGGTGTGACGAGGCAGGTACAATCGGTACACTCGGTCAGTCGTTCCCTTTTGCATCCACCGATTACAAATCCCTATCACTATTGCTTGGTTACATCTGACACGATCACTGATTACTCGGAAGGATAATCCGTATTTTCTATAAGCAACAATTCTACCTTAGTCTAACTCAAAAGCGGTGTCGAATGATGCTTGAGGCATATTGAAGCTGCTAATAAAAAAAAACCCGCACGATAAATGAATATTTCAAAACAGTATTCTGCTCTAGAGCTTGTTGATGGCTCTACAAGCGCACATGATGCGTGCCTTGAGTTGAAATTATAATCGTTTGCATATTCCATCGCGGTAAATGCACGGTGAACATTTCACGGGTTTGTATGATTTTTTCATGGTATTGCATTTGGATAGTTAACAGTGGATACATATATTTGCAAATTTTCGCTAATAATATTACTCCCATGATTTATTTCCTTCAAAATTCTAACTCACTGGATAACTTTATTAAAAAAGGAAATGATTCTTGACAATGCTATATTCTAGTTATTTTTTTAAAACTTGAAAAAGAACGAATAATATAATTACCATGCATTAATACATGTTTATCGAAAGATGAAAAATAACATACGGAATGTTACTGTTTTAGAAATAGGAACAAAAACTCGTGAAATGAAAAAAAAATTCACAAGACTAAACTTAATTAAATTAACGAACAATATAATAATTTTTTGAATTTTGCAAAAATAAGTTCCCACAGATTAGAGGAGCTGATTGAAATCGCTCTGTCAACCCTAATCAAAATAAATACGTATAATTTATTGAGATTTTAATAACAACAAACAATGAAGTAATATATAACATATATAATAAATATAAAGGGATTTCTTTTTCGTCTAAGAAAAATGAAAATTCATCCAGAAAGTTGCATTATAAGCTACATATATTTCTCAATTCTGAAATAAACACTTTAAAATGTGATTAGCATTTGACACCAATGTGTTACTTTCTCCTAATAGTATACAATTTAAATATAAATAAAATATCAACTAATCAATGTAGGTTTAATGCCTTAAACTACTTCAAGGAATTTAAGCAGAATTAAATTTGTAGATTTGCAACTATCAAATGTACACATTATAAGATTACGAGATGCTAATGCGCTATCGCGCAATATTTAGTTTAACATTACCTTAAATTACAAATATAATGGCATATTGCACTAGACACACTTTAGTTACAGACGATTGACCTTTTTGTTTTGAGTTACACTCCAGAACCTCTAACCTGATTCTTCACTCTCCAAACTTCAACAAGTGTCATGAAAATATTGAAAGTTACGATTATGTTTAATGTTCAGCAGCCCTCATTATTCAGCAAAATTGGGGAGTAAAAACTTGATAGCATGACTTAGCTACATCATACTTGACTCCACCCCAGGGTGGACCAAGACTTTCTTTTGCAAATTCCTCCAAAATAGCCTGCCTTTCGCCATAGCCTACCAGTTCCTCTCCCCAATCGTCGATTCCATAGAATCAAGCCAACGTAGTTTTGGTCGTTCTCTTTTCCGATTAGTAAAGAACTTTGCAACAAAAATATTTTTTACTGGATTTTTTTCATCCATCCTAACAATACGAGAAGCCCATTTCATTCGCTTTACCTTAATAGATCTGACTTTGCTACTATCAATTGCAAATGCAACCAGATTCTCAAACACAATTAAAAAAGAAAACTTTTAATTTTCAATTGACAGATAAATTAGTTTTTCCATTGAGCTTGTTGGTGCATGACGGTGAAAAGGAATATAAAGTAAGTTTAAAAACACCAAGCAAAGAGACGTAATACACAAGGACATCCAGTAACCAAAATAAGTAAAACAGAAAAGAAAAGTATTCAACCAAATAAGATAAATTACACGAACTTATTAATTTAACTATTGCATGTTATCACAAATAATAATAATTACACACTTTTTTTTAAAATAAATATTCTATCAGAAAAGTGTTTGGGAAAACCTACAAAACGTTCCCATCAACAAAATTTTCACTCTTTATTCAATCTTTTCTTTTTTGTTTAATCAACTATTAACCAAACTTAAAACCAATACCCAGCAATATTCGGTGATTCAATTCCTCCAATCACAAGTCACCACACATCAGCCTATATTAAGTAGGATTGAGGGGGAGGAGGTACCACTAGAGGGCAGGAGCAAAATTCAAGCACACGACCTGAGGTTTCACGCCTCATAAACTCACGAACTGATCCCTCTTTTTTGCTCTTAAACCAATAACATCCCCTAACCCCATTTCGGTAAGGGGAAGGAAAAAAGAAGAGGGAAATAATAAAAATTGAACAAAACTAGCGGTTTTTCATCCGTTTCCTCCCTGCTTTAAACCAGTGATTTCTAACCCCCGTGATTTATACAGCAGACGAAATTGGTGAGGACCGACATCAAAATAGGATAGGACAACATGGGAGGGGTTCGTGAAAGGCAATGAAAGGGGAGTGAGCGAATGTCTAGCTATTTAGAGACAAAATGCTGTAAGGCATTTATTTGAAAGCGGGAGTGAGCCCCGGCTTTTGTAAAGCGAGCATGCGCAGGTTGTATTTGTTTAACCTCCTAAGTTGAAAAGAAGAAAAGCGAAATATAAAATTAATATTTGATATTTTTTAAACTTTCGAATACATAATAGATTATTATTTATATTTTGATCAAAATCTGATGAATATCTTCTTAAAATAGTCAGTGAAAAAACAAAATGAAAAGTTTTAAGATTTTCCCAGTAAAACTTTAACTTAAATTTCTTTCTGCAGAGGCAATCTTACAAAAGTTTCATTCAGAATATACTTTTATTTTTTTTTGGGGAAAAAAGGAATATAAAAAGTAAAGAATTTCTATGAAAAAATATTGTCAGAAAATGTATCAATCTGATATAAGTAACTTATAAATAAAAATAAATAACATAACTATTCTTTATTTTTGATAATTATAAAAAAATTGATGGATTTAAACATAATTGAAAATAACAAATCTTTGAGCAATCTCCAAAACTGCGGTAAAATTTAAACACAAGAGATAAATGCCAAGACCATGCTTTTCCTTCTTCCAAGAATTTCAATGTATGTAAGTATAAGATAGAAAATATCATTACATAGATACTCATTGCACAAAAATAAATGAAACATAATAAGAATGTATGATTAAACGCAGTTTTGAGTGCTTAAATAGAGGAGGGAATGAAATATTTGAGTATTTTTTAAAAACAGTTGCCTACAATAGTTTATGAAGAGAAAACAAGAAATATAACACAGCCAATTAAAAGGATATTAAAAGCAAAAAGAAAGACAACAGTTTGCTTATAGTTAATTTTATACTAATAGGTCTTTTACACTTACGAATACAACTGAATTCGCAACTGGTTAAAGAAATCCCTCTGCAACCAAGCGAATCCAATTCATAATAAACAAAACTAGGCTATCAAGCAGAATAAATAATATGTACTAGAACTCTAAAATAATCGTCATATAAAGCTACCGTAGAAGGAAACGAGAAATATTTTATGAATATATCTACAGAGAAATTTAACATCAATCACAGCGCTACAATTTCTGTTCCATAACTTTATATCTTGTGTATATATGTGAATAAATGAATGAATACATTCGAATAAAAGGACAGCAAACAAAATGAAATACATAAAAGTCGCTTCTATGTTTTTAGACCACTTTCAAAATGAACATCCACCAAGTCTTTTCGCAAACCAAGCATTTTCTTCCATCGCTGGCAAAAGTCTGTTTTATGTAGAGTCGTCAAGAACATGACTTTCAGTCTGCGTAAAATTATATTTATGTCGGAAGAACAAAATAAAATACTTTTTACTTATTCACCGGCTAAAGACAACAGGATTTGTAGCTCAGAAGAGTGGAAAGTTATTCATAGACAATAAGCATAGAATTCATCGATCATTTTATAAAGGCAGAAAATAAAAGGAAGGGAGAAGGGGGTGCTAGCAAGATAGAGATCTACAGAAAATATATAAAAAAAAATACGGAAGAGAATTTTCCTTTCTATTTGTTATAAATTTGAAAAATGTTTCGTAATATATTATTCAATAGAAGCGGATTATTTGTACTAATAAATTATTAGAAACTTTCATATTTTCTTTTGAAATTATATAAACATAATAATAAACTTTGATTTAAATTTCCTTATATATATATAATTACCTATTTCTAAAAAAAGTATTCTAAAGTCTCTCTTATTTTTTTTTTTTTTTTTTTTAAAAATTTATTTTTAAGGGCGCGGCCGCCCCCGAAAAAAAAAAAGGTTTAATCTCAGTTTTTATAAAACAGGAAAAAAAGTTCTTTGCGCTTTTCTAAAAAAATGATTCCAAATTATTTTGATATATTATAATTAAACAACATTATTATTGCAAAAAGGAAGAAGAAAAAAATATTATTATGAACTAAAAATTGAACCAAGATTATTTTTAATAATATCAGACCAGTAAACAGTTTTTAAATATAATTTTTATATATCACTTTATCCTCCAAATTTTTTACTTAACTAATATGATTCTTAATTTTATAGTAATATTTAAATTTCTAAAACTAGCATTAATGAATTTTTTGCCATTCATACATGAAGAAAAAGTAATATTCTTAATACAACTAAAATTTAAATTATTAAATTAGTATTAAACTTAATTGAGTATATGTATGTATATATATATATATATATATTAGGTCAACCTGAAAATTCTGTCCATTTGTGAAGTGAATGAAAGTTTTACATTTTTCATACATTTAATAATAATAATTGTACAAAATAATTTTCGTCGTTACTAGGATTGGTCTATAAACATTCTACATGGGAGCCTTGTGAGTTTGCTTAATCGAATGGTCTCATGAACATTTTTTTGGTTGCTGTGAAAACAAAGCCATTTTGGACGGATGATGACTGATGATGAAAAATTGAATATTTTTGAATACATCGTTAGGAAAAGAGCACACTTGCAACACTAACTATATGTCCCCTCCACCTTTAAATATAGATTGAATAAGTAAACGATGTGCATATGATGGAACGTCCAAGAACTAATACAATTCGAGCTCTTGAAACCTAATAAAACGCTCAAGTGGAAGAGTTACAGTCAGCAAATGGAATGATTTAAACAAAGCACTGAAATAAAAGAGGCCGGCGATGTTAAATATGAAGCACAGTATATTGCATCTTGATAAAGCCAAACCACATGCTGCTTTGACGATTCGTCAAAAAAAATCACAGAGCTAGGCTGGGAATCTCTGTCGCTTCCACCATACTCCTCAGACATAGCACCCTATAATTACCACTTGTTTGTCTTCCAGCAAAATTTCTTGAAAGGAAAAGAATTCAAAACTGAAGTATACATCAACCTAGCACTACTTGAGTTTTTCGCCTCTAAAGCCTAAGTTATTTCCACTTCACTTTACGAACGGACAGTAATTTCCGATTGAGTTACCTTATTGGTTTAATGACCAACAATTTTTTCCCCTCAAAACGATAAGAGGAATCTTAACTAACCGCTCATATGAGGATGACTTCAAGATTTACTTAATGTGCCATTTAAATAAAATTTACATTTACAAATTACCAGAGCTCGAGTATAATTTAAATATTAATTATCAATCCATACCACAACTTCAAGCGAGTGACGTCAGTCTATAATAGGGGCAGAATGTTTCCCACAAACGCTCTGAGATGGAGGGGCGCCAAAGAAATTCAATCACTGGAGCTGAGGAGACTTCATGGTCGAGTGGACACGCAAGAGGACGAGATTGGGATGAAAAGGTTCTCAGCAGCATTCCGGCCCACTGACCAGCACTCCACTGTATCATGCTGTTGTACACACCGGCTGTTTTCTCGTATATTGGCTTACTTCTCCGCGTATTGACCGGCATGCCATTTTGCACTGCGGTCGCCCCAGCAATTACGGACCGTCGAAGAACAAAATATGGTAATCCAATACAGGAAAAAGATGAGTGGAATGCCACGATGTAAATGGAAAATTATAAGTTGATCAAATAGTGACTCACATTTCCTTCTAATGTGGATTTGGTTTACAAGAGTTCCTATTTATCTTCTTTAATACGGTAGATTGTTGATGAATTTCATAACATCTACTGTTCAAAAATATTCTTTCCATCTTTGTGTATTAATTTGATTCTTTAATGTCACAAATCAGAATAACTAAAAATTGTACAAAAAGGCGGAGGGAAAACCACAATAAAGTGTTTATGGTTTTCTAAATGGAAAATTGAAATATTATCTGTATTTTGTCAGTAATTCACAACGAAAAATATTTTTTTCCATCCGAAAATTAAATTATTCAACAAAAAATGATGTACACATAATTAAACAAAAATATACAAAAAAAAAAAAAAAAAACCTGTTTTAATAAGACATATACTAATAAATAATTATATTTTGTTTTTACCAAATGCATAGAAGAGTAACACTAATTCATATCACACGGAATTTACTATTTTGCAGTTCTACAATATTCTTTTAAATTAAAAAAAAATATTGCTATAATTGAAGTATTCTTTTTACTGGATTTAAATATTCAAAAATCTCTTTTTATTCATAGTTTCGAAATCTGTTTAAAATCGGCGAAGGTAAGAAACACTTTTTTTTTCCCCCAAGACATCTCAATTCCATATGAATTTACATTCATCTACAAATTTCAATTTTCTAATGAAAAATTAATTTTTAACTGTAATATCAGTCAATAAGATTGTCTAATATATAAGTAAACATGACTGAATTTTTTGCAACAGTTTCTTCAAATTCAGTAATTTGAAACGAAACTTTAATTTCCTGAAAATTTGTGAATCATAGAAATTGAAATAAACTAATCTATTCTACTTACCTGCGGAATAACAATCAACTTCATAACCATCGAAAGTTCGAAGATATGTATCAAGTGGCAAGTTGCTGAAAACCCAATTACGACCAACCTAAAAATAAAAAAAAGAGAGAAAAAAGTGTTAAACTAGAAAAGAGGAAATTAATTTTATGTGAAACCATGACATGCTTTAAATTTTTTCATACCATTATGTACTAAAAAAGTTTTCGACAGCCAATTAATTACACGTCAATTTAAGATAATTTTTGTAAATAAAAAAAAAAAAAGAAAGATAAAGAAAAAAAGATGGGATTATTTTCTTACTGAACTACATTGTATTCCCCAGGGATAGAACTTAACATATGAATATGTATTGAAAAATTAATACATATAATTATATAAGATGTTAAGCCACGCAGAAACGTGCCAATAAAATAAAGAAATTAAACAAACAAACAAAAAAACAAAGGAAGACAGAACAATTGCTGAGGATGAAAGACATTATTAAAAAAAAATAAAAGAACCATAAAAACAAAGTAATTAAAAAACTCTAGCAATGAATTCCAGATAAGGGAATAATAAAGAGATTTAACACTCTGTTAATTTTTTTTATCTCTCCTCCCTCCCCTTTTTTAAGAGGTATATGAATAGTTGTTTGAATGAAAATGATGACATTATAATACAAAAGTTGATTTCTTGCACTGCAACAAGTAACAAAAATGGAAAAAAAAATTAAAGTTCCTGCATAAATTAAAGGCTATATAACAGTTACGCCGTGACAAAGTTTGAAAATAATTATTAACGCTCTCATTCTGAAGAATTCACCCAAAGCTCATGGCAATGGTTCACATGGTTATCTACAAGGGCACGCCAGATTGGAAGAAGTACGAATGGAATTTTTTAAGAAAAGGGTAAAATATATGTAGAGGTTCACAAATGTGGGTTAGCAACTTGTATCCTAATAATTAATACCTTAAAAAAGAAAATATATGTATAATCCTTCTGTAAAATTCTTCAGTGAATATTGCAGAATAAAGATGATTTCAGAATAGTAATTGCCTTATTTAACGAAAAATTAAATGTTACTCTGTTTTCCACTGCAAATGATTTTTTTTTAAAAAAATTAACAATACAAATATTTATAATTAGGGATGGGAAAAGCACTCGTACTTCAATATTGGAATAACTTAATGCAAATCAATGTATATAATTTTATTTCTTAATAAGTATAATATACATATAAATAAATATATTTAAAATAATTATAAAAAAAAAAACATTTCGACAGTTTTACTCATAAAGATAAAAAACAAATCGTTTTACAGAATTTTTATTAAAATTCAAAATTTAATATTTTACAAGACATTTCTTATGCGAGTATTGGTTGGTACTTTTCTTATGTAAATGTATGTTAAGAAACCAAACAGTTGGCTGTATCATACAGTGAAAAATGTGTTTATTTTCCAAGATATATTTGTTTAAATAAATCACACAAAAATACATGTTTACGTTTCCTTTAAACTAATATCGCCTCAGTTCCATATACACACTTTATTTATGATATAAAATAATTATACAAAACTGCTGTTTTTAATAAAATTTTATTTTCAACTTTAATATTCCGATATGAATCGACAGATCCTTGATTTTATGCTAATTCTAACTCAAAAACAAAATCTCGTATTATCAAAAAAATATAAGAGTATATATAAAAAAAATAATTCCTTTTCTAAAACTGCGCAAAATCTACTTTCAATCAGTTAAGTATCTCGTAATAAGTAGGAATCCATCTGTACCAGATTGATTGTTTATTAACACTGCACTTGGAAGGAACATGAAAGCTACTAGAAAAGAAATAATACTTGTAATTTTGAACCCCTCTCTAATAACGAAGACAGTACCTGATCTGGTATCACACTTTCTCTAACCTCCATATCATCCTCACAAGATGATTTTGAGCCCTGGCATATTTAACGGACATTAGTTACACTACACAATCGGATCTTTAATGGACTGATTGTTTATTAACGTCGCTTTTGGAAGCAACACGAGGGCTACTAGCAAAGAATCTTATTAATTTTGTGCCTCGGTCAAAAGATGAGAACGACACCTGAACTGGCATTTCATTCTCTCAACTTCCACAACACGCAATTGGAAGGACTTGGAACCTAGACCAGATTTAACGTATATCAGTACTGCTACACTCCAGATCCTTGACGGTGGCATTAGAACTCGAACCCATGATTCGACAGGAACAACACCAGTCATAACCACTAGGCTACTCCGGCTACTTAATAAGAGTAATTGTAAAAATTTTTTGGAATTATACAATTCTCCTAAATTTTTATGAGTTCGAAAAAAAAATTGATGAAATGTCACGAATATGAAGAAAAATCCAAATCTATTCCCTTCCAGAACAAAAAAAAAAAAAAAAAAAAAAAAATGCGTACAATTAGTACAAAATGAATACAACTGCGAAGAGAAGGATCGTTAGGGGATCCCGGGGGGGGTCACCCATGATGGTGTCACCATCAAAGAAAATAAACCCCATGGGAAAGAAAAGATCACTAGGGTCCCCGAGTATGATGGCCGCACTTACCAAAAGAAGATAAGCCCATCAAGGGCCAAATCTTTCAACAGAACGGGCTGTTCTTTAGTTTCTCAACACACATTATATATAAATATATATATAATGCGGCGACTCTCTTCTACAACAACGTTAGAAGTTAAAACGCCTTCTTAACCAGACAAATAAGACGTCTTTTCAGCCTGGTTGGTAGGAGCACATTTTTCGGACCCACTGGTCCAGGGTTCGAAACAACACTACCGCATTATGCGGAGTAATTGTTGTTGGGGTGTATAACCCTCTCATATTTTTTCAGTAAAATGACTATTAATTCAGGTTGAGACTGAACTATGGTTCTTCACTTGCCCAGGAGTTGAATTTAAAATATGAGGATTAGATTGTTTGAAGAAGCAACAGCTTTTTATAAAGAGAGATGCTTTAAAGTTAAGAATTTAATGGCTGAGATGATTTAAAATATATATTTAGTTAATCACTAGATATAAAGATAGTGCTGTTGGTTTTAATCTGAGTTTCATTTATGAAATAGTTAATTATAATTAAATTTAAAGTTGAGAAAGTATTGCTAGAATGGAGACATTAGAAATTTTACCCTGCTTGCTTGCTCGCTCAGTCTGGTTGAAGTTAGAGCGTGTGTTCTGATTGGTCGAGGGAAAGGTCTGTTATTTTGCTACTTTAAGATGGGTGGGTATGGGTACATGTGAGATGGGAGAAAGGATGAATGTAGAGTTTTAAGGAATTAATCAATTAAAATTTCTCTAGGTCTGTGGAGATGAGTGTTATTTCTGATTGGAGTGTATTTTTCTATTTCTTGGATGGTTTTATTTGTGGAGGTGTCGATATTTTGGAAAAATTTTTTAGAAAGCTTTTTTGATGTAGGTTTTAAGTGGGGGGAGTTTTTGATATCAATATTACGCATATACCAGTTTGCTTTTACTATCATTCTTCTGCCGCATCAAGGTCATCAACTCTCTCCCCCTACACGGGGTCGGAAAACCAAAGCCGACTACTTCTACACTACTACTATGCTATAATTATTGCAATTTTATATTGTTACACGCCGGTTTTTTTCTCTCTCCCCCCGTCTACGTTCATTTTCCAAAGTTGCTTAAGACAAAACGAAAAAAAAAAAAAAAAAAAAAGTAAGCTGTGCATGTTTTAGAATTATACTAGCTCATAATGCTGCCCTGAGATTAAGCTCAGAGGAAATTTTAATATTGCGGCTTATATCATGAGCATATAAATATTCTTAGTCGATGTAGATTCAACTTGGCATACACCGAGCCTGAATCTAGAAATAAGAGTTAATTCATGAATTAATTTAGCTGCAACTCTTGAATTTACTTCCCACTTTTTTGGTTCTTTTGGTATACTTTTAATGTATCTTTCAAATTGAGAGGTGGCCGCGGTAGCTAGAGGTCGTAATAGCGTACTTGCGGCTGACTGCATTCGTCGAGTCGTGGGTTGAAACCTTGAAAATGGGTTGAAATGTCACTGAAATCCCAACGTGTAGCCGGGGCTGATGCATGTTAAATCTGCCGAGGCTTAAAGTCCTCCCGTTGGCATGGTGTGGAAGTTAGGAGAGGAAGGTGTCAACTCAGATACGTCCTCGTCACTTGACCGAGGTTCAAAACTACAAGGTCCGTCGTCAATAGCTCCCGTGTTGCTTCTAGTGCGATGTCAATAAAATTAATCAAACAGTGAGTTTTGCTGATTAATTGACTAATAACCATAAAAAAGAATTATTTAATCTGTCCCGTGAATGATAAACTTTCGAGCACTGCAATTATTTTCGCTATGTGCTGAAACGAATTGTACACATAATAAAGCTCGCTTTTTACAAACCTATCATAGAAATGAAATAGAGTAGATGTAACTACAAAATGTTTAGATTTAGTTAAAATACATAATGATTAGAATTATGTAGGTTAGGAGGAGAAAAAAAATCTTTTTTTTTCATCTAAACTTGAAGCTCAACTTCCCGAAAATACATAAAAAGTTTCCGATCATTAAAAATTATCTTTTAACCGTACTATTTTTTTTAAAAAAAATTATGCGTCAATGTCTAAAATCATTGGTATCGCATATAACAATATACATATATTTAGCATTTTTATCCAATTAAGTTTTCGCAGGATGATTCATCCTGCTTGTCCTTTAGATCCCAAATAACGCCTTCTTCTTTACGTATTAAGCATCAATAATGAATAATTTTTAAAATTCATATAGTTTGCAAAACATTGCTGCTGCTTAAGTGATAATTATTACAGACAAATAACATTCTTCCCCTCAAGTTCTTTGCTTTCTACTAAACCAACTAAACTGTTACATGTTAGTACCCCCCTTCCAACATTTGAATTCATACTTTTTTTTTCTTTCTTTCCAGTCGTAGAATTAATATTGATGAATTAAACAAACAAACAAACAAACAAAAAAACATCAGTTACCTCTTCATTTTTTTCCCGACTGAAAACTTATAACACATGGATTTCATTTCATAAAACAAATTTAATATTCTGCTCTGATTTAATTGAATTTTCTGTTTATGAAGTAAAACACAGAACATTTTAAAAATCTCATTCAATTTATCAAAAATTCAGATACCAATCCCAAACGTTCCATTAAAAATATTTAGAATGCAATTCAAATGTGGCAATGAAAACTTTTTTTTTGCTTTATTTAATCAATTGAATGAAACAAAAACTAACTAGAAACTCCTAAGAAAACATAATTTGGCTCATATTTATTTCTTTTACATCCAGTTCTACGAATAAAACACCAAATTTCGTAACTTACATGAACCCAAACGAAGCACCGCTTTCAGAAAATTTTCATGACACATCTTTTGAACAAATTACCAAGATCAGCGCTTCGAACAGATGCAATGGATGTAAGTTAGAGGATAAGAAATCGATGGGAAGAGACAAAGAACGCAAAGACCTAGTGTCATAAGTGATTTATAACTACTTCAGGCATCATGGTCGGGTGGATTCACCAGCGCTTGATTGGGCCTTTATTTCCAACCGCACAGAGGTCGCCGGGTCACCTCGGGGCCTTGATGAGTTTCAGGACCCAATTCTCCGGCGAAAACAGATAGTGAAAGATCCGACTAATCGCCGATATGCAGGGGACAGACAATTGCACAAAAAGAGAAGAAGCAATAATCAGAGACTTCTAACCATTGCTAGTTGGAATTATAGAAAAAAGGATTCTATTGATTATCGGTTTTTCATATTAATAATATTAGAAAATTCCACATTATATTAAACGTTAGTATGAAGTTGTGTAAGATCCCCCCCCGACATACGAACAGTGATTGAGAGAGTTTATTAACGTTGTACTGAAAAGCAAATGCGAAGGCGATCGTAATTATGAGTCTCGGTTAAATGACGAGGACGATCCCTGAGCTGGCACCTCTCTCTCCAAACTTCCACACCACGGGAGAACTTGGGATCTCGACCAGATATAACGAGCATCAACTCGCAATACAGCGGATCTTTCGTGGCACCCGGATTCGAACCCATTCCCGGAAGAAAACAACGTATGTCGCGAACTCGAGATATGATCACTAGGTTATTGCGGCCACGACATGCGAACAAAAGTTACTGTTTTTTTTTATAACTCTTATTGTTTACTAACGTTGCACTTAGAAGCAATACGACAACTATCGGTAGCAGAGCTCACAATTCTGAGTCTTGGTCAAGTGACGAGGATGACACCTGAGCTGGCTAACCTATTCCCCAAACTTCCACACTACGACAACGTGAGAACTTGGAACTTTGGCAGATTTAATAGACATTAGCCTCGCTGCACGACGGGTTTTGATTGTTTGTCAACGTCCCACTTACAAGCAACACGATAGCTATTGGCGACAGACCTAGTAATTTTGAGCCTCGGTCAAGTGACGAGGACGATGCCAGAACTGGCACCCCCTCTCCCAAAAACTTCTAAACTACGCCAATAAGAGTTAAGTTTTTTTTTTTTTTTTTTTTTAACGACGCACTAGAAGCAACACGAGGCTATTGGCAGAGTACCCAAGGGGACCGAGCTCACCCAAAGGGTTTAGAGCTGCAAACCGGACCCCCGGGAAACAATCACCCCCGCACTCAGCATTTATTGACAAAATAACATAAGATTTACATAATTTTGAAATAAAGGTTAAACAAAATGTACAAGGTATTTGCACAACAAAAAATATACATGACAAAGAAACGGTTGAAAAGTTGAAATTTTCTCACAGAAATAAGATACACAACAGGTTAAATAGCACAATACAAAAACGTCCACAAACTCGTAAACAAAAATTAAGTATTAGGCAAAGGTGGGAACATATATACAAGACATACAATTATAGCTACATGGTAAGGGATGATAAAAATATTGAGAAATATAATAAAGTTTGAAAAAATTAATAAATTTGTTGGGTAATTTTACGAGCCGTAAGTATACAGGATTTAAGCTTAGAATGTAAGTAGGGATTTTCACACACGGACCTCAGCCAAATAGGTTTCGCTTCAATAACAGGACATTTTAAATGAAAATCTCTGGTAAAAGGGCAAGAGAAAACGTAGTGGTCAGCATCTCCAACAGAGCCACAGAGACATAAATTTGTACTTTTTAAATTAAAACGATTTAAATAAGAAATGAAGGGACCATGACCGGTTAAGAAGCGGGTAATAAAACTAGAATTTGTATAAAAACTCAAATTTGGTCTAGGAATATATGACTGAACCCGAATACCAGTATTACAAGTTGACCACCATACCTCCCAGTCAGAAAGAAGCTTATTTTTTAAGGTCATAACTATATGAGACTGAGGGGCAGGGACATTCATTTTCTCACCATAAGTGATAGCGAGCTTTGCAAAGAAATCGGCAATTTCGTTACAATAATCTCCGACGTGGGCCCGAACCCAGTGTAAGTTGTAAAAATCAGAATAAGTTGCTAATTTTTCTCTAATGGTATTGATAAAAGCCGATTTATTTCTAGTACTCTGCAGTAGCAATATAGAGGATAAACTGTCGGAGTAAACAGAAACTTTGAAGTTATGAGAGACGGCCCACAAAACGGCAAATCCGATTGCTGAAAGCTCGGCCTGAAAAACTGAATTATAAAAATTCAGTTTGAACATGTAGACTCTGTTTAGGACACCCCGGTGGAAGACACACACGGCGAACCCAGTTTCGGATCCGATCCTTGATCCGTCGGTGTAAATCTCCCACTCGGAGGGTCCCGAAAATTTGTTAAGAAAAAGAATTCGTTTTTCAGGACGAACAGTTCTCAATGAGGTATTTGAATCAAATGGAATATTATTAATTAGGTGAAAAAAGTTTGGATTATGCCGCCTCCAAATTTGATACTTAAGAAAATGAAATTTTATGGTCAGATGAATAGGGGGAACGCCAGCAATCACCTGCAAAGCAGAAGTGGAAGAGGTCCTATAGGCCTTGGTAATTTTTAAAAGGTAAATTCTCTGAATAGAGTTTAGCTTAGTAATTTGCGAGGAGTTTAGGTCACCACCCCAAACCCCCGCACCATAGACAATAATAGGTTCTATAACGCATAAGTACCACAGTTTATAACTTTTGAAATTAAAATCATTGAAGGATACTCTATTAAAATTTAGTGAGAGATTATAAATTTTTTCTTTAAGATAATTAATGTGGGGACTCCAGGAGAGCCGGCAGTCAATTAGAATTCCTAAATATTTATAAAATTTACAAATTTTTATGAAGGAATTCTTCAGTTTAAAAATTGGGTCTCGACTAAAGAAGCTGCCACCACGAACTCCCTTGTTGTGGATTGACGGGCTTCTAAACACAACCGAGGCGGTTTTCTCAATGGCGATTTCCAGCCTTAGCCGTTCCAGGTGTTCAGCAATAAGTTCGATTAAAATATTAGAATTATACTCTAGGTCTCTTCTCGAATTTCCTGTGGAAATAACCACCAGGTCATCCGCGAAAGCTTGAACTAAAAAGTTTTCGCAATTTATATTCAAAATAGAATTAAAATATAAGTTCCACAGAGCGGGTGCAAGTACCGAACCCTGAGGACAGCCTTTGGTAATTAGATGCTTTATTGTAAAATTATTATTAGAAAAAATAATATGTCTATTTATTAAATAAGAGTATATAAACTTTTGAAAACAGATTGGGAAATGAAGATTCCTTAAGGTTTTAAAAAGAACAGACCAATCTATGTTGTCAAACGCACCCTGAATATCAATAAAAGTAACAGCAACATGTTCGGTAGATCTTTTGCATTTGATATACGAAATCAAGTGGAAAATGGCGTCATCACAGCCAGAATTTTCTTTGAAACCAAATTGAAGTGGATGAAGAATATTGTTTCGATGAATCCAGAAATTTAATCTATTGACAAAAACCCGCTCAACAATTTTCCCCAAGGTTGGTAACAAACAGATCGGTCTGTACGATTTAACGGATGACGGGTCCTTACCAGATTTAAGGAGGAGTTTCAGTTTAGCGTCTTTTAAAATATTTGGAAAATAGGAAAATTGCACACGAGGCTATTGGCGACGGACCTCGTAATTTTGAACCTCGGTCAAGTGACGAGGACGACACCTGAGCTGGCAGCACCCTCTCCTAACATCCACACCACGCCAACGGGAGGAATTTGGGCCTCGACAGATTTAACGTGCATCAGCCCCGGCTACATGGCGGGTCTTTGGCAGCCAAGTATCGAACCCGTGACTGAACGAAAACCGCCGGTCACGAATCCGAAACGCCAATAAGAAGACTATAGCCGCGACAGATTTAACGTACACCAGCCCCGCTACACGGCGGGTCTTAAGTGGCATCAGGTATCGAATCCACGATTCGAAGAAACAACGCCAGTCATGACCATATTTGGATACTTAATATAATACTAAGAAATGATACAATTCTCACATAATTTTTTGAATTCGAATAAAAAATTGAAGAACTTATTTTCCAGTAATTAAAGTAAAATCCCAAGAAAATGTGATGAATATGTATATAAATCTATTTACTTCCAGAAATAAAAAATGCGTAGAATTAGTATAAAATGAATACAACTGCTCTCGTTCAGTACAATGAAATAATAAATATTTTCTTATTTTAACTCTCTGTTCTCATAATTTATTCGCTGAATTCGGAAATTCAGGTTTGAAACAATCCGATAAAATGTAGAAAGGCGGCTTTGTAGTACTTTATATTTTAAAATAATTTTTATCCTTAAATTGATTTAAATAGAAGAGTTCAGTCACATAATTTAATATTAATATAATTAATTTCATTATAATAATATTTTTCATAGAATATATTTAACAATTATAACTGTGGTCACCATAACAATTTCATTTTCTCATTTTTGTTGTATATCTCCCCGGTTTTTATATAATTCCACAAAAACAAATAAAGAGCAATTATATAGAACACGTAATAAATCATTCTACTTTTTCGTCAAAAGACATTTTTCATAACTATGATTCTTTACAAAAATGTTTCTAGTAATAATGCATATTTGATTCGACTAATTTTAATTTACGTCACTCTACACCTATCAATGGAATACTAAGGAAGGACAATTTTGAGGCATGATCTGATAATCAAGAAGTCAGCACAAGAAGACGTGGAAACATAGGTAGAATTAATTGGCAACAGTCCTCACTGTTCCATGTGACGGTCTTCGACGAAAACCCGTGTTTCACAATCGCTGTTCTAAGGGCAACATATGTAATTTCATCTAATGCAAGATCACATGCAATTACGACTATAAAAAGCCCCTTAATTTATTGAACTGATTTTGCTGAAAACAATCAAAGTCCACTTCGCTCCTTCCGCGCGTTTATTGTTTTCAATGAACTACAACATGAGAATAAAGTTATAAGAAGAAAAATTAATGAGTTATATAATTAAACTTGTTTCTTAAAATAATATACACTAGCTTATTAAATGAATAAACTTGTTTATTGTTTAGCATACTTGTACTGTGTTGAATATTTAAATTTATATATACATTCGAATTATTTCCATTTACATTTTTAAACGAGTGAGTGAATATAAAGGTTATTGACGCAAGAGCCAGATGTGGCTATACTGCGCCAAACAAGATTGAACTGCGGCCTAGACGTGAAAAAAGACAAAAATTGGTTGACAAGAAGGAAGGTCGAAAATAGAGAAGGATCGCTAGGGTATCCCGGGAATGCGTCATCCATGCTTACCAAAGACAGTAAACCCCATGGGAAAAAAAAAAGATCAAAAGGGTGCCTCGGGATACATTTTTAAACGAATGTGTATGAATAATGGTGGAGTTCAGAGGTGGTAAGCGTCAGATACAGCTATGCTGCGCAAAACAAAGTGTAACTGTGATTCAGATGTTTGGGGAAAAAAAGAAAAGAAAAAAATTGGTTTACAAGAATGTAAGGGTCGAAAATAGAGGATTACATTTTCAAAATTGTTTTTCCCAATACACAAATTTTTTCCAAAATTTCAAGTGACAAATTATTTTAAACAGATGCAAAAACCGATATTTGAAAATTTACTTATTATCTCGAATAGATTTTGAGACATACTCTCTCCGTATTGAAATTATTGCCCAATTTGCACAAATTATTTGTATCGAAATTATTGTTCCATTTAAAGGGAAAAAAAACCCATTTTTTTCCAGCTCTGTGACTAACTTCAAGGCATAAGTACAATTTATAAAGTATAAAACAACTATACGAGTATAAAAAGTATTCAACTTTTACTATATATATATAATTTTTAAATTAATTATTGTACTTCATGGGTCGTATTAATCTATTCTTTGATTCAAAATACGAATTTCAAGAGTTTTTGAGATCGAAGAACTCACTTTTTCATGTAAGGCAGCTTATAATTATTCCCCCCACCAAACTGCATGCTTTGACCTACTACAAAGCTAAAAAAAAAACAAGCGTCGTTCAATATTTTGATAATTAATGAAGTAATATAAACAGTTTGAATAAGTTGTGCTGTTGGTTTGACGCAATTTAATGTCGTAATGTTTGGCACTAAAAAAACAAGATGTTAATGTCAGGGCTGTAGCGAAGTTGACTACACAAATGGATGTTCCCTCTATCTTTACATCTTTCGGCGGCTTTGACATAATCTCCAGCGCAATAGGGTCTTGCGTTGTCTTGTTTCAACATGATCTGTATATTTTTACTGTCGTCAGGTCATAACTTTAAATGGATGGAATTCCCTTTACAATTAAGTAATGGCGTAGCGTGGATTTCTGTCACCCGGCGCGAGCTCTAAATCCATAAAAATATCACGAATACATGACAAAAAGTATTATTACAAATGCATTGCGCGGGCGTAAAATTAAACTACTTATAATTTAATACATAAAAAAGAATAGTTAACATTATAAAACATATAAACTCGATATTACAACAACTAACAAATTTAGGTACACGTAAATCTTTATCAAAATATAAAATAAATAATATCAACTCTGTACGACTCTTCAAAATAACAAAAAAGTTGAAGAAGTTAAATGTTACCTGCTCACAGTCATGTCTATGAATTGTTCAAGGACAACAATTAAAAAAAATCAAGGACAATAAATCAAGACACACTAATTGCATTAGTTTACGTGACAACAGCAGATCGCGGCTTACCGCATCCGTTTTGAAATTCAAAAAGTTAAATGCATTTTCTTATTTTGAATAAAACAATTAACAAGTTTTTATTTACCTACACATAAATATAAGTATATTTGTTTGTATCAAATCTTACAACTCTATTTTGAATCCCTTACCTATTTATTCTATTACATTGAAATTCTGCATAAGCATCTTGCAGTCTCGATAGTTTAGTTTAGTTTTTATTAAGTCGCACTAGAAGAAACAAGAGGGCTATTGGCAACGGACCTCGTAATTTTGAACCTCAGTCAAGCGACGTTGACGACAGTAAGCTGGCATTTCCCCTCTCTTAACTTCCACGCCATGCCAACGGGAGGACTTTGGGCTCCGACAGATTTAATGTGCACCAGCCCCGGCTACACGGCGGGTTTTTCTTTAGCAGCCAAGTATCGAACCGCGCTGAACGAAAACCGCTGGTAACGAATCCGAAACCATGACCAGAAGGCTATCGCGGCCACATGCAATCTCGATAACAATATGGTTCTAATGACGATGGCCTGATGCTCCAAACAGGATTAGCCGCGCCTCAACACCTGTGCTGCACGGGGCCATAGTCCCCTCCGCACCTCCTTCCCAAGCTAAGTCATTGCAATTAAAATACCCACATATTTGCTTCAGATGACTTCTGTTGGCTTCCTCACGAAGGTTTACTTACTATGATTCTAGGAATTTCTTTTAGCTGCTTTTTGAGTAACAAAAGGCCATATCCCAATCTTGCTATATAAAAAAACAGTTTCTTTATGTGAAACTCAACTAAGACGGGCCACGACAGAAAGGAACATTGCTTCAATAATAAGTTATTTTTTAGTTTAGTTTTTTATTAACGTCGTACTAGAAGCAACAAGAGGGCTATTGGCGACGGACCTCGAAATTTTGAACCTAGGTCAAGCGACGAGGATGACACCTGAGCTGGCACGCCCTCTCCTAATTTCCAAACTACGCTAGCGGGAGGAATTTGGGCCCCGACAGATTTAACGTGCATCAGCTCCGGCTACACGGCGGGTCTTTAGCGGCCAAGGATTGAACCCAAGACTGAACGAAAACCGCCGGCCACGAATCCGAAACCATGACCTCTAGGCCACCGTGGCCCTGGGGAGGGGAGGGATCCCAGAAAGTAATTTGACTTAGTAATATATATTTGCAAATTCACCTTTTGTAGCAGACTTATTACAGCACTGACTTTGCATAGTGTTTGGAGGTGCTTTTACATTTCAAATGAACGTGAAATCTCTTGGCAATTTATTCCTCATTTGTAAAGAAGGCTAACGGTTGTTTCTACCATTTATTATCAACTGATTTTTGTCAATATTGTTCGAAAACCGTCTAATTAAAAATAAAATAATGGTTAACAACATCTTCGCTACTTTTTAATAAAAAATCTGATTAAATTATTGACACAATATTTTAAAAATGGAGCGATGCGAATAAAGGTTTAAAAATAATTAGATATTGAGAGTAATAATAATAAAACAATTGCAGGAAACACCTTTTGGTAAGATATCAGCTTTTCAAAGAAAAAATAATAATAAAAAAAAAAATTACAAATTTTTATTTCTAATAAACTAACCCAAATGGAATATTTTTACATTCTTCACAAATTAACTTTTCACCTGTAATAGCAGTGCCTTCAAATGATTTTTCAATTCAATTGAATTCATTATAATCATAGTGCCCATTGTATATAAATTGCAATTATTTTAATCATAGTCAATAATGGTGAATAAAACACACTGACGTTAAGGTAATTCATTATTACCATCTAGTTCTAATGGTGGTGCAAAAATGCAATTAGATATGAAATTAAAAAAATTTAATTCTACATATTCAATTATTTTTATCATTGTAGTATACAAAATTTAAGCATTTTTCAAAGTATTTATAAAAATTGTTTTGCATATTAATCAAAACAAAGTAATTTAATACATGGCCTCCAACATTTTTTTCTTTTGCTACAGAAATAATGATCGGGTTCAAAAAAAATTTAAAATAAATGCTATTTAAAAAATTTTTCCACATGAAAAATAATAAAAATAAGTAAATGTAAAATATATGAGGTATGTAAATAAAATAATGACACTGATTTTTTAAAAATATTTTTTATTCAATTAATATTTATCTCGCATCATCTTCGAAATCATTGCTTTGTTAAGCCATACACACACAGCATTTGGGTCAATTTTTCAACAATTGATAGTAGTACTGAAACTCAAAATCTGAAATTGCCTAGTCAGTTGTGACGGCTTTAATATTTCTACTGTCTCAAAATAACAGAGGTAATCCTTTTAGGAGGATTTCCAACTTAGGAATATAAAAAAAATAGTCACATTTATTGAAGTCTGGGGAATAAGATGTTTGAGAAAGCCACAGGGATGTTTTTACTTGCCAAAAACATTTGTCCCTTTAGTTTTTTTGTTTCCGAGAAAGGTTTTTTTTGAAGCAATTTTAGGATTGATTTCCCTCATCACCATATTATTCGTCAAAATCTGATGAATGGTGGTGTGATTCAAATGTAACTTTTTCCTGATCATTGTGACATCAAGAGATGATCAGAATTTGAAAGACCTCAGATTCTGGCAATATTTTTATCAGTTTTTGCATGAATGAATTAAAGTTGGGGTTTATGGTACAAGAATCAAATCTTTAGTTAAAATTTGTCAATATCTTTTAAAACAAAATTAATATAAAATTATGATAAAACACAATGATATATAAAATACGATGCAAAAAAATTTGGTAGTGGTTTCTCTCACTAAGACAGAAGAGTTTAACACAGAATTAAAAAAGTTGAAGCAGTAATTAAATAACAATGAACAATATACTAAAATGTGATGAACAACGTATGGAACATGTGACTGCAAGGACATTAGGGAGCATGCTTGCCAAACAAATGATACAAGTGCGTAAGGCAAGTTCGTTATTTTTCACAGTTGCAGGCTGTCTGCTATGAGGTTTGTCTTCAACCCTTTCCTTCAGAAAACATCTTAAGCTTTGCAAAATTTTCCATTTCACTACGCTCAAGTTGGAAGCAAAATCAAATAATGCTCAATGTTGCTTGAAATTGATGTCACTTATTTTCAAAATGCAGCCCAAAACATTTTTTTTTAAAAAAAATAGAATAATATAATAAATGATCATTGGTACCAATTATTTCACCACATGTCTTCAGTACAAATTCTTATTCTAACTATGGTCAGAAGTTTTTTCAAAGAAACTTTTTAAAAATGAAAACTACATACCCTTAATTTTTAACATGCATGAGCACACACACAAAAATATATATAATAATTTCGCAATGTCCAAAATTAATGTAAATGCACAGAATTTGTTGTAAAATTCACAAAAGTAATTTATTTCAATGAAATATACACAGATACCTTATATTATGAAATATTACAAAGCAATAAAAAAAAGTTAACAAGATGTTAAATTTAGGCCACATGTAAATTTGATCAAAAATGATGAAAATGATACATCATATGCCCAAAATGATTTAATAAAAAAAAGAGAGTGTAATTCTCCTAATCAAACATGCCACACAATAAAGTGCAAATGAGGTTGCTAAGCCAGAGTATTAACATTGGGAAGATTTGTAAATTTTTGCATGATTCAGAAGTTCTTCCAAGGGCATTCCAAGCTTGGCTCTATAGGATATAGTTATGGCAAATTTGAATGACCAGTCCATATGACAAATAATCTTTTCTTCTCAAAATTAGCACGAACTTTGTTCTAAATCAGTCTGTAAAATTATCCAAAATGATGAAATCCAAATCTCAAAAACATGCAAGGAAAAAGGGCTTTATTTTGAAAGGGATGTGTCGTCATTAAACACTAATTAAAGATATATAATGGGAAATGACTGTCAACGCAATTCCCCTTCAAGAACATGTTCAACAACCTCAAAATAATCCATTTTCATTTTGCTGGGAAAATTATAGAGTTCTAGGTGCTTTGCAGATGAAGAATCTTCAAGAAACACTTTATATACAGTTTATTAATTAATCACAGAAAAGAACTTGGTCTAATTCCTATTGTGAGAAGAAAGATGTGTTAGGGTAAACTATATTTTATGTAGAATTAGTATACAGACTTACACTAATAGTTGAGATTAAAGGGGTTTATCAATTAAGCATAAGCATACATATTTCTTGTCTCAGAAAGATAATCTATAGCAGCAAAATTTAATACAGCTTTCTAATTTTCACCTGTACATGCTCTGGGTCATGGCTCTTGCTCCTCCAGAGATGGCAATCATTACTTGGAACTTCTGTAATGTTCTGTTTATTACAAGTTATACATTTTGGTGTGTATAACCATTGTACTAGTCTTGTTTGAGATAAATCATCTTCAAGGCTACTGACATAAATTCTCCATCTCAATTAACTGTTTGAATTCTCAAGAAAACTAATTTATACTGAACTAAAGTCAACATTATGATTTTTCATGCAAGAATCACAACTTTAAAGTCAAAGAGAAATGTCAAGGTTCATACTATATCACTAAATATGATTCCGTTTTTTTAATAGAGTGGTTAACATTGAACATATTCATCTAAATATCAAAAAATAAATTTCTCACAACATTACTGGTAACTTATTTGAGTTATTAAAAATGTTTTATTACCTTCATTCTAGACACTGCGAATATTCAACACAAATGCATCATGAATCATCTTTAAAATTATGAAGAAGTTTATAAGTTTATTTTAGAAGTTTATTTTGTTAAAAAAAACAGTATATATATATATATATATATACACCCCACTTTTTTTTTTTTTAAACGGTAGATACGTTCTTCAGAAAATCGTGCAAAAAAAAATCGTGTTATAAAATACATGTTACATATGGTAAATTTGGGGATATGTTCCACAACTTTAATAAATCATGTAAGTTGAAAAAACTCTTTTTATTTTCCCAAAAAACATACAAAAAATAGTGACAAAATCCAAATTACATATTTATAAAACAAAAACAATTCATTTTTATTACAAAAAGAATTAAAACTAGTGTAACTAGTGTACAGTCAAAATTCAATCTATAGGTATATACAACATATAAAAATTAAAATTGAAATAAAACTACTAACTTAACAACTATTAATTGCTACTTGATAACAAGCGAGCACATTTATTACGAACTAGATCGAAAATGCTATCATTGTTATAGATGTGTCAGATATGTCTACAACTGTCAGCTTTGATTCAAATGAAACATTTAGTTTGTTATTAATGACCTCCGTTGGTTTTTTTTGTTGTTACAAAGTCCAATAAGCTGTTTTTTTTTTTTTGTTTCTCTCAAGTTGCTTTGATAATTCTTTATATCCTGCTACACAAAACTTAAGATTACATTGAAATTTTAATTTTTCTTTTCTTTTTCCAATATTGCTTTTTTGCTAGAGAGCTTATAGCTTTTAAATTTTCTTTACTTATAGTACTCTTTATGTTAGATGGCACTTCTGGTTTTAATAAGATGGGAGGCATATTGGTTGGTTGTCAGGCATTTGTCTCACTAACTTTTTAAATCTGATTGTTTAAATATTGGACTGTTCTTACTCTGTTTTCTTTGATTAATGTTTTGGTTTTCCATTTATTTCTACATATTTTTATTTGCTTTCTTTCATTGCAATTTGGACTTTCAGTATTTTATAAACTTTTGAATTTTATGGAATTTCCACATTTTTATACAGCCTTTTTCTGTAGACTGATGTTGGGCCTGTACACATGCTAAAATATGTCATAATCCAGATTCAGAATTTATAAATTTTATATTTCATTTTCAATTATGATTTACTTGTTTTCATATTTTTTTCAAGCCTAGAAAACTTTTTCAAATTTTGAAGTTTATTTACATGCTATTTTTGTTATGTATTTGTTTTTTCTTATTTGTTATGTGTGGTAATTTGCTTTATTTAGATTTTTGCAATTAAAAAATGTTCTTTTTTCATTTACTTTTCTATTATCTATAAAAAAAATTATATATAGGAATCTCCCATTGTAATTTTAAGGAATTCTATTCAATTTTATCTTATTTTCTATAATTTTTTAAATTTATTTCAACTATTTTGTTATATCAATGAAATTGATATATATATATATATAAAAGCATGGCATTTAACTGTAAGCCAGAATTCTCCTGGTTTGAACTTAAGATTCCACAAAAATTGCAAAGATGACAATTTTATTTTAATAAATAATCAATATGTACACTAAATAATTGCAATTATTAATAATACATTTCTTCAAAATTGCCTCTGAATAAAATAAGTAAAGTACAGTATGTAATAAATATTGTTCATTACAACATGTTTTTAATTTTTAAAAAAATTAACTAAATTGCAAAAAGCTATATAATCTTACCTTACGAAACCATTCTATAGCTGACTGAGAAAGTCCTTGATTTACCAAACTATGAGGTGAATCTGTGAATGCAATGGAAAAGACTCGTTTTTGGAATGATTCAGGGAATGATCTACACTGAGAGACAAAAATTTATGACGGTTATAAAACTTTAATGAGACAATGGAAATTTTAACTAGAAAAGGTTACTAATCTCTGTCATTAATCATTCTATAAGAATTCCACATAAGAGAGATTATATTCTATGCCTTACATATCTATGATTCATTTTATTTAAAGTATTATTTTAAAATAAATAATTAATATTTATTGATTTTTCACAAACTTTTATCCCATTCTGCAAGAACAATTTTTTTATTGTTTGGGCATAATCATTCAAAGTTTTTCATAATGAACTAAATAATTTAATTAAAGCTCACACACATTACAATAATATAAGCAATACAAGATCTACATATATATTTTTTTTAAAACAATTTAATAGAAAAATAAAATAAAATAAATAGCATATGGTATATTAAAATGTGAAAATAATGTATTTTTACTTTTCAGTGTATACTAATTTATTTTTAAATGAATTGGTATAATACAATAAAGTTTCCTGTGAAATTTAATATCTTTCAGAAAAATCTTAAGGAAATCTTAATAAATTTAAACCATGTAATTTAACCTTTTAAAAACTTTTTATGGATTTTTCTGCCAGTACAGCAAAACTGTACAGGAAAGAAAGTTCATTTATAATGAACTGGGAGAAAATAAATATATTAATAAATGCAGTTATTATAAAATTATTGAATAATATATATATTAAAAATAATTATTCTAAACAATTCACAAATATATTTATTACATACGAAATTCAAACAACAATACTTTTTCTTGAAGAAAAGTTAATATGGAAATTTATGCTTATACAGAATAATGTTGATGTGGTATTTTTGATGACAAAAAGAGACAGAGATGCAACAAATATTACTAAAATTTATAGCAAACATTTAGAACAGAAGGAAATATTGAGACTTATTAGCTGTCTTTGAAAATAAAGATAAGACCATATTTTACATTCCAAGACCTCCACGTTCATTTTAAAGGTCCTTGATATAGAACTCCTTTTATAGATATTATTCACATTTCACTAAATAATATAATAATAAACTAGACTACAAAAATCACTCTTCTAAATAATGAGAATTTAATGTTAATAATATATAAATTTTTCTCAAGATAGTTAACATTATGAAGTAATTTGTGTACTTATTCATTGCATATATTTTACATACTAGCTGATACCCGCCCGCTTCGCTGGGCAGCCGATAATATTATATTTTGGAGCCCATACGTAAAATATCAAGAAATTTTTCAATTTTTAAATGAAAATTATAATCTAAATTTAAAATTTTTAGAAATTGATTGTCTGTAATAATGGTTATCCACGACTTTCAAACATATGAGAAAAGTATTCAATTGTTAATAGTTTATCAATGAAAATGTAATTTAGTCCGTAAATCTGTCGTTGAACAGAATTCCGCATCACCGATGCGGTACTGTGTAGTGCGATGCGTTCCCGTTATTCTACATGGCGGGTCTCCAATAGGCCAAAATCATTTAAAAATTGCCAACATAAAAATAAAAATACATTTATATATATATTTTTTTATTTTTTAAATCTGTTGAATCAATTTTTTTTTTTGTATATTACATTGTTATTGTCTTTATTTTGAATGCATGGAAATTTGTGAGAGTGACAACTATATTTTTATTTTTTATGATATCAATTTATTTATCTTAATTATTACATTCATTATTATTTTATCTTTTTCTAATTTTAGAAATAGTTAAATATATGGAAAATATGAAATAATATGCCTACATTTCCAAAACTTCTCTGTAGACAACATTCTTCGTTCGTTTTTCTGGTTGAAGGATGATTAGATTTTCACGTGAATTAACTCTTGAACATGCCACATAAAATTGACCATGTGAAAAACAGTCACTTTGTAAATCTACACCAGGTAATTTTAAACTTTGCCCTTGTGCTTTATTGATAATCATCGCAAAGCAAACTCTAACTGGAAACTGCAAACGCTTAAATTCAAAATGATAATCTGATGGAATTAATGGTATTCTTGGAATGAATATATTTTCACCCTCATACTTTCCTGTAAAAATAGTCGCTTCTATAATGTTTTTTCTTTGAGTTTTCACTTTGAGTCTGATGCCGTTACATAATTTAGGAGGATTTAAATTAAGCAACAACATTATTGGTGTTCCAATCTTTAGGTAGCCTAGTGGTCAAGGTTTCGGATTCGTGCCCGGCAGTTTTCGTTCAGTTGCAGGTTCGATCCTTGGCCGCCAAAGACTCGCCGTGTAGCCGGGGCTGATGCACGTTAAATCTGTCGGGGCCCAAATTCCTCCCATTGGTGTGGTGTGGATGTTAGGAGAGGGGGGTACCAGCTCAGGTTTCGTCCTCATCACTTGACCGTGGTTCAAAATAATTATAGAAAGAAAATGTTCTGAAAGCTGATCGTTATGGTTAAGAAGACTATTCAGAGGTTCAGGGTAGGATCTAATAGCAGGAAGCTGGACTTGATCACCTCTACAGCACATTCCTGGAGGTTCTTCTATCCATTTTAAAGCATGGCACCTCGAACAGGGCAAACGTTTTCCGATACTGGCGATTTTATCATTTGAATAGTCAATATCTGTTACATATATATATTTAAAACCAAAGCTTTAGAAGTCCATGGCACTAATTGAACATTTGATCTTTTTTCATTGTATTTAATTACAGCTGCCCGATTCACATGGGGGTTATTAGAGAAGTATTTTCGTACTGCTGCTCTATGTACTTCAGGATGGCTTTTAGTATATTTTGAAGCAGCTTCTCTATGTATTTCAAGATGACTTTGAGTATACTTTTAGCAGCTTGTCTTACTTGTTCATATCTAATTGAATTTGTGAATCTTTTTCTTCTTCTTTCTTACCTTTATTTAATTGAAGAGATATTACATCATTAATAATCGATTCACTTGAACTTGATAAATTAATGATAGATATTGATTGAGTCTTTGAAAGTAGCATAGATACATTTTCTTGAGGCTAAAACACTAAAGATGACACATTTTCTTCATTTTGTTTCACACCATCATCACCAAGATTAACTTTACTTCTATTTGTTAATCCAACTATTTCAATATAGACGTCAAAATGACCACTATTATAGTTTCCCGTAAAACGTAATCTTTTTTTTCTCTGAATAGTTTCACCAACAAAAGCTATAAGGCAGACGCCTTGATACACTTCTAACTGATAGGGAAATAGCTCTACCGCCGCCATAATTTCGCAAATAGATCCATACGTGTTTGGTTTACACATTTCGGTAAAATATAAATCGTTAGTATTAACATATAAGGAGCTCCAGATAGCATTTGAGTGTAGCATTTAAACCGATCCCGGTTGTTAAACACGGGAGAAACAATAATATTTCTCATTTTATACGCCATCGATATGTCACCGAACACCAGCAAAGACAGAGACGAAAATAAACATGCTCCGTCGCCAAGAATTTTAAAAACTTAGAAAGGAGCAGGTATTCCATCTATCCAAATATATTCAACATCCATTGTTAAAACTATAACTGAAAAGTAAGTATGAAAAATCAATTTGTATTAACCAACAATGAAATACTTTTCAAGTTAAAAAATAGAACCGAAATTAATTTTTTAAAATCAAATTATTTAAAAATTCAACAAAAAATACTAACAAAAAAATGAAGTATAATAAAATTTTTTAGCAAAAAGTCACCCGTATTACATTATCCTTTTTGCGAAAGGATAGCTCAATTACGCTAGCAGCATATCTAGAACTGTAATTGAATAAGACAAAATAGCTCTTAAAAATCATAGCATTAAAAATAATTCTGTATTATGAAAACGATAAAATATCCGGCCATTTTAAAAAATCAAAAACATTTATTTTCTAGAAACCAAAAACTAAAAATAGTCAAAATACAGAAAAAAAAAACTTTTGCATAAACATTAAGTTACAGTTAATGCATACATCAAAATAAATATTTTGACAGCTACTTATTTTTTTTTTATCAATGACATGAATAACATACCTTTATTATTCATTTGTTAAAAGCCAATTTCAATAACTTAGTAAGATAGCGTTTAGATTTACAAATGTAATTTATCAATCATTATTAATAATAAAATACTTTTCTCATAAATTTGAAACTTACGTGTAGGTTCCACAACAATAAAAAATTATCGTTTGCTCAGCAAAACGGACAGAAATCATCTGGGGTTACCATAGTATAGCTATTTAAAATTCACAATGCGAGGTCATTGAAATGCTTCGACTTGGCGGTGAAAGATATTTGGTGATTAATCTCTAAATGTAGGAATTTCGGGGCTCAACATTTACATTATATATGATAAACCTACAATGCATCCTATTCAGCGGATTGTCTTGGGTGCGCGCTACTCCGTAAGAAGTCGAAATTTAGTATTTTTCAAAATCCCGCTCTTGCCAATCCTCCATTAGAGCCTCAATATTTAATTATTTTCATTTCGCACGCGCAAATCCCGCCAAGTAAACTTAATTGGTAGCAATGCACAGAATACATATAAAAAAAATTCAGTTTGGCGTTGGTCATGTCATTTTTGGCGATAAAGTCGCCAAAAATGACATAATTTATGGATAAGAAAAGATTAACGGATGAAAATCACATTTCGGATAAGAATTCCGTAAAATCCGTTCTTAGTGAGCGTCTACATCGCAAAATGAGTAACTATACCAAATTTCAAGTCAATCGGTTGTATAGTTTTAGAGATATCGTGATGAGTCAGTCAGTGGTATTTCGCTTATATATATATAGATTGAAAAATTTTTCATTTGATATTTAAAAAGGGAAACCAACTTATTTATTTTATGCACAAATATAATACAATATTGTTGTAAAATGATAACTTAATAGACTAATAACAATTAGCTTTGAGAGTAAAAAAAATAACAACGTAATACTATCAAGTTTATTTTTTTAACAAAATAATAAAAGTAATAACACTTTTCAATTATCCATTAATCTGGAAAGAAAAATTGCACTTGTGATGTAATGTTCAATTAACTCAAAATATTATTCATGTTTATCTAAAATAAAAGAGTATATTAGATGAACAACATGCAACATGTATGGAGTCAAAATTCCCATGTAGTTGATTAGCTAGGCAAGTTTTGCCAGTGAAGTAATATTTTAAAACATTTAATCCCTCGAAAATTACACATTTTGTTATAATGCAAAGCTTTTTTGGAAATTTTTTTAACAACAATCATATATGCCAATCATGACTTTTGAAAAGAGATCAGTTGCATCATTTGTTGAATATGGACATTATTCAGAAACATATTAACCAATAATTCATCTTACAATAATGTTCATACTATAAATTTAATATTTAAGATCTTATTCCACCACAACATGACTATTTTTTTAAAACACACACACACAGTTCTCTCTCATTCAATACATCTATTATTCAATTCGAATATCCCCCCTTCTAATCATCATGGCAATGCACAGATTTAAGATGCACAATGTTCGCTAAAAATCAAATTTTGTGAGCATTTCCTACATTAATTTTAATTCACACACATTTGAATGCAAAAAATATGAATTACAAATGCAAGCATTCATAAATAATACAAAACTCTTAGTTTGACATCTTTCCTTAAAACTTTTTAATTACAAGAAATATAAGATAAATTAATTTTATGTGAAACAAAAATTTTGAACTTTTTGTAAGAAAAAAAAATTGAAACTACATTTTAAAATTTATACATGCTGTTATAATATATAAGTACAATAAAAATAAAAACAATTTATAAACATTTTAGTAATTAAATAATTTCTTCTTTACAAAAATCCACAATTTAAGGATAATAGATACTAAGTAAATAATTTCTTCATTAGAAAAACTCAGAATTTATATAGTAAATGAAAAATATAAAAAAACCCCTTATTTTAAGGGCTGGTTTTAATTTGCTCTCCAGATCTGTCATAATATCAACAAAATTATCAGACTCATAAGATCATACATTTTCTCTTAAGAAACACTGCATTCATGCCATTGTTTGATATAATTTCATGCTTAATTAATCAACGAAGACAGATTATTTGCTTCAAAAGAACACTTAATTTTCTAAGAGCAAAATAAGCAATCACATTTTAAATCATATGAGATAAAATACATGACAGTCATTACAAGTTTTTTTTTTTTATTATTAAAAAAAAATTAAAAACTCATGGGCATAGATTAAAAACTATTTTTAAGTTTCAGAAGAACTTTTTGTATGACATCATTAACTTTGATAAAGTTCCGAGAATGATACAATGAATTTTAATCTGAACCATTGAAATTCACTTCTCATCTGAATTATTTTATTTTCAAATATTAAAATCTGTTTTTCAATTTTTGTAACAAATGTAAAATATATTAAATTAACATTCTACTATTTGTATAATAGTAAGAAAATTGTTTCAACATTTTTAGATTAGTAGACACATTTTACAGTTACTAAAAACATATACAGTTTTAAAAAGAATGAAAACTAAGCAGCTAAAAACTATCCTAATTTGTATTATAAATTCACAAATAGGATCAGTATGGCCAGTGTATGTAAAATTCCATTAAAATATACAAGAGAGAAAAAGTTGAATGGCAAGCCAGTCGAATGACAGAGAAGATTTAGAAAACTTTTCATTAATCTTAGCAACATCTGCAACAGAAATAATAATAATAATAATAATAAAAAAAGGAACAATATTCATTTTTGGCTCTTTTTAAAAAGAACAATTAAATTATGTCAAAATTGTAAATACATTGATTTTGAATGATGCATACTTTATTTCAAGATGTTTTTACTGTACATGTCCTCTAATGATAAACAATGAAGTAAAATATAGAAGAGTCACAACAGTATCTGTGGCCTGCTCACCTAATATAATGGAATGAAAATATTGTATCTTTCATGACACCAAGGTAAACCGATTAAGTATATTTCATGACCAAAAGTATGAATAATCTGTCTTTTGACAGCTTACAAAATAAAAATGATGAGATATACAAATACAATTTATCAGATCTAAGTGCTTTTTACATTTTGGGAAAGGAAGCACAGCAAAAATGAAATAGAAATGAATATATGTCATCAAATCATTAATAATGAATGTAGGTTATAAACATGAAAATACATAATTTGTCTCTAGAAAAAATAAAGTAAATTAAATGAATTTACCAAAAGCAATAAATTTTATACTATCCAATAGAAGTGTCCAAACTTAAAGAACTCTTTCAAGGTAGCTAGTTATGGGAAAAGCAGTTTTTTTATGTGAAATAATTTATTACTTCACAAAGAAACTGTTTGTGGGATCAAAACTTATCAGATAATTTCTTTAAGAGAATTAATGGGACACAGTTATTGAATTAAGTTATGATTCTATTTTTGAGAATAATTCATGAATGAGAAAAACTATAGAATTATAAATGAATGAAGAGAAAATTTTAAGAAAATTTAAATATTTACTATATGTTCAGTTAGTGAAAAAGTGCGACAATTATTAATTTATTTCAGCACTTCATATTCAGCATGTTTTAATAAAAATTGAGTGGTGGTGCAAATAAACAAAAAATTGCTGAAAAATTCAAACTCCAAAGAAGAATAGGAAGAGGAGGGTGTTTTTTTTTTCAGAGGAATAAATAATAGAATAAACTGTTTGATAATTCATAATTATATTAGTGTTCGAAATTTGTTTAACATTAGTTGTTATTAAGAACAATATAAATCAATATATGATAATTGCGAGGGATTAACGAGACAACAAAAAAATTGAAAGAACTCAAGCTGGGACAGAAAAAACAGTTACGCTTTCCAAAATAACACAGGAAAGTGAAGTGGTGGCGCATGCAAGCTATGTACTATCAGAGATGATAACACATCAATCAATAACTCCCGAGACTAACCCAGAGATGGCACTCGTAGTAAACCAGTAACCAGGTCTTTCTAGAGTACTAACCTTTGCTTGAAACGTGTCAAAATTTTAAGTCGATCGGACCAGAAACAGCTGAGTTATTGAGGTTGGAGTAAAGTCGTTTTGTAGTTTGTTTAAAAAATGGAAAAAACCGAGTTTCGTGTTCTGATAAAACATTGTTTTTTAATGGGTAAAAACACCGTGCAAGCGAAACAATGGATTGAAAAATGTTACCCGGACTCTTGTCCATCAAAAGCAACGATTTGTCGGTGGTTTGCCGAGTTTAAACGTGGTCGTACC